>VWZD01000820.1:13794-39746 GCA_013396695.1 Sakesphorus luctuosus | reverse complement strand
GTAATACCGGACATACTGAATGAACCTATGATCCAATCTAACTGGTCTGACTCCTGTCTTAATGAGTGGGAAGACCTACACAAACTTCCCTTACTATCCCATTTACTGTCATGGCTTTTGGACTGGGTGAGCTGTTCAAAGTTTATACCTCCTATTTGCAGTGAATTTCACTGCAACAAATTATACTCTGTGAAAAAAAAAAGTGTTTTACCTTACTGAATTTTAGACAAGAAGTTTCACTTTAAACCGGCATTTTGAACAGTTCACTCACCTTTACTTTGTTGGCTAAGATGCATTTTGAGGTAATAACCTTTAAAACAATGAAGAGATGCTTTCTTCTCTTCTCTTAGCCTGGTAAATAGAATATATTAAATATTTTAATCACACACATAGAGACAACTCCTTTGGACCACCAATATGTATTTTCTCAGTAAGGCCTAAAGCTGACTACATTTAGGTGTCACTGTGAACCGTTTGTGCCCTTTTCATCTGTTGACTGACTGATTTGGTAGCCTGTTTTTGGTTTTTTGTTTTGTTTTGTTTTGAACACTTTAAATCCTATAGATTCTGTATATGGAAGACTTCTCATTTTTGAGGGGAAGATACAAATGCTGACAGGCAATGTTTGGGGCTTTTTTATGAAGGCTTTTAATTTTTGTGGTTTAGTGTTAAAATAGTGACTTAGCATAGAAAAATCTGGAAATTATTCTTGCTATTGGAAATTAAAATCTTTTCCCCTATTCATTCACATTTATGCAATAAGGCTCTCCCTGCAGAATTCCCTAGGGAATCTATGCTTCAGTTTGTTTTATCATCTACCAATACACACTAACTACTCTGTTAATAGGTATTTATGGGAGAGGGAAGAAATTTTTCCTGAAGTGACTTCTTTATAACAAATGCTGATAATGAGAAATGCCAAAAAACCCATTTAAAATAAAGACTAGGAGAAAAGACAAAACCCCCACCTCAGTAGCTACAATGTGTTCTGCATATTCTTTAGAAAGCATAATATGAAGTAGTACTGATAAGAGATATTCTAAATTCAGTAGTGGTTAGGTTTAATGCTAAATATTCAGTACATACTTTAGTTCTTACAGATCCAGCCTGAACACAAAATGTTCTTTGCTGTACATGTCTCTGGGCTTATGTGCTCTGGTACAATTTTAAAATATTCTTTTCATATGACGTCTCTCCTCATAATCAGGCAGATTTTTCTTAGAATGCTATAAAGCACTAAACTAAGCTATGAATAATGAACTATTTTCCAGTTAGCTGCAACTTGTCCCACTTGTCCATGTACTTTCTAATTAGAATTGAAGATGGACTCAAAACCTGGAGCACACTTCAAGTCTTAAACATTTTATATTTTAGTAGTTCTATTCTTTTTGCTTCCTGTTAGCTCTCTGGAAGTTCTGGAAGTGACTGTGCAAGAGTAGCACGGACATCTGCTGTGGTACTTTGCTCAGTGTCTCAAGAAGAATATTACCTGACAATGCAGCATTAAGTGCTTCAGTTGTATAAGTAGAACATGGGGGAGAAA
This sequence comes from Sakesphorus luctuosus, assembly GCA_013396695.1. Lineage (NCBI taxonomy): Eukaryota > Metazoa > Chordata > Aves > Passeriformes > Thamnophilidae > Sakesphorus > Sakesphorus luctuosus. The sequence continues at coordinate 38,203 of VWZD01000820.1, read as the reverse complement.
TATTTTCAGCTTCATTAAAGACTAAAATAATTTTTTATAATAATTATAGTTTTTTTAAAGAATGGGACTAGTATCTCCATTTTTTTTTTTCATGGATACTAACATTTTCAGCAGAATATTAAACATCAGTGGTTGAATTTATAAAATTTATAAATTCAATAAGTTAACCCACTTAGTTCTTAATGCTTTTCTGCATAATGCCTTGATGAAGGTTGCCATCTTGGCAGCCTTAATGCATTTTATTTGTAGGTGTTAGTAATTAATTAGGCCGTAATCAGAACAATGTGCTGTTTCATGAAATAATAACTCTTTAGTTTTAGGTATTCTGGGGCAAGAGGTACAAGAGCAGAATTAGTAAGAGTGTAGCTTTGCAATAATTTTCTTTCATATCTTCTGTGTTTAAAAATACTTGAAAACAGAAGTAAAAACTTATTGAGAAAGGAATGCAGCAGAATAGGACAAAGAATAGAGGTGAGAAAACCTTAGACTGAATGCCAAATGCATTTAAATTAAAAAATAGTAACAGCAACAATATTATAAAAGGGGTGTGATAATTCACATGGAAAAATAAAGACAGAGCCTTTAGTTTCAAGGCTGTCCTTTCAGATTTTATCTAGGTCATTGTTCATTAGGGACCGAGTATTAGATCTGGCACAATGCTAGGAAAGGCGATGAAGTCAGCCCATAGACAAATTTTGTCCTAACTGTTGCTAACAACTACTGTTTAGCTCACAACTCTATACAGAGTGATTTAGCCATTTAAAACTTCCAAAGTGTATGTATATATGCACAGAATAAAGTTATGTCTTACACCAAATGGCGTCCTTGTGAGCAGATAGCCAGAAATTGAATATTTGTTATTGTTATCAATAATAGTAATTGTTTCCAGCAGAGTTTGTGGTCTGTGGTTCCCATTAATACTAATATTGAGACTGTTTATTTTCTCACTTCCACTTTTCTGCAATTCAGTCTGCAGCCTGAATTGGCTCTGTTGCTCAGAAAATTTGTGTTCATACTTCTGATCCCTCATCTACACCCCTCTCTCCTCCACTGACCCTCATCTTCCTCTGCTGGCTCTTTCACCTTTTCTTCCCCATTCTTCATCCTGATGTCTTACTTTCCACTGATGATTTCCTCTTGAAACTACAGTTAAGCTTTAAGCCTCTACTATCATAAAGACAAAACAAGCTTACCAGACAGTTGTAGATTTGCCTTGGTTTTGTTACTTTTTTTTTCTTTTTTAACCACTACAGCTTGTTCAAAGAGTGTAGTGGCTGAGGTTTTTTATTTATTTTTTAAACTAACTGTAGGGCAACATGAGAAATTCATTAAACATTTGAATACTGCTCAATTTACTGTTTTCCCAGAAAAAAAAATGTTTCAAAATGTTCTTATATTTAGATTAAAAAATTTAAATGATATTGAGCTTAAATTACTTCTTTACTGGAAAAATCTTTTATTGACAGTAAAAGGATAAATTAGAGGAATACTTACACTATAAAGGTCATTTTAAAGGCTTCAGAATTCTAGTTTAGAATCATGCTAAGTGACTTTGAGCAACCAACTAATTTAAATGTGCAGAGAAGACTACACCAGGGAGTCAGCATGTAAGAAAAAACACATCAGACCAAAAGCAAAAGACATCTCAGTAGAAACTTCTGTACAGCATAAGGATTTCCAGGACTTTCATTTTAATTTAATAAACTTCAGCAACAATGAAGTTTTGCGTGGCAAATATTCTTCTCTTTGCTTGCTTCAGTCTTCTGTCAGCTATTCATTTGATTGTAACCACCAGCAGAAAGCATGCTTGTTAGTGGCAGTGGCCTCATTTTAGAGAAATATGAAACAGGTTGGAAAAACACTAATAAAACTTGTGAGGAAAATAGTCTATGATGTCAACAGAACCTTCAAATCCATGAACCACATTTATTAAAAAAATAAATATACACTTATGTCACACTCTTGTCATTAACATTTAACGTGCAAAGAGTGGGTGAGCATTCTATATTTAATTAAAACACAAGATTATGACTTCCATCTGCACATGCAGACCTGAAAAAAGGCTTAAGGTGCACAAAAATGTTACATCTGGTATTCAAATATTGGTGTGGAGGGGTATTTTAACCATATCAGATATCACATCATTCCTCTGGTGTAGAATAAATATGATACTTTATTTATTAGTGTTTGAAGACATTTTCAATATTTGAAGTTTCTCAGGCACTTATATAGGGTTTAATTCATGTGGGGGAACCAAAGCTTCACAGGGTCAGGAAATCTCTTCAGTTATTTACATTTCTTATTTTTATTTTATTTTTTGGTTCCTTTGGAAACACACACTGAATGTTCTTTTTCTCAGTGATGCTTTTTTGGTAATTCTTTTGATCTACATTTGGTGCCAAGGAGCACAGACCATGTTAAATCCAAACAGCAGCCTGCAATCTCCTTAACCATATGCTATTTTTACAGCAGGTGACCTGTGGAAATGCTTTTTTTCAACACAATCCTCCTCCTCTTGGCTTGTCACTCTGCTTGTTCACACTGGGGCTAATCCTGGTGCTGTCACTCTGCAGCCACAGAAGCCACCATCTGCTCTTTGCCCTATTCCGGCCTTTGATCAAACAGTAAACAAATCCTTCAGGATAGGGAAGAGTTTCCTGGGTGCTGGCCATACGGCAACATATTTGGTCATTGTGTGGAGCCCTGTGTAGCACTGTGGTTGCTGGTAAGTAATGTACCTTCCCATCGCCTTCACTTGGAGTTATGGAGATAATGCAGAAATCAGTCATTCTCACCTACCTGAGAAGTGGCAAAGGCACTTGCATGTGGTTTTGAAATAAGTTTATCAAGTGGTCATCATGTGCCTCAGAGTGGCAAAGGTTAAACTGGTGCAGGGAAAGGGAAAAGACCATGCTGACTTTCCCTCAGTTCCATCTGAAACATGTTTGCTGACAAGGAGTTCCAGTGACCCAGAAAGATGGTGATTAAGAATTGTTTCCTTGGCTGTACGTGAATAGACCTGAAACTGAAAAGATAAAGCTGGGTAGCTGCAAGAGGAAATCTAAAATGCTAAAGGGGATCCTGATGTTTTGACAGAATAAAGGAGCTGGAGCCACTACAATCGTACAGGCCAGTAAACCTTGGCACATGTTGTTTTTGCTGGGAAGGCAACTGCTGAGGCAAGATGGGACACAATATATCACTTTCCCCTCTGTGTTCATGGAGCTGGAGCACAGAATGGTACAATTCTTGCTAAAACCTGCAAAACTGCATCTGACATTGCTTGAGGTAGGACAGAGGGTAACACATTCGCTGAGTAAGCATAACTGCTGGGCCTTAAAATATCTGTAGACTGTAACAGAATTGCTGAACTAACAAGCTGCTGAGCCAGCATAATGAATAGAACATAGCAAAAATAATGCAATAACTTCATGGTTAAGACAGCTGTAATGAAAGAAATGGGAAAAACTGTCTCACAGCCAGTTTCAAAGAACTGACTCTCCAATCTCTTTGTATTTGGACTTGAATGGATTCAGCAAAATAGCAGAAGGATGGTCTGGACAGCTAAAAATATATGTGTCCAGTGGGTCACGCATTATAAGGAGATAAAAGATGACTCAGAAATTCATCAATGTTGGGTCAGCAGAAGAGAACCAGTTTTGCCAGTGCCAGGAGCTGAGAAAGGTGAGCATTTTCTCCAAATTAGCTTGACATATTGGTCAGGATATGCATGCATCTCCCAATAATTTGAGTGCAACTTCTAAGTGCCAATGGCAAGCAACTTGCAGACCTTTTTATAAGGTGAGAACTTAGAAATCTGGGCAGAAGAGTGCCTCATAATCAGAAGGCGATGCTTCAAATGACTGTGCTACAGAGTTTTATCAATAAATATTTGCTTTGTTTTGTATAATTTCATTACTTTTAGTATTACTGCAAAGATAGATAGATAGATAGATAGATAGATAGACAGACAGACACACATACATACATACGTACGTATGTACATATAGACATCCATTGTCATGTTTAACTTATTATTATCTCATCACTCTGATGCTATAATTGCTTGTAGTCATTGGCTGGGTTTTACTGTTGTAATGCTGACTTGCAGTTATATTTGCTGTTGCTGTGCTTTCACTTAGTAGAATTTGCATAAGCTATCAGTCAACATAAGGTATTAAAACCATCACCTTTTAACCGCTGTGGATCCCTGTGATTGTGCTTTTACCCACTAACTAATTTTTATTAGTTATCTAATATTTACAGTTACATCTTCAGAAAATTAAAAGGGAACATAATACTGATATGTAATCATTCATATTGCTAACCTGCTAGCCTGGCATCTGGTATATTTAGTCCAAGAGAACTAGCAAAACTACTAAATTACCATGAGAGCTAGCATATTTGGGGATGATTTAAAGGATGATACGTTGCAAACCATTTCTAATAGACTGTTTGTATGTCAACATGTTTTGGTTGGAAGGGAGTTTATTTGTATGGACACAAACTTCACTATGTCTGTTGGCTTCAGGAAGAAAGCACAAAACCTATTTCATCTTATATAATACATACATGCAGCCTTATGTGCTTTCCTGCTCATGCCTATGAAACTTTTGAACATAGTTCTACAGCTCGTAGTGGGACTTTCTTTTTTCTATCTGAATAGTTTTGCAAAAAGAAACTTTATAAAAAGACCAATTGAACAAAGACTTTGAATTTTGAATAAATATATGTTAGGATCCTATAAAATTTTACAGAGCATGATAGCTTCCTATAAGGGTATAGACCGTCTTATAAAATAATTTAATTCTAAATCCCATTCAGTATTTACCAAGAGCCATAAATAGAATATTTCGTCTTTTTTGCTTTATAATTATATTATGATTTAATATGAGATTTAATGTTGTCCTTTAGAGAACACATGCTCATATTTTCTCACCCTTTCTCTTTAGAAGACTTTTTTCATTTATTTCTCATACTGTATTTTTAAAAAAGCAGAAAAAATATGCAAAATATAACACGTTGAGCTTTCCTTTCAAGCACAAGCTGAATGTTTACTCTTGAATTAATGAAAAAACCCAAACCATGTCAGCATATTTAACTCTGAGTTTATATGAATTTGAGTCATTTAGCTTAAGTCGAGACTCAGAATAACTTTTTTTCCTGTCATCTGGTTTTAGTTGGATCATAATTTTATGTCTTCACAGAATGACTCTCACATGTTACTCTCATTTCCTATTTCATTTTCACAGATTCTTAAAGAATTATTTAGTACTTTAAGGACTATTCCTCTCCTCTTCTGCATCTCAGACTAATTTCCAAACTGAGAGGAGGAAATTTCCCCTATCTCTTTTACAAAGTTATCCTTGTGGAATAAGACACCAAAATGGGAAACATGAATAGAAAATCTTCAAGGTAAGTCCTCCAGGCCTCCTATGAATGCTCATTGCAACCAGCAAGGGTTTGGAAATGCATTGGGGAACAAATATGTTAGTCAGGGAAAATCAGTGCCTAAATCCAAGTACACCAGAGTGAAAACACAGAAAGCTGCAGCATTTCCCCCCTCTCAAGAGGCAGCGTTTCAGTTTCCAGCCATGTTGACAGCAGCTGTTCCTGCTGTGCCTGAGCTGTCCTTGCTCCCCATAAGGAGTGCAGTATTAATGTCCCTGCTTAGTCTGTGCTCAGATATCTGTATTCACATAGGCAGCTGTTCCTCATTTCTTCATCTCCTTCACAACAACACTCAATATATAGCCAAGACACACTGATTTTACAGTGCTTCTTATAATGGAATATGCTAAACAAGGAACAGTACAGTACTGCAACTGAAAGCATTAATAATCCCTGGTAGAGAAATAGGCATCCATCATGATAAATCTAAATAACAGTAAAAACGTTAGAGATCTAGCAAAATTATAAACAATAATGAAGAATAAATAAGAGTTTAAGATATATTTTTAGTCCTTTTTTTTTTTTTGTCTGAAATGAAAGGTAAGATCAGGACACATTTTCAACACAAAATATGCAAGCAATAGCATTTGGTACTTCATTGCATCTTAATGAAAATTAAGATTCCAAATAATAACAACAACAACAAAAGACTCCTAGACCTGAGGTTTCAAGAACAGAAATTAATAAAAACAGACATTATGGAAATTGTACTGTCAAGGGGTTGTTCCTTGTTTAGCCAAAATTAAGGTGGACTTTTCATTGTACTCACACAAACAAAAAGCAGCCTGTGCTCTAAGAGAGTAAATCTTGTCATTCTTAATTTTCCCTCAAAAATAAATTGCTTAAATAGGTAAATAAATAGGTAAATAAATAATGTTAAAATGCAGCTGGAGAGTTTCCTCTGTAACTGTTTTTTTCATTCTTTTCCATTTATTTGACAATCTCTTCTGAAAGTCCCTCTGCTTTTCATTGTCTTTCTAAGGACTTAGTGAAAACCTGTGTCACTGCCAACTGCTGCAGCACCTAATGTTTTATTTTCGCAGCTCTCTCCAAACTTGTACATAAATCTTAAGACATGAGCTTGTTCATGAGGCAAGCTTTTGCTAGTAACCTTATACAAAATAGCCAGTGATGTCATTTATTTAGCATGAGATTTATTCTTTAACCCTTGCTTGGCTAAAATTTACAATGATATTTATTGGGGTTCTGTGTGTATACTAGGAGGAGGCTGGACACCTCACTATATTCCTTTCTACTGTGTTCAAAATCACTGTAGATGTTATTTATACCACTTCAGTTCTTAGTGTCTTTGCCAAAAAAAAAAAAAGTCAGTCCAACACAGTCATCATCTAAAAATAAACACCAATGAGATCTTCTTCCTGTGGGCTGTAAGGTCATTCTGTAACTCAGCACGGTTCATTGATCTCTTCTACCCCCTGTACTTCTCCAGATTTATTGGAAATCTGTTCAAAAGAGAATATATCTTACCGCTCACTACTCTAGGAACTGCTGCTAAATGCTGAGTAAAAGATTCTCTTCTATTCTCTTTATTCCTTGTCCTTAGAGGCAGAACTGACAAAAATCTTCCCCAGTCTCTCAGACATCAGCTGAAAACAGATGAGCTGGGAATACAGGTTGAATACCTTCTACTGCTCTTCCTTTGGACAAGTTCACTAAGTTCAGGAAACATCTTGGGACCAATTCACATCAGTGTCTGTATTGCTTCTGTCATTAGTGTGAAGAGCCTCAAAGTAACTTAAGTCAATGATCTGACTACTAATAAAGAACAGCACTGGGCACAGATCAGACATGCCTGCTTTGTATTTGTTTTCCTTTTAATATTTCACAGTATTAAGCAGTACTGGGAAGAGAGAAATCACATTGCAATTGTCAAGGGAGATATCTATCTATCTGTTTACTTCCTGTCAAACTAATCATGTCATGGCACAGGACAATTCAAGCACTCATGTAAAGATATGTAACTTATTAGAAAAAATGGAGTATCATCCCCATTGACTCAGGCTATGTCCCCTCTTCACAGTAAATCCTGAAATAAATGGATAAACATGAACACATGCTGGGAGTTCTACAGGAAGCTCAGCAGCTGGAATATAATCACTGAGGTTTGATTAACTTTTCTGTTCTTTTTCTTTTTTCTTTCTTTAAAGTAAAGGTTTCTAGCAAGCCTAAGGTATGTGCACTCAAGCCAGCAGTATGTGTTAGATCAGTACAGCAGTTTAGGAGCAGTAGGATCCTGGGGTCTGTGGAGCTCCACTGAAACAAAGGGCTCACCTTTGGGGTAGTCCTGGAAAGTAATGTGTTAAAATGGAGAGAGACTCAGTACATTAAGAAAAAGAAAGATGAAGCACCTCAATTCCTTTGATTCCTGCTATGGAGGCACATCTGACAAAACAAATTTGTGTCAGGCTTTTTGCAAAGTGCTGTCTTCTGCTTTCCCCTGCTACTGGGCCATGCCTATTTGTTTTTCTAAATAGATGTTATTTTTGGTTTAGTAGCTTTCTTAAGAAATCTAAGTTATCTCCGCATATTTTGCAGATATATGTTTAACATTGCCTGGAAGGGTATAAAAGCTGTATTTCCTAACACTGTTCCTGGAGAAATACGGTGAGACTGATCCCTCATGATTACGGGTAGTGGTGCCAGACTGGGAAAACAAACATGCAGACTAACAAAAACATTAAAGAAGAACCAGGATATCATAGCTCTGAGCACTTTAATGTTTAGACCCCTTTGCAACCAGCAGTTGGAGATGGGTAAGAACCTCACAAGATGTTCTGTAATAACTAGCATGCTGAGCCAAGAGCTATAATGTTAAAACATAAAAAAAAAAAAAAAAATAGGTAATCTAAACTAGCAGAGAAAAGAAACCTACCCATTTATTTTTTCTAAGATGTGTTGAGGTTTAGGGCCTTAGAGCAAGAGTTGGAACCCAGAACTTCCTACCACCATCTATGAAATGAGGTTCTTTAATCATGAAGCTGATGAGCCTTCTCTCTTCTCTCCCCGCGTTCACTCTCCCCCTCTTTACTTCTTCTTGCTGTGGTACAGTGTCTATTTTAGTAGGTTTTCCCATAGTGAAATTTCTTTAAAATTAGTTCAAATAGTTGTTAAAATAGGATTTAACATAGACTTTGACTGTCCCAGGCCGCTCACAGTCAATTGCTTCCTAGTTAGGGCAAATCATAGGAAAAGTGGCTTTGAGTTATTTCAGACAGAGAGTGTGACTGAAGCTCAGGTCCTCTGGATCTGAAATTAATGCTCGACTGACCCTTCAGTATAAAAGGAATACATTGAAACATACCACCTTGCAAAAATGGCAAATGTGACTGAACTTTTTGTGAATGTCCTCTCAGCATGCCTGCTGGATGGAGTTCTTTCAAGTTTTCTGGTAACATTGCATCTAAAATATAAGTCCAAGCCAGCCCAAAGCTATACAAAGTTATCTTGCCTTGCTAAAAGTGGGGCACTCTTGGCAGACACAGAGCAAGACTTTAGATATTTTAGGATCCCTTCTGCTGAAAACCAAGTCAATTCCATAGTTCAAGTGCTTCCAGAATAGTAAGTCATCTGAGTTGAGGTTTTAAGAATGGCAAAGCTGACTTACAGTGCTTAAATTCCACCTAACTCCCACCTGAGGAACTACAGCCATTTCTGAAGCTACACATCAGTTCACAAATGTAGGAAGAAAATAACCAAAAAGTACTGGGTTTTCCCTTAGGTGTATTATTTTAGCTCTCCTCCCTATATGTAAATAAAAACTAGCCCCAGATTTCTCAGGATTATATCCTGAGATATAATATCCTTCCATTTCAAAATGATGTATAAAAGATAAAGGCCAGTTACAGAGCATGCTGAGAATCTATAACAATTTTGCAGTTAATGCTTTTATCCAGACATGACTGAACTTCATGCCCTCCCCAAGCTCTTCCCATCTGCTCAGTGAAACATAGGGTAAGAAAACATGTCACTGCTGTAAATTGATCTTGAACTTTCCTGCCTCACATTCACGTCTTACAAAAAATCCTTAAAGCCATAACTAGAGTGGTGATAGTTAAGAAGTAACATTGAGTTAGGCAGAAAAAATCTGTTTGTCTTCTTTCTAGTGTGAAACTGGAGTCATTTCACTAAAGGTAAAGTTGCAAGTCCTGATTTATTTGGCCTAGAGCATTTCTAATTTATGGCCTTAGTAGATTGGCTCAGGCTATCTTTGGACGTAAGTAAATAAGTAACCTATAATATCCTCCAAACCAATGCAATTGGGGCAGCTTTAAGTGCTACATTTCACTTCCGAATACGTAAGTTTGTTGTGCATGGGGGATCTTTTGTTTTATCAAGATTGCTGAAAATATAAAAGGAACTAAATATATCCACACTAAAATTACCTCCAGAAGCACATTTAAATAAGACTTACACAACACAGTTAGGGGGTAAGAGTAAATACAGAAAGCATATGCTCTGATTTACTGTAAATCTCTCCCTGGGTGATTTTGATGACTCAAGACCAGAGAAGCTTAGAAAAATATACATGACAGAGTAAGATGCTGTTAACTCTACAAATACAAACAATAAATATTGTATCCCCCACTATGAAAGAAATTATAGTGCCTTGAGCACTGAAAGAATAAACAACAGTACCATAAGAATATTATATGCCATAAGCACTTGCAATTAACAATCAAAGGAGGAAAAAAAAATGCCCAAAGTCCCTTTATTAGTTATGAACAACAACATTAACTGGCGTGTCCTAATTCAAATAGTACTGTAAATATTATTTATTGTTCAGGAAATAATGAAATATTTTAACACAGCAAAAATTTCAACACTACAATTTGTTACTCTAAAAAAGCAGTAAGTCTTTAACTAATGTAATTGTATTGGTGTAATTGAATAGCTCTATATGTATTTGAAAAAAACAAAACAAGCATGTAGTCCTATTTCTGTATTCCACCTTCACTTCATATTTAAGCCAGTCCATCTCCAGATCCAGATGTAGATCTTAAAGGCCAATTATGTGATAAATATTAACATGGGACAAAACTCTGCCAAAGTCTAACAGCTATTGAACCAGCCTGATGCAAATCCCTTTGATAAAAAATTTTCACTAAGTCATTCTAAAAAAAAAAATATTCTATTTTAAAGCTATTCAGACTAATTGTTCAATTTCCTTTGAGCTTTCTTTACCTATTTTGGGTAAGCTGAAGATTTCAGCAGGATCAAAAACTCTTTCTCCATTAACAAAGTTAGTATCTTTTAAATACCACAAAAACAACATTTAGGTAAAAATATAGTTTAAAATGTGTTGCAGTGTTCACCTCATATCTGAGAGTGAATAATTAACCTTTATAAGGAAAAAGTGGATTGTATTCACACAGGCAGTGCCTTAGGCTGAGATTCAGAAGACCTTTGCTTTGCTGTCTTTCCTTGCCTTGGTACCAGTTGTCTGGTGTTGATGTTGGGAACATTACTGGGGCTACTTTACTTGTAGTAAACTAAAACTGCCGAGGGCTATTTTTTGCTGAGGTAGACAACTATAATGACCCATATCTTTACTATCTGATTCTTTTAACTGTCAAAACATGAAAGATCTCCTGACTAATGGATTAAAACTGTGGTAACTCCTGAACTGTGAATAACTTTGAAACCTGCCTGTCCTTTGCTGTAGAAGATTGAGTTTTAATATTATGTTGGAGCCTTATTTAGTTTATTTTTATAGATGTAGCTTTTACCTCTTTCTTCTACAGTTTCCCCATCTGTAAAGAGGGGAACCTGATGCCTGCTTCCCCTATACCATGCATCACAATCTCTAAAGGAAAGTGTTAGCTACCTTCTTTAATAAAGAAAATGAACTGTTAGAAGGGACAAGACAGTGTTCCTCCTCTTGTAATCATTGTAACTCTTCTAATCTGACATCAGCAACAACCCATTATCATTACTTACTGTAAAATGAAAATATGCTGTTGGAATGTAGCATTGTCTTTCTATAAAGTCTACGAAATGTGTATTAAAGATTTTGTTAGAGATACAATCCTGACAAATATGAAGTCAAAGTACCATAACTTTTCTCATAGTTTCAACTATCATTTTTATCATTAAAATTGAAATTACTACATATTTAATGTTGCCTAATATACCAATTAAACAAGCTGCAATTCAGCATATGTTCTGCCACTGGCTTGTAAGGTGTCCTGTTTAAGTTAAGAAAACATAGCAGAAGTTGTAAAGGCAACTATTTTGTAATCAGTGTCATGGTGATGCGGGACTATACAATATTTTTAAAGCTTCAATATGCAGAATCTATTACCTGGAAAAGGTAGCTATTAGGACTGCATCCTGTTCTTTTGTTTGCCTTCTAATGAGTGGTATTTCAGTGTGTGTTTGTGATATAGTGGGTTGGAAAACATATTTTTCATAGGGAAATGAAAAATATGCTATGGAAAAAAATGTCTAATGAAGCATTTTTCACAAATTTTAGGATTCAAATTTGAGAACTAAAGAGTGCCTTGAATTGAGAGAATAATAGAAGATTATGTGGCAGTTGAGAACTGCTTTGGTTTGCTATTTGTTAATTTCCTGATGTTCAAATAATTTAATAAAGAAAGTATAAGTTTCCTTTTTTATATCTAGCATTTCTTTCCACACAGATCCTTGGTTTGCAATTAAAAAAGACAGCTAAACAAAATTCCCCAGTATCTGTTTATTTTCCCAGAGTGTTTATAGTGTAAGGTCCTGATCTTACATGGTCTTACATGTGTGAATAATTTTAAGTGGATGAGCAGAATTAAAATGTTTGCAGAAGTATTTATAGGAATAAGGATTTAATCCAGCTGATTGTCCCTGCTTGTGGAAAAAGTGCTCCTTTTGGAAAGAGGATTCGCCTTTGTTTCTTTAGATTTCTTAGTTCAAGAGAAACCTTTCTCAAGTCTGAGTGTGTCTTCAGTGTTCACAGAGAGAAAGGCAAAGTTTAGATACTTTAAAAAGACAAGAGACATGACATGTGCCATCAAGGACATTTGCTACCTTTATTAGTAGAAAAAGAAAGGTAAGTGAATTAGATAAAAAACCTTTCCCTTCCATATCTGCACAGACACAGTAAAGAACAGGACTTAACGGTTAGATGTCAAGGAACAAAACTCCATGTTCCTCATAGGGGGAAATTTCTTAAGGTAAATATTTAAGAAAAAGATTATGGTTTCTTAATCTTCTAGGAATACTATGCAAACAGAACCCTTACAGAGAGACTTGAGTCTGAGATGTACATGGAGTAAGAGGGTAGCCATTTTCAACCACGGCAGACTTTCATTTAAGCCCACGGCTCCCAGACCTTTCCATTTCCTGGCAGCCCAGTCTGCTGGAGACAGGGGAAAAGCAATAGCCATGAGACAGGGCACTCTGGGGCTGAAGTCCCTGAAAGTGGCTCTGTGAGCTGCCTTGTCTTCTTTAAGAAGGGCAGAAGAGCAAAAGGAAGAGCATGGAGAATAGTGTGGGAATAGCGAATGAGTGAGTGAGTGAGTGAGTGAGTGAGTGAGTGAGTGAGTGAGTGAGTGATAACAAATTGCCTGCCTAAAAAGCTGGTAGACACCCATGGAGCCCTTTGTGTCTTTTAATTCCCCGGGTTCCAAATACATGTGATGATGTGCAAATCTCGAGCATCTCTGGACCTTTCTTACCACACAAGCGGCTGGAAGGCAGACATCTGCACTGTGAACTTACTGTGTGAGATGATTCTCTCATCTCCCTCCTGCGCCCCTCCTGGTCAGTGCTCTCTTTGATGTATGAAAGCGTGTGTGTTTGTATATTCAGGGATGCCTGCAGTTTCCCTTTTCCAGGAAATCCGGGACTAGTCTGAGGAGTCTGAATCATGGGCAGTTTTTCAGATATTCCCACAAAAGGAAGTGAACATATGACTAATAATGAATGACCTGATTAATAGCATAGTTCAGGCAAGGATGTCTGTGAGAAAAATGGTACCAAAAGTTAAGTTACCCTGAACTGTGCCAGAAAACAATTCAGGGTGAAACAGGACATGTTTTTATTTTGAGACACTGCCAGGTTATTTTTCACAGCACTATCTTCAGTCAGTTTATTCAAAGACACCCAGAGGCCACATGTAGTTCCCAACAAACCTACCCCAAAAGAAAGGCTGACAACATCACCCATCTTTCCTGGCACTTTAATTTTCATCTTGCTTCAACTGAAAACACTTATGAACATGAGGTAGTGGGGGCAGGACTAAGTAGAGTCTAAGGAGCTGCACCAGCATCCTGGGACATGCTGGATGATTCTGCACTGAGTCTGGCTGGGATGGAAATAAATTTCACCACAGCAGCCTGTGGGGTGCTCTGTTTTACATTTGTGACTAACACAGTACTCACAACATATTGATGTTTTGACTAATGAACAGTAAAACTCAGGATCAAGGCTTTCGCTTAAACTCACTATGCCCTCTGCAGTGAGTAGGCTGGGACTGGACAAGAATCTGGCAGGAAACAGCTGGTACAGCTGGCCTGAACTGGCCACGTAGAGTAATGCTTGGCAGTAAAAGAGGTGACTGTTGTTTGTAGTTTGGCTGGACACTGGTCTGCTTGTGGGAGTGGGGAATGATTGCCCCTACATCTCCTGTAGTGTTTTGTTTTGTTTTGTTTTTCCCCACTGTCTTTAATTTATTAAACTTTCCCACAACCCACAACTTCTCTCTCTTTTGCTCTTATTTTCTCCTCATCTTTCTCAGGAAGGGAAGGTGGGTTGAGCAAGTGGCTGTATTGGTGCTTAGGTACTGGGAAGGATTAAGCCACCACTTGTCCTACAACATTTGCTCATAGTCACGGTCTTTCTAGCCTGGAGTAATACATATTTGTTTTTTACTTGCACTGTGCCATACCTCCAACCTGGTATGGAATGCCAAAACTCTGACTCAGAGATGAGAAATGAAAAAGAAAATTATAACTCCAAGATCACTAGGGGAATGTGGCTAGGCACAATCTCAAGAATGTTTTGTCAGATAAACATCTATTTGGCTTTTCTCCATCTTGGTGTTTATATGTCTGTACACATTGACAGTGAGTACCATTTCTGGACTCTGAAGGTCAGTGAGGGAATCTGTAGTGTTATATGATATCTGCTTGCAAGGCAAAGGAGGACTGCTTTGTACTACTGCAGCATTTAACATTCATTTCACTGGAATAATTTGGATTAGTGGCCTTTCTCAGACACTCTCTGGTTCATTCCACTTGTTTGTATTCTTCCACAGTCATTGTGTGCTGCTCAGCACAGCACCTGCTGGGCTACTAAAAGCCTGGAGTCAGCAGCTGTCGGTTTACACTGTTAAGTTTTCCTTTTACTCCTTCTGACTGGTGCTGTAGAAGCAAATGCTGCAGTCTCACTCCCTTTGCTCGCCAGGCAGCTGTAGCCCTTCTCAGATTCCAGAGGATGAATCCATTAGTAATTTTTTTATCAGTCCTCAGCTATCTGATCTTTCTGCTACAAATACAAGTAGAGTATGGCTCAGAGATGGTAGTCCCTCCAGAACCATCACATTGTTGGGTTAGCGCCAAGGAAACATGATTGTGCATTATAACTAACGCAGCTGAACACGGCTTAAGCCTTGCAACGCTCATCAGAGAGAGCAGAGAGCAGGCTTGAGCTTTTTTTCCTTTTTTAAAAAATGTGTTAAGCTCTAGGAAACAGTTTCCACAGAAATTCCTTTCTGCTGTCTGGGAAAGAATATAATCCAACAACAAGAACAAAAAATCATATAATTATCACAGTGTTTTATAACTTACAGTTTACTGGACATCACTGGAGCTGCTGACTGGCAGCAGTCTAATGGCACAGAAGTGAATCAGAAAGTAAACAGCTTACACTGCAGCTTTTCACCTTGCTATGAAATATAGCACGGCCAATGGATGGCATGCATGGGGCCAAAGAAGTGGAGGTGAGAGAGGTAATTACATATAACTAACTCCCACTCCAAGCCACAGATTCCTGTGGCATATGCAGCTATGGTTGTGACCTGAAGTCAGAAACATTTTTGGTGCAGAGGATGAGAACATAGTTAAATGTACATTGAAATGCAATGAAGTACCATTTATTAAAAGATAGAAACTATTGTTGTAAATGGAAAATTGAGCAGAGTGTTGCTTTTTTTCGTTTTTGTTTTTGTTTTTGTTTTTTTTTTTAATCCTTAATAATTTACTCTCTCCTTTTAAGGAAATTCTTTGTCACTCCAAATGTTAAATCAATGTCACAGGTGCATGGCTCTTTGTTTTCCCTATAAGAGTGCATATTGCTTTACAAGCAGATGCTATATTTTAATAAAAAGGTATTTTGCTCTGAATTTCAATATAATAGAAATGGACATACAGTTGCATGCTTTCAAGTGTAATAAAATAGATTCATTATAGTACAAGAAGGATTTTGAGTTTGAAAATATGTTTTCTTCAGGATATTTAATAGAAAAGAACATATCATTCCTCTATATAAATTGATAGAAACAGGATGCAATCACTGTGAGAATGTGCACCCATTAACCAGACCAGAAAAGGAAGGATTGTGATGAATATGTTTGTGATTTTCACATCTCACAGATAAATTCTATCAACCAGAAATGAAAGCCATTTTCCCCCTAAAAATAACCCCAAACTGAATACGGGCTTGTATAAAATGTATGGTAGGTCCTTGAATTTAAAGACTTCTCTACTTAGCAATACCTCATAAAGTAATTGGAGTAATAAATACTCCGCTTGCTTACAACTAAAGCTTATACAAATAAGCACTAGAGATTAAGATATGGCAGAAGCAAGTGTATTGAGATAGCCACTGAATAAAAAGACTGGGCTTTTTTAATCACAAAAACATAGATGGAGCTTAAGGAAGGCTGAGTTCTGTTTCTGATTTGTCTGCAGGAGGTCTGTGTATTCTTGGTCAAATCACATAGAGGCACTTCTAAGTACTTATTTGGCTGCCTCTGTGACTCTTATCTTAAAAGTGATGTGGGATCATGTAACTCAAGACAATGAAACTTAGACAATCATGCTTCCAAGGGCAGGCTTTAGTGTGGTTACAGAGGAGAGGTGCAAAGCCTATGCTCACTAGACTGTTTGTAAATCACTTTAAATGACTTTATTGACCAATTAGTTGTTGCATTACTTTAATTTTGCATAGTCTTCTATTCTATAAAGTAAAGCTTATAAAAAAATGTTATGTGGTCTCTGACCATCATATAAAATTGAAACCGTGAAAGTTATTATGTAACAGATTTTGCAGACACCAAATATTTTCAGACAACATTTAAATCTATTAATAGAAGATAAATCCACCAGGAGATATCAAGAAAAAAAGATTATAGCCTCAGTTTAGAATTCTCTGCACACTACTACAACCTGGGTTTACATTAATAAGAATTATTGCATGCATTTCTTCTTCCTCTGCTAGCCACTGTTAGGAAAAAAAGTGGATGGACTCTGCATTCAGCCTTATACACCCACTTTGATGATTTTAATTACTGACTGACTTCTCATCATGCCAAAATAATTAACTACATATATTCTTTGAATAGCAGTGAGAAAGGAATCAAATTAAGAGTACAGTAACTAAGCCAATGATGTTCTCAGACTTCTTTCTGTTTTCACCCAAACCGGTTCAAAGACTGTGGCTTGCTACTTCCAATTGGTGTCTCTTTCAGAGAAACTGCAATAAGCTAACAGTCATGTTAGTCTCATAATATAGCATACAATGCTAGAAATGGACAAAATCTCCCATAAAAAATACAGCTATTTTAGACTGCTGATTCCTTTATTATTCTGAAAGAATATATAGAAATGATTGTTCTGATTGTTTACTCTCTTCTAGAAATAACTATAACAGCCAACTTCAGTAGCATATTGTACTAAATTGTAATTATCGTGGTTGTGGTATAAAACCTTAGATGTATAGACAGAGAAATAGACTTCCATTTCAGAAAGACCTGGGTATAGAGCTTGCTGAAATTTCAAATGGCAAATAGATCGGGTGTGGGGGGGTTTAATGTTATACTAAAAATTCTCTGTCTGCACAATTTCCCTCAAGGTAGTTTCCTCCCTTCCACTGCAAACTCCAAAGTTCTACGACTCACTTAATGTTTACACAAATATTCCACACTTGGAACTAGCATAGCAAAGACTGAAGAAGTGGCTGTCCACAGCTTTATCTAATACCAAAAGTTATTTCAATGAAAATAGAGTACAAAATTCATTCCCACACTTCACAACTAGGTCTTTCAGAGATTGCAGCTTTTGAACAAAAGTATTATAAACCACAGAAGAAACCTCTTGAGTTTTGATATTTGAGGAAATTGTCTCTCAAAAATGATGAATTCTCATCTGAACCAGAGGATTGAAATTGTTCCTTACATTTCTCTGTCAGTTTATAACTGTTTATAACATTCTGCTTAAATAACACAGACAAGCCAAATGCATAGAAAATTCACAGCAAGTTACTGAGTCCCATAGCCTGGCAGAGGTGAGGCTGCCACAGGGCCATGGTCCTAGGTCCAGCCGGCACCCCGACTGAGCTAAGCACCTATTCTTGATAGGCATTGTGATGGGCTTGATCTAGGTTTCCTTAGTAACCAGCTGTAACTAGGGAAGTGGGCATTACATAGCTATTCTACACGTGTTGTCCACATAACGGGAGGGAGGAGTTGACTTTTAGGTTTGCTGCTTCCAGGGAGGCACGGGGAAGCAGAAAACAGCCTTGACGGAGATTTGTTTCGCTCGGTTCTGTCCCTCGGGGTGGTGAGATTGTATCCTTGCCAGTTTGTTTTCAAAACTTCGATTGTATTCCATTTGTTGTGTGTTTGGGTTTTTTTGTTCCTTCTCATTCCCAACTCCCTTTCCCCTGTCCCCTTTTCCCTGGGGTCCCCTGGTTGGGTACAATTATGTGTGTAGTGATAAATGTTATAATATATATATATATATATGCATTAATTCAGTCCAGTTTCATTTGAGTTCTTGCCGTCTTTTCAGGTTTTTTTTTCCCCAGTCTGGGCAGTCCTGGCCTGGCAAGAGAAGGCCGAGCTAAACCCAAGACAGGCATACTCTCACATATGTACACTTCCACAATACATATATACATACTTACATGACTGGCCACACAAATTAGCAGACAGAAACACTGACACAAATATAGGTAGCACAGGCAGCTTGCCTTTTCCCATCTCTGGCAGCCCAGGATGAAGGTCTTTTAGTGGGAAATTTATACACACATTGTGGGTCCTTTCAGTAGCTGGCTTTAGATACCCAGTCTGCACAGTAGCTGGCCCCTGAATCTTAAGGTTTCCCAGTTTTCTCATGCATAAAAGCACAAGATGCAAAAGAGTCTGACCCTTGCAACTCAGTCATGCCAGTGCTGGCTTGGATCACCTGTATCCTCTCAGACCACTCTGGTCTCTACAGCTGATCCTATACTTGGCTCCCAATGTCTGTCATACTCACCACCTAGTTCAGTTGGATGTTAAGCTAGTGAACACGTGCCAACATGTAGCATTCCAGCCTCTCAAGTTGCTGACACCCAAGATATATGAGCCCTACGATCTGTTGTCCCCAGTTCTGTCTGCTGACATTTAGGTCTTCAAGTACACACATGCATGCTGAAAATAAAGAGCATTACTTAGAAAAGTAGTTGGAAATAGAGATTTTTGAGAGTACAGGTTATCAGACCAAGGTTATCAGACATAGAGCGTGGCCAGACAAACATGATGACCAGCTGATGAACAATGAAATAATGATCTACTCCAACCCAGTGGAATGAAGACACAGAAGTGAACATTTATTGAGGAACTCACAGATACTTACAAGGTTTTGAGGGGAAGGTTCTGGAATTTGCATGCAATTGGGTGAGGGTAGGGATGGAGTGAGCAACTGACAACTGGATAGCCAATGAGGAACAACTTGACAAATGACAGGAGAACTAACAGGTAGGAGCCCAGGGATCGGGGCAGAGGTGGAAATGCATGAAGGGGCAGGCACAACACTGGCAGTTGCATCAGCAATTCAAGGCAGAGGCAATCCTGAAATTGCCGTAGCAGGCCCTTGCTGCTGCTATGTGACAGCAGCAGCAGCCGAAGTGGCAGTCATGTTGGTAGCGTGGCACAGGGATGCCCCCTTGACAGCACAGCCCTGACCCAGGAGACAGCCCCTGCGTCTAATCGGCATGATGCTTCATTGGGGGCAAAGCCTATGGGGGAATACACTGGGGGGGTGGGTGACAATAAAACCTTTTGAACTAAAACCCATACAGTAAAACACATAACTTTTAAACTCCAACCACAAGTCTCTCATGTATGTGGCTGGTCTGATCCATGCTGCTCTTACAGCACCGTCCTCTTTTGAGGTCCATTTTAGCATTGTCCCACAACCAGCAGCCTGTTGAGAGGTACCTGCCCCCTTTTCTCTCTTTATCTCTCTGTTTTTCCATTGTTGTTACTTCACAAGTCATGAAGATCCCTTCCTTTCCCTGCCTTTGGTTTCTCCTCTAATTATCTCATAATAGATTTGTACAATACAAAAATATTCCCCCACTACATCCCATAATGAATTGCCTACTTCTGTAGATAGTATCCGCTGGAGCCTGGAGGCCCTCTCCTGTTGACTGATAGTGATGAGTCTCAGTCACAGACCAAGGGGCTGACTTGGTCCCGAGATGCTCTGGGAGGGGCTGAGTTGGAGAAACTCATCCTCCTGCCCATTGTTGTGCCTTTAGGCTTCTTCAAGTGTGTGATGATCTTTTAATCACAAAACCTATCACAGTACAAATTCATCTGAAGCTGTTTTTGTCTGTTTGTTTTGAAGTTACATCATTACAATACTATGTTGCAGGTCTAGTTGGACAGGGACAAAAACACTTTTGAAAAATCTGTAGGATCATATTTCAATCAGCTGTTGCCTTTTGGGGAATCTCTGTTCAGAGAGGAACAAGAAGTTGAATTTATCTCTTCATGGCATCTCCTTTGCACCTAAGCTTTATAATTCCTGTTCCTAAATTAAGTGGGGTCCTTTGCTATGTGGAATGAAGTCATAAACTTTGAGAACTTCAAAACAAAGATCACCTCTTCTGCCCAATTAAGTTGCTTAATCTTCTCTAGGTCTAACTTTTAGATGAAAGTGAAGGAAGAATGGAGAATACAGTTAACTAGGGCATGTCACCAGCAAGACTCTTCCTCTTCTCACATAAAATCAGTTATAGAGAAATCAAAACAATTTATAGCATCTTAAGGCAGCAATCTAAACCAGGCCAGACTAATTACAGACTGAAATGGCCAATATCTCTATACTGATAAAGGCAATCCAGGGTGATAAACACAGACGTAAACACTGTAGGTATCAACATTTAATGTGATATATCTCACCTTAAACTCATTAGTTAGATGTGTAATAGAAGAGAACTGGGTAAAAAACTGATATAGAAAGTTTTAAAGTCATCTGCGTTCAGCATGTGTAATATATCTATATATCTATTTGTGTATATATATATATATATCCCTCATACATGTATTTAGATATATATTAATTAACATGAGAACTGATGAATTAGAAACTTAAATTTCAGTACTAGTAAATTGTCTAAATAAGGTAAAATGCATCTCTTTCCATATTTCCTGTATGAAATCAGAGGGCCAGTAAGCTTAGCAGGTGTATGATGCAAATGTGTTTGCATTACTTTTAAAATAGCATGAGCTTAAGCCAAAAAACTCCAGTCCAGAATTTTCAAGGGGAAAAAGTTTGAGTTTCTCAAAAGTTTCTAATATTTTCTTCCATTTTTTAGAGGATTTATTAATTAGAATCACAAAATACAACAACATGTTACAGGTAAAGATACCAGGGGTTTAGTGTTTGTTTGTTTGTTTGTTTGTTTTCAGGAATTATATTTGTAACCTCTAGACTACTCATTTCTTCTGTCACATGACAAGTTAGGCAAGTTGCCTGATAAAGGCAAATCTTAGAGGAGCTAGGCAAAAGACAATATATGACTTAAGCAAGGGTGAAAATTTTTGCTTTGTGCTCATAAATTCATGCTCGGTATTTCTTCAGATGCATCCTTGATTTGATATGATCATTTAACTGCAGCTTACTCAAAGGCAATTTTTTTTGGTGTTACATTAGCCGTGATTCATACACTACTTTTTTCCTTTCTTTTTTTTCTCTGTCCTTGTTATGCCTTACAAATTTTGTTCCATATTACAGTTCTTGTCATAGTTCCTGTAAGACTGATTTGGCAGCTGCCAAGATGCAGTCAGAGGTGAGCTCCATGATAGGGAAGTACTTAAGCGCAGGTGACAGGCTGCACGGCGGCAGCAGCATGACATTTTATCCGGAGATACAGACAATGCAGGCAGTAGCACTCTGCATTTGATACACACAGGGGACATCTGTGGTAAGGGTGGCAGTGTACAAGTAAGTGTTTTGAAAGATTATGACAGGAAAAATCTCACTTATTAATAAATGGGGGAGAAAAAAGGGAATATTATGGAAACCAAAAAAAATAGACTCTATATCTTGAGATCAATTTCTTCCTGCATTAAATGAGTTCTATGTATACTGTACACACACATTAAAAAGTACTTTCCACAGAGTCCCAGACTTTGAAAAGACTTGAGTGTCCCTGCCTAATGTTCATTAAACATGACTTTGTTCTATAAGTGTTCCACCAGTTACACTGACATGAATAAAAGTGTCAGTAGCAGGTTCCTCTTTGACAAAAGCAAAACCAGGTATGAATCATTCATTTTGGTTTAAGTTTCCCTGAAGACACGTTTAAGTCTGTATTGCTTGTAATTCTCAGCAGAAAAAAAAATGGAATATTGAACTAAGGCAAGACTCTTCTGGAAAGTTAGGAGTCATGTATTCAAGAGTGAGCACCAATATCTCTCATTCATTCATCATTGAATTTTATTTTTAAAGACCTTTAAAGGAAGAAAATAAGGATAAAATGGTTCATGGAGGCCCACCACTGGCTAACCATCTTTTTACTTTTTTTGATCTTTTGCAGATCAATCCCAATGTTGTCAGTGAGTTCTTACAGACAGAAGAGCCAGCAGTGGAGGTATGTTGGCTTTCTGCAGCACCTGTATCCCCCACAGCTGGAATAAGTTTGGACAAAAACATTTCTGTCATTCTGGAATGCACACGGAAAGAGAGCAAAGAGATATATGTGCTACTAGGCTTTTATTTTTCTTCACAGTAACTTGGATTCATGACATTTATTCTAAGCACAGCTGTTATGCTCTTTCAGCTGTAGAGAGAAAAAATACAGGGAAAAAATTTCTTTTGGCATATTTTCCTCCAGTGTCTGTGCTCTATAAGGTTTTGCATTTTATTATATACTGGGCAAATCCCTAATAAACATAAATCAATATAGCTTAAATTGAAATAAATAATATTATGCTGCTTAAATATTTTACAATTTTTAAAATTTAGACCTTGTGACATAGCCAGAAACTTTTTTTTTTACACAATTACCAATAAGTAAAAAGAAATTTAATGGAGGATAAGGAGATTGTCTACATAACGAGACTTTATGCTATATTTCTTGTTTGTAACTTGACAGGTTTTATTATTTTCATCCATGGAATTAACAGGCTGTAAGCTCCAATTCTTCTCTTTCCTGCCCGGTCACACATTCCTTCAGGAGAAGGACATCTCCAGAGCCCTCCTGGCCTAATACGGAGCATGGCACCTCCCCTGGTCTGTGTCCAACAGATATGGAGTAGTGATGTACCGGGCAGCCAATCATGTAAAAAAAGTGATACAGAGAAGTGGCCAAAGGAAGGGACTGTGTACATCACCAGCAAGAGTTGAACAGCCATACAGTGGGTTCCCAGAAAACTACAGACTATAAATTTTCACTTCCATGAATGGTAGATACATCATCAGGTCCAAAGTAAAGAACAGAGATAATGGGGCAACAGCTTTCTGCAAGACACAGATTATTATTTTTACTTATCTCCTCTGGCTGTCAAAAGATATTCTATTGAGTTAACTGCCCTGGGAGAGAGAGTGAATTATAGTAAATCTGCCTAAGGCATGGGATGTGAAAGAGGTCATTTTCTTTAACTGCTCTAAACAACTAATAGTCTCCCAGTTCTCAGGAATTTTACACTGTTGGTAACACCAGATTACTCTCTGACAAGGAAGAAGTGTTTGTTTTTTATTGCCTCAAGGTTGTTTTATTTTTTTTCCCTAGCAATTTATTGGAATTAGGAAGAGAGAAAATGTTTGCTTGCAGGATCAATGGGTAAAGGAGAGCACAAGTGAAAATGAAAAGCAAGAAAGTGAGAAGAACAAAATTTAAAACTTTAGCTGGAGAAAAGCCCTGAAAGCAGCAGAGCTATGATGGTGAAATCAGCTAAAGAATAATAATAAATAAAAAAAAAAGAGCATTCTAATTAAGAAACAAATGCAGACAGGAGGTAAAGTCATAAGTAATGCAAATGCCAAAACTTACAGAGACAGCAAAGGGAAAAATGTAGAACCTGTGATACATTGAATTAGAAGAAATTGAAGTATCAATATACCAAGAAAAACAGTCTATATAATATTTCTTCTGAAGTGGAAATGTCAGTCTTTTCAGCAATAATGTAAAAAAAGAACAATTTAATAAATATTACTTTTCAGTCTTGTGTATAATACACAAAATAATTTCAACAGTAACCCAGGAAAATGCTTAACAGCAGCTTATAAAGTTAGATATTTCAAAGAAGTAAGATTAATAACTTTAATCCAAAAGTATTAAAAGAGCTGAGCATGTGTTTTTATGGGCCAATAATATTGATTTTCAATAAGTCTTGGACATGGCAGAAGTTCCAGAGAACTAGAAGAAAGCTAGTGTGTTATCAATATTTTAAAATCTGTAAACAGAATGACCTCATGGAATATATGTAAATATATAAATATGTAAATATATA
>VWZD01000818.1:80393-96178 GCA_013396695.1 Sakesphorus luctuosus | reverse complement strand
AAGCTATTAATGTTGAACCAGAAGTCCTACTTCCAAAGTTTTCATTATTTTAATACACCATTATAACATTATGATTCGTGTTGCAGCCCTCATATAGACAAAGCTTTCTTAATTTTTAATTACATTTTTGTCTTGGAAAGGACTATGAGGAAAGACTATTTTTATTTTTTTACATTTATTCATCATTTTAACTAAAAATTATTATGAATTTATTTGTGACCAGATGTGTGTATTATCCTTAACCTAATCTTCATTCCTGTTTTATTCAGTCAAATCACAAATACCTACTCTGATTCCTGTATCACAAACAAAAAATTTTATTACATTATAATGTAGCACCTACTGGTGTCATTGAGAACATCTATTAGCACATGGGTAATAATTAATTCTTTAAACATCTACTCTACTTGCAACATTCCTCTGCATTTAATGTTTTACTAAAATTCCATTGACGCTATGCTGATTAGTTGCAACAATATTTTGGAATCCTTTTTTTCAAGAGGAATTATCTGAGTCAAATGTTAAATTAGAACTGAATTTAACCACGCATTTCACAGCTTTCACATTGTTTACAGGCAAGAAACTACTCCTTACTTGTATATTATATATTTAAGCAGAATTTAGCATAAGTACATGATCTGAGACACTGGGCAGTACTAAAATACAACAGTAGTTAATAATTATTTATTTTAAAAAATATTTTTAAAAATATCTAATAATTGCTCTCAATTCTTTTTCTAAAAGCAATATTTGATTAATAATAAAAAGTGTGACCAAATAAATCCACACATATCCTAATTCTAAATCTAAATCACAGAATAAGTGCTCACTTTCCAGATTAGCAAACTTTTTTTTTTTTTTTTAATTAAGATTAAAGTCTAATGCAGTTACCTTCAGTTGTATTACTTAGATCTAGCTGGGAAATCTCTTCTCCAGTGCCCTCCTTATTCAAGACCTTGGTGTCTACAGAGTTTCTTTCAGCTACTGTTGCCTAGCAGATCTTTCCTATTTTAAAATACATTATTACAGAGAGAAAATGAAGATCTTATTTTTGTGATCCTACTCACGCATAAAACCAATAGTTTCATTTGGTCATCAACTTTATTTAAAGCCAAATGCAAAATACTACAGAGCATTTTACATTTACCAGGAAATAAATAACTTTCATATGAAACTTGTTTCTAAGTTTACAAGCCTTTTCCCTTTTCATTTCACTAAAATGATGGGAAGTCATTGGTACAAGTTTGAACTCTCATCAGTTTATTATTTTGGTATTGATTACATTTTACTTTCCTTTTCCCTTTTATCCTTCTCCAAACACATATTTTTATACATCTATTTTAAATAAAATTCCTTTTTATTTAAATAGGGTAAGAACAATTTTAATCCTACACAATGTCAATTGATTTGTCATGTTGTCAACAGTTCTCTATTTTTTTTATTATTATTTTTCCCTTCTCCTTCTTGGAATAACATTCTTTTCCTGTATTGAACAGTGCATTATAAAGTTGTAATCCTGACATCAATACTTCTGCAAATATTTCTTATAAAATCTGTTTAGTTTGACAGTCTATGTCTACATTACCAAATAAAAGAAGATTATAGTTTATTAGCTGACCTGCAGACTAGCTTGTTACAGGTTGGTTTCTCTTGACCCTGTTTAGGCTCTAGTAAAGACCACCCATGCTGTATTTTTT
Source organism: Sakesphorus luctuosus (assembly GCA_013396695.1). Classification (NCBI taxonomy): domain Eukaryota; kingdom Metazoa; phylum Chordata; class Aves; order Passeriformes; family Thamnophilidae; genus Sakesphorus; species Sakesphorus luctuosus. Next base: position 94,481 of record VWZD01000818.1, on the reverse strand, counting down.
CCAAGTCCCTGCTCTCCTCATGCTTCCAGTTGTGCCCCTCTTTCTTTGGCGCACTTTTATTTCTGTGTGTCAAAACGATATCCAGGGGAAAAGCAACAATTAAAGAGTTTGGATGAACAGTCATCTCATTCGCTGAGTTGTTCCTGGTCTTTTATTATTTGGCAATGCAGTTATTATTTGGCAGTGTGGATAGACCTGGTGGGACTTTATAGTGACAGCTCTGAAGGGTTAGTGACTATATCTGTCCTCATTGAAGTGAAAAATAAATAGAATACATATTCTGAAGCCATTTGTGCCTCAGTGCCTCAGAGGTAAAGGATGAGAGTCTGTGTCTCTGCAATACAGCCTGCATTCAACCAATCCCACCAGGGAGATGAGAACTCAGGGATGTTTTATTATTAAAGCCAAATAAAATCAGATTACTTTAAGCTGTGTTAGATAAAGTTATTTACATTTGCTAAACCGATGTTTTCAGCCATTGAGATTTAAAATATTTATCATTAGAAAGCATTCTTAAAGTCATCTTAATTTAGCTATACTGAATTAAGTAGTTCAGTACACATAAAAGAAGAATGTACTATTACCTGTGTGAAGGCAAAAGCATTTCAGATGCAGTGGTTTACTAAAAAACACTCACAACCTTATAACTTTTTTCAACAAAAGATTTTGAAGTGTATTCTCTGTTGAATGAATAGCTACTGAAGTAAAAATACATTACTCAGCAAATTTTCTACACTTTTTAGTGCTAGAGACTGTATGGTTGTGGGTTATTTTTTCCATAAACACATTCTGTATTCCAAGTGACAGCCTTTAGATTTTAAGATGTCATGTTTCATTTTTAAACTATTTGATGGCCTAGATGTTAACATGTACTGGAAAGAATATGAAACATGATGCTTGACAACTTATGGGACACTTTATTCAGGCCATAGACAGTGTCAGCTGAAACAGAAAGAAAGGACTTTTTTTAATGGTCTTTTCCTTTGTCTTGCCTTCCCTTGCCTTCACCCCTCCTCTCCCCCTCCTTCTCCCTTTCCTCCTTCCTCTCCTCTTTCTATTAGATGGAATAACTGAGTTTTTCGAGAGATGTCATTATTTCATTAAACAGTTATTTGTACTACTACTCCTTAAAACATTGTATCAGCCATATAGAGCAGAAAATAGTTTGAAAAGTTGAATGAAAGCATAAACTGAAGCTGAAGTTGAAACAATTTCTTTAAACTTTCCAAGAAGAGCAAATAAAAACATGACTCTGCAAATCTGAGAGGAAAAAAAAACCCAAATCAAAACACCAAAACATTTCAAAAGCAAGGCAAACTATAAAATTACATAATAAAATAAATTATGGAAAAAATATTTCAGGAAGATTGTTTTGATTTTTCTATATTAAAATCTCTCTTTTCAGCACTTTTTTTTTCATGATTCACGTAACTTTTCTCACCTTAGTTTATCCTCTTAAAAGTTATTCTGAAATTTCTTATCTTCCTGAAAGTCTTCTTATGTACTCGGCTTCTTTTTACTTTGCTGCTGTCCTGTTCCCATAAGAGTGTATCTTAGTTATCAGTTCAACACTTTTGTCATATGACTTCTAGCGATGCATTCCAGATGACTTGGTTTCAAGCCAAATTGTCAGGTCGAAAGGACTGGCAGCAGGGAGGCAGTTCATTTGCCAGGTGTAGTGAGCTTCCAGCAGCCAGGAGGCAGAGAAAGTTGGATTTGCTCCAGAAAAAAATTCTGTCCTACTTTTTCTTCCAGTTACTGGACACCAGTTGGTCTATCTGATTCTACAAAAAGAGACTTAAAAAAAAACCCCTGTCACCTATTGCCTCTGGGTCCCCAGTGCAGTCAGAAGTGAGTTGAAACTCAGGAGATTCTGTTCTCTTGCTTACAGGTTTGTTTTTTGTTTTTACATGTGTTGAAAGATAGAGGGGTAAATTTAATGCAATTAGAGAAATAATTATTCAATTCTGACTTTTATATTCAGTGTAGTGAGATATGTAATCCATAGAACAATTTCTCTATAGAGCTAGGTAGGTAACTAAGACAGATCAACTAAGTTTCCCCAAGGAAGACTCTTTTTCACCATTGAATGGAAAAGAAGGCAAAGGCAGGAGCCTTAAATATTGAAGTATATATCTTAGAATCAAGACAAACTGCAACTGAATATAGACATATGTATCAGGGAATAAGAGTTTACTGTGATTCAAATGTTTAGATGACTGATAATTCAGTCCGGTTTCAAACTTCAAAACAATACTGCTCAACTAACATTGACCGTAGGCATCACCCATTTCCAATTATTATCACTATCTATTGGAAGCAAATATTCTTTGATGATCATCATCTGAGAATGCATAGCACCATGGAACAGATGTAGTGTATTTCCTGCTGATGGCAATGAACTTTGTCATTATTTTAGTCACTATGCTGGTTTTGTTAAGGTGGAATTAATTTTCTTCACAGCAGCTGGTGTGTGGTCATGTTTTGAATTTGTGTGGAATACAGTGCTGATAACACACTCATGGTTTAGGGTTTACTGAGCAGTGCTAATACAGAGTCAAGGTCTTTTCTGTTTCTCAGAACACCCCACCAGTAAGTAGGCTTGAGATAAACACAAGAAATTGGGGAGAGACACAGCTGGGACAGCTGATTCCAGCCAACCAACGGGGTATCCCATATCATCTGATGTCATGCTCGGCATAAAAAGATGGGGGAAAAAGAAGACAGATAGGGACATTTGGAGTGATGGCATTTTTTCTCCCAACCAACCATTACAGATTATGAGCCTGGCTTTCCTGGAGATGGCTGAAAACCTACCTGTCAATGGCAAACAGTGAATGTTTTGCTTTACTTACATGTGTGTAGCTTTTCCTTTACCTATTAACCTTTGTTTATGTTAACCCACAGGTGTTCTCACTTCTGCCCTTCCAATTCTCTCCCCCATCTCATCAAGAAGAGAGTGAGCAAGTGGGCTGTGTGGTGCTAAATTGCTGTGTGGGGATAAACCATGACAGTTACCAAATGTAAATTCTTTGTTGATTAAAAAATAAAAATAATAATTAAAAAAAAACACCAAAACCCCCAGAAATGAGTTGATCAAACTCTTCCCCATTATTGTCATCACTGTTCTTATGTTGTGTTTTTTGGGGTTTTTTTAATGCTTTTTTCCCCAAAAGAAAGGGACAGATCAAATTTCTTCCTAGCATAGTTCAGCTTATTTTGGGGACTAAGAGTGGTTCAGAAATTCAGTAAGGCGTTTTGTCTAGTTCTTCTGCATCTCTTGTTTCCATCTTGCACATGTTTGCCTGTTCTCCTATTGACCAATTATACCCAAGTTTTGTTTTACTTCTTTGCCTTTACATGTTACTTACATACATAGGTTCAATTATGGTACAAAATGTCAGTGCATTGCTGCTGGACATTCTAATTTAGTGTGCTTATTTCTGGGTTCAGATCAAGTAAACACTGTTTCTGCTTTGCTTAGTTTGTGGTCTGTTCTGTTCCCTGAGTGCAACAGGTCCTTGGCTACTGATTTGATGAAAATCTGCTTCCTTCTCCAAATATGACGATGAATCATAAATTCTGAGAACAAAGTCTTTCACTGCTATTATTTTAGAGATAAATTTATCTAGATGTCCAAAAATATCTACCCCTTTAAAAACAAGCAAAAAAATTAAAAAAACCCCTCCGATATGAGTAAAAAACCCCCTTCCCATATTCTGTTTCTGGTCTTTCTAGAAAGCTTAATTTGTAGCCCACAATACTCAGAGAAGTGAATAAAGACTGCATAAAACATCTACCCCCAAGTTAAAACCACAATCATTTCTCTGCTTTAGATAGGTCGGCTCCTTTAGCAATCAATAACAGTTTTCCCAGCGAAGGTATTTTTTAACCATCATAGATAGTTTAAACGCCCTATTAGCTTGTCATTAATTTGTTATCACTTGAGATGTGTTGGGTCACTATTCATCGTTTAAGAATTCCAATAGGATCTATTAGACATACTACATAACCTATACTTTTCCCTGCAGACTATTCTGGACAGAATTTGTATGGACTGATCAAGCTATAGCAGAATCCTTTTATTTTGATATTGTTGTAGCCCCTGTGGTTCAAGAATTTTAGCTGATAGCAGGAAACCAGCTTCTTTCACAGCTCCCATGGAGTTCTGCTCAATGGCCTAGCGAGAGAGAGTAGAATTTTCAATAGATTTCCCTGAAAATATTTGTTGCTGACAACTTTCCTTTAGCTGTCAAACTGTAAAGCTGCCTCCACCTAAGTGACTGACCAGCCAAATATATTTAGGTTTCTATTTATGAAAGGGCAAGGTTTAAAATAACAAATGTAGTTTTTCTCTGTCTAGACATAGCCACAGGAAGCATGAGATATGACAAAAAATTATTCAGCATGTGTCACTACTCCAACAGATGTACAGGTGCACTTGGCAAGAACCTTTTAGTGAAAGTCACAGTGAAACCACACACAATTTCATTAGCACCTGCTCTTTTGGTAAACACCTGTGAACTGCTGGCACATATTTAGAAGAAACATTGAAGAACTTAAATAACCATCCTTAGTTTTATGAAAACTGTTGTCTTTTGAAAATTTAGTCATCTTTTCACCAAAAGGAATTGACATCCTCTTCACTTTTAGAATAGGAAATATTTTGCATTAAATAATAAAAGCATGTGATGTGGAAAATAAGCCATAGTTTAGAAACAGTTCTGCATATCTTGATGTTCAACCTACATTTTAAAATACTAAAAGTCCACAGGGAGAAAGGCTTTTGTGATTCAGGTGAGGATGGAAGTCTTGGCCTTATGCTAACCCAATTTTATAAGTTCTTTGACATTAGTCTAATATTTTCTATTTCATCACTCTCTTCTTTGTGGGAAAGAGGAAAACAACTGTTGTAGTTTGGAATGATAATGTAAATTCCCTCCTTGCCACTAACCCTCATGCTACTAGTTAACAAAAGAAGTAGTTAACTGCTACCAATTCCTTCTTGATCATTTTGGGTGGGGGCAGACTGGGGGAAGGTATGGCAAAGAATGTCTTTTTTTGGGGGGAGCACATCTCACAGCTCTGGGGGAAGGCTGCAGCTCTGTGTGTGCTGTCTGACGGAGAGAAACTGTTCAGCTCCTCCTCTCTGCTCCTATGGAGTAAGCTACTTTCTTCTTGCCACTGCTGTTTTCTCCTGGTTCGGCATTGGGGCCCCAGCCACTGCTCTGGCATCACCATCGCCCGCAGTGTCACTGCTGCCCACCCCACCGCAGCAGCAGCTTGGGAGAGAGAAGTCACAGCTGCTTTCCGGGACACACTGCAGCTCTCCACTCCCAGCTTTCCTTCTTTGTTTGGGACAAAGGACACAGAGAGAGAGACAGAATTCATCTGAGTGCTCACCACTCATCTCTGTCTTGATGGAAAAAAAGACTGAGAACTCAACCTGCAGCTAGCCAAAGTGTGACACTGACACTGTCCTTAAATATATCTTGCTCCAGAAGGAACCTACCAGTTTGGGAGTTGTTCTCTTTTGTGTTTATTTTATTTTTTTTTTACTTGTGGTGTTGGGGAAGCAGTTTGCTCTGGTCTGTTTACAGTTATATCTATACTTACATATATATATTAGTTAAGAACAGTTATCCTTCTTATATCCATTTTCTAATGAAAGTTCCTTTTCTTAAACTTAATAAAGAGTCTCTTCTGCTTTTTGGTAAACATTTTAGTTTTTCCCCTCAAACCAAGACAACAACTTTTAAAAACTAAAGTGTTCAAAGTATTTGGAAAAGAAAAAAAAAAGTCTGAATTCCTTACTGAACAAGGATTAGGGAATAACACAGTGAAAATTTGTAACACAAATTCACATAACCTATCTGATGACCTTCAGAAGTATCTGATTTATGCTACTTCTACAGATTGTCTCAAGATGGGCTTAACTGTCTTCAGGAAGAATTTTCCTTAAGAAAGAAGAAAATAAACATTTCTACCTTAAAGCAGAGATACCACTTTTAAATCCTTAAAGTTGTGTGACATTAATTACACCCTGGAGTTTTTCCCCTAAGTAATTTTAATGCTATATGCACTTTTTCAGAGGAACTCAAGATGAGGGAATTGTGCCCAACAGGCTAGTCTATACAATTTTACTGGATGTCAGCATTTCTAGAAGAGCCATACTTAAAAAAAATCCAGCAAGATACCTCTAATCAATACATTGCACCACTCTTTATGTTCACTTCTTTTTATTAAATCCTAGGAAAAAAAAATGTTACTTGCAGTAAAAAGCCTGATACCCAGTAGAGATGTTTGGTAAACAGCTCTTATACAGTTTTACATATCAGAATTTTGGTATTTGTTTGCACTACTTCAGAAGCAGATATTAATAAAACAAATTTTGTGCATGTTTACTTGAAATAAGTTAATAATGATTCAAAGCAATACAATAAGAAAAGAAAAAGACAAGATTTTAAGGACAACATTTCCTAATTATTTTTTCTTAGACAGCTTTCTAGTCTATGAAGATATTCCACATGGCTAAATGAATCTTTCTAACATGTGCACTTTCCTGAAAATTTCGTTTATCACTAAAGCAATTCATATACTGACACTGAGAAATGGATATTCTGCTCTTCAACAACTTCTCATTCCTTATGTCTTAATGTTATTCTTCCTGATAATCCTGCTTTATCTTAAAACTTGTCTTTCCACTCCACTGCTTTCAAAGAAGCAGTAAGGACTTTGTTATTTTGGACTTACCTTCTAAACAAGCAAATTTGGTAGGTGAAGTCAGAACTCCCCCTTCTCCTTCTTTGTGATAAATATTCCTCTTTCCACTAGCTACAGAGGCTGGAGTGAAAGTGAAAGATTTCTTCTGGCCTATTGTTAGTAATAACAAAGGCAACTTTTCAGAAAGAAAGCAAACACTATAGATAAGTTCTCAAAGCACTCTTATTCAAAAATACATTACTATAGGTCTGAATATAGGAAATAGAGGTGAAATATCCACTGTTCTAAGCAGTGATTTTTCACCCATTCTCTAATGTAAAATATGCTGTATTTTTAAAGTTAATTACATAAACATGAAACTTCAAAGTACTAGCTTTTGCTTGGCTTTTTGTTGTTATATTTTATTGTTTGTTTTTATTAAATAAAAATCGCATAATATGAAGATCTGCTCTTTGTTATGTTGTGCAGACAGAAGAATAGAGCCCAACATAAATTTTAGCTAACAGAACAGAGCATGAGAAACTGCTAGATGTCACAATAGAAATGTCTAGATATTGCCAATAACAGAGAAAGAAGCTGAAAAATAATGCTGTGAGAGATGAACAAGTAATACAGTTCAGGTGATAATATGCAAGAGATGGCTAAGCTTTGAGGGGAGCACTGGGGGTCTATTGGAAAAAAGAATCTTACGAATTTTTTACAGTGATATTAGCAATTCTATTAAACCTTTCTGTTCATGCATGTTCTGACTAATATTTTCATTATGAGTCATAATGGACAGGGGGAGTTGGAACTATGTGATCTTTAAGGTCTCTTCCAATCCAAGAAATTCTATGATTCTATTATAAGCAGACACAGGAGTTAGGATAAGGAGTCTGTACTGAAATTAGTCATAATGCAAAAGAAACTAAACTGACTTGCATAAGATCTGGAACACGATGGGGGAAGGTGGGACAGAAATCTGACAAAACCTCTTTCTTTGAGCCAGGGGCTGCAACATTGTTTTATCACACTGGACATAGATACAAACCTGACCTTAGGATTTCCATTGATGAATGTATCTAAGAAGAGGCATAACAAACTTTCTCCCCTAGAGGGAAAATCATTCTTCATTGCTTTGTTAGTTGGCACCATCTCAATTGATGAAAAGGCACTTTTGGCAGCCTATATGGAGATTATGTTTTCATCTTTCTGGCTGAAGTGAAAGTAATGATGAGAAAAGAAATCAGAATCAGAAGTGACAGAGCTCAAGAAATCTTGAGACAAAAAAAAAAAGCAGCAGCACTTACTTATCCACCATGACAAGAGTCAGCCATACATTAGGAGAAGACTAAATCTGAAATGACTGGAAAAGGCCATTAAAGAAACAGAAATTAGTAAACACAAAAAAACCAACATGCTTCTTCAGTGACTCCTGGATGGTTCTTCAAACTTTAAGAAGCTCTAAGATGTCTATTCTCACACCATTAATAGCAAGCTTGAATTTCCAGATTTCCTCACACTGAAATCAGCAGAATCCCTAACACAGAATCACAGCATCATAAAAACATTTGGTTTGCAAGGTACCTTCAAAGATCATTCAGTTCAATCCCCCTGTGTAGTGAGCTGACTATGGCTGGACACCATGTAGCCACAAAAGCTGCCCTGTCGCTCCCCTCTGCAACTTGAAAGGAGAGAGAAAATATAACAAAGGGTTTATGAGTTAAGGTTTAGGAGAGATCATTTATCAAATACTGTCATGGACAAAATAGATTCAACTTGGGAATAGTAATTGAATTTGTTACTAACAAAATCAGATGAAGATAATGAGAAGTAAAATAAATCTTAAAAACACTTTCCTCCCACCCCTCCCTCCTTCTCAGCTCTACCTCCTCCCCCTCAGCAGCACAGGGAAAATGGTCAGTTCACCACATGTTTCTTCTATCTCTACTCAGGGAGGGGAGTCTTTCCCCTGCTTCAGAGTGGGGTCCCTCCCTCAGGAGACAGTTCTCCATGAACTTCTCCAATGCAAGTCCATCCCACAGGCAACTGCTCTCCATGAACTGCTCCAACATGGGTCACTCTTTCACTTGCACTGAAGAGTGCAGTCCTTCAGGCACAGACTGCTCCAGTTTGGCCCCCCACATGGTCACAAGTATCACCAGTTAACATCCTCCACCATGGGGTCACCTCTTCATGAGTTTAAAGGTCTCTGTCTGTTCCAGCTCAGGTGTCCCAAGTTTTTACAGCCATATCTCAGGCACCATCTGTTGCAGTGTGGGTCTCCTCCATGGGCTGCAGGTGGATCTCTGCACTCCAGTGGTCCTCTGTGAGCTGTGGGGGCACAGCTATTTCACTCTGGTCTTCACCAGGGTCTGCAGAGGAATCTTCACTCCAGTGCCAGTAGTACTTCCTCCTTTTTTTTTTTCCACTGGCCATGGGGTCTGCATTATCTTTATTCTAAGATATTCTCACTCTATTCCTCTCAGGCAGCAATTATATCTGCCCCAAAACTCCTTTTTTTTTTTTCCTTAAATATATTAACACAGAGGCATTACCACTGTTTCTGATTGGCCCAGCCTTGGCCAGCAAAATGTCCATCTTGGAGCTCCCTGTTATTTTCTTCTGGAGGAAACTTCTAGTAACTTCTTTCACAAGCCACTCCTGTAGCCCCCTGCTATGAAAAGCCTGGCCACACAAACCCAATACACCTTGGTAATGAGTACAGAGATCTTTCACTAGGTCAAGTTGCTCAAAGTCCCATTCAACCTGACCTTGAAAACTACCAGTGATAAGGCATCTGCAGCTTCTCCGGCATACCTGTTCCTGTCTTATCACCCTCATCATAAAGAAACCAAATTCCTCATGCCCAAATTAAATTTATTATCCCTCCTCAGTTTAAAACCATTGTCTCATCACTTTTGTCACTCATTACATACTACAGTAAAAATTTTCTGCTTTTCTTATAAGACCCCCTTTAAGTATTGAAGGATCACAATAAGACCCTGTGTTATAGGGCCAGGGTGTTCTCATGAAATTTGATAAGCTGGTTCAGAATGAAAACAGATCAGGAAAAGAATAGTGTTGGGTAAGACTTTGAAGGCATAAAAAAAATAAAACAAACAAACAAACAAACAAACAAACAAGTAATAGACTCAGTTGTTTGAAGTGGAGACTCCCATTCCCACCTACATCACTCCACCTGCAAGATATTCGCAGGATTCTGCACAATGATGTTGACCTATTTTTGCTCATAGGCTTTGCTAGCTTCATATACACATTCTCCCTTAGCAGATGGTGTTTAATTCTAATCTTCTATTCTGTGGAAGTAATACCGCACTAGCAAAGATTTGCCTTAAGGTTGTGCCTGCAACATTTCATTGGCTGACCTCTCAGCCATTCACTGTATTTTAACAAGTGACACAGAATAGTTTCTGGCAATCTCTGTCCTGATATATGTACCAGATGCCTGGACAAGAATAGACAAGCCTGCAGGATCATTGTTTTGCTGCTCAGTATTTGACAATATTCTAAAATCTTAGTGTTTGGAACCTTATCCTACGACTTTATAGCAGCAAGGGAATGAAGAAAATGTAAACTGACTAAGATTATTGATGCAGTGGTTCAAGACTGTTCAAATTCTGTAAAGAATGGTGATTAAAACTGAACCATGACAGATTTTAAATCAAATAGCGATTTTACTAGAACTTTAAATACATACATAAGAGATAGCACTCAAATTTATTTTTTCCCCTTGAAATGTGACCAAGTGTTGTTAAGACAGCTACCCAATAGGGAGCATTTCACTGTGCATCCCCTTTCAGACAGATAATTTTGAATGGAAGAAAGAAATCAGAATGGCATCTCCTTGGGCTTTTTAATTTTTCCTTGATTTAAGAACACAAGTGTAAAGTTTCTGATATAGCACAGATTTTTCTTTTCCTGTGCTCTACCTTTTCTACCACCAAATGCACACAAGAAGTTTCTTTCCCCAAAAATGCATTTTCAGAGTAATAAAATTTATTTTAGGTTCAAATATGGTTGTCCTTAGCTTTGTTGGTTCCTTTTAAGCATGGATGAATAGGCCAGACATCAATTCTGCCATTCCGTTTAAGAATCCTTATAGTGTCTTTCTGAACAGTGTATTCACACAAATGTCTTTGTGCTGAAATTGGAAGCTTGAAGGCAAAATGCTGTTTGCCTTGAGAAGAGTGATGAGAGGCTTTAACAGTTACTCCCGAATACACAAAATACATATACAAAACATAAGATCATGAAAGACGCATATTTAGGTATAACCCAAGAACGTGTTTTAGAATTTATAAAGTTCAGTGGTTTATTTTAAGGTTACGTTTTTATAAAAAGATATGCTTTATGGTTTTTTTAGATGTGTGTTTTGTCATAGGTATTTCATGGGTGATTTAAAGTGACAGTTATGAAGAATGTAAGTATGAAAGAAAATAAGACTAGACTATTTGTGGGAGGAGACCAGACCGACAAAGAATTACAGGCACCAGGCAGATGAGGACACAGAGGCCCGGGACCCCGGGCAGCGCGTGCAGCGACAGGATCGGGACCATGAGACCTTCCATGTGGACACTGTACCCTTAAAAGATGGCTACGATCCAAGTTTCTTCTTCCCACAATACCCCTGGAATTCTCCCACGCACCTCGTTCTCCCTATTGGTCCCTTTGCCGCTTCTCCCTTCCCTCCTCCCCTTCGTTTGCATGCACCCAATGGAGTGCGTGACTCCTCCCCGTCTCCTCCCCATCTCCGCCCCTCTTCCCCGCCCTCATCCGGGAACTTTGTGCGCGCCCCCTTATAAGCAAGCGCGCTCTATTAAACCTGGCTTTTTCCTCGTGGACTCTCGCCTGGTCTGCGTCTGTTCCGGCCAGAGGGGTCGCACCAGGCCGGGAGCGGGAAGAGCCGACCCCAGCTTCTAAGGGGCACGATCCTAGGGAGCGCCGCCGCCGGCGGCTCGCCGTTTTCCTAGCCTTGCTCCTGGGAGCGTGAAAACCCCCTCCACTATATTAGTGGAATTATTCATCCACTGAGTACTATTTATGGTCATTGAAGTGAAGAAAAATCTCTGTCATAACCAAGATGTTTCCTTCAAATTCCTCTAATCCAGAAAGAGCCTTCAACTGTGTAGGAGGACACTTCTGTGAAATTAAGCTTAAGTGATGGTAAAATAAACCCTAATAAATTACCAATTTGTTTGGGGGTTTTGGGGTTTTTTTTGTTGTTTGTTTGTTTTGGGTTTTTTGTTTGTTTTGTTGTTGTTGTTGTTGTTGTTGTTTTGGGTTTTTTTTTTTAATATTTAGCACTGATGCCCTAAGTGCATTTATCTGCGGTAATTCTGAAATTCTGTTTCTGTTTCTTCAGTAAACTGCACTATTCATGAATCTGTGATGGTGGAAGACCTTATTGAATGCATTCAGATTTAGAGTGCCAAATTGGTTATAATCAGAAATTAAGCTCAGATGCACCCCACTCCTTTAATCTCTGAGGACCAGCTGGAATACAGTTTTATGCCAAATTTCCATACTCTTGATGCAACACAGAGTTTTGTAGGAGGGATAGGGAGACTACAATCTAAATTTTACCAAAGTGGTTAGCCACAATTTGCAAGTTTCAAATTCAAGCATTTGATACCAGTCTTAAAGTGGTGTCCAAGAAAATGCTAAGATTTTATCACAATTAATGAAAGCAAAATCAGTTTTTGAAGAGATGAAACTTTTCAGCATCTGCTTAATATTATGGAATAATATAATTTTATTGAAATATATAAATTGCTTAATTAATAGAAAGAAAACACAACCAAACACTAAATTTCTCTCTTGTGTACTTTGAGAAGGTTTATGATTTTACAGATAAAACCACAGTGACACAAAAGGAACTAGAAAAACAAAACATCACTTATTCAGTTTTCTGAGAATACAGTTGTAGAACCAGGTCTTGAGACATTAGTCTTGTGGGTTTTTTTCCCCTAATTGTTTTTAGCAAATTTTAAGACATCTTTAATAGTTCATGGTCTGTAGAACTTAAAATAATGAGGTAAATACGAATACTTGTTCTAGCTGTGTACATACAGATTTGAGAAAATACGAAGTATTTTTTTTACACAACTTCTATATACACTGAAGAACAATCTTGCAATAAAATAACAATTGAGGCATAACAAGTTACTTCATTGTACATGTCTTACATATCCTTCAACAATTTCATTAGATACTTGATGTGACAGTTTACTGTTGGTAAAGAACATCACTGGTAGGTTTTTTTTTTCTTATTTGATTGTAACACTAAAAAGGCTAGGCTCATTTTTAGCAGATAGCTTAGCAGATAAAAGTACTATGGTAGTAAAAGACTCATTTAAAGCATAATAATGCATGGCTGATATAACCACTCAAGTCATCTATGACAATTAAGCATTGAATGAGGACATTTTTGTGAAATTTCTGATGTGAACAATAATAGATCTGGCTATATCTTTATCCGTGGCATAGAAGCAAATATAAAATCATTGCTGACAAAATATGCAGATAGCACTAAAACCGACAGAGTGGAAAACAATGAACTGTGCAGAGAAGCCACACAAAATGAACTGGGTCACTGCTTAAACTGAGTTCACTAAAACAAAACATGATTTCCAGCTGACAAACACAAGTCTGCCTAGAAGCCAGGAACACAGGTTATTCTTACTGTACAGGGGAGAGCAATGCAGAATCAAAGAACACTTTGAGTTGGAAGGAACCCACAAGGACCACCAAGTCCAACTCTTAAGTGAATGGCTGTGACAACCCCATCCAACTTTACCAGGTGTTACATCTTAATTTCAGGCTTCAAGAGATTTTTGCTTACACAAACCCTTGTAAAGCCCTTGGTTCTTTGGTACCCTGAGATAACACCTGGAGAAAGACTACACATTCTTCTCTAAGAGACTGTTTTAATTTGGTGAGTATATCAGCATTTTGGCAAAAAGGGTCCTACAAAGATAACATGCAACTTCACCAAAGCATTGCAACAAATTACCAGGATTAGCAAACATTGCTAGGGAAACCTTTGTTACACTCAGCAAACATGAATTCCATGCCACTTAAGTACCAATAACTTCCAGAAAGTAAGTGTTTAAGTTACACAGAAGATGAAGAATAGAGTAAAGGAAAAGAGATAAAGAGAAGAAAGGGTAAAGAGAGGAAAAGAGGGTAGAAAGAACATAGTTCATACTCATAAGGTGTCCAGGTTTGAGGGGAAAAAACAAAATGTTTACCAAAAAGCAGAGGAGAGGATTCCTCCACAATAATCATGTCACTCTTTATTGAATTTAAGAAAAGGAACTTTCATTAGAAAATGGATTTAAGAAGGATAACTGTTCTTAACTA
>VWZD01000818.1:67177-80311 GCA_013396695.1 Sakesphorus luctuosus | reverse complement strand
TATATATGTATGTAGGTATAGCTATAACTGTAAACAGACCAGAGCAAACTGCTTTCTCAACACCACAAGTAAAAAAAACAAAAGAGAACAACCCAAAAACCGGTAGGTTTCTCCTGGAGAAAAAGTTATATTTATGGACGGAGTCAGTGTCACACCTTGGCTTGCTACAGGGTGAGTTCTCAGTCTTTTTTCCAGCGAGGCAGACAAGTGGTGAGCACTCAGATGAATTCTCTCTCTCTCTCTCTGTGTCCTTTGTCCCAAACAAAGAAAGAAAGCTGGGAGGGAAGAGCTGCAGCATGTCCCAAAAGCAGCTGTGACTTCTCTCTCTTGGGTCGCTGCCACGGTGGGGTGGGCAGCAGTGACACTGCGGGTGATGGTGAAGCCAGAGCGGCGGCCGGGGCCCCAATGCCGAACCAGGAGAAAACAGCAGTGGCAAGAAAAAGAACCAACTCATTAAACAGCAGCAGCAGTGAAGAGCAGGAGAACGGCTTCTCTCTGACAAATAGCACACACAGAGCTGCGGCCTTCCCCCAGAGCTGTGTGATGTCCCCAAAACCAAAAGAGACAGTGCAAACCCATTCTTTGCGACACCTTCGCCCAGTCTGTCCCCACGCAAAACGATCAAGAAGGAATTGGTAGCAGTTAACTACTTCTTTTGTTAACTAATGGCATGGGGAGCTAGTGGCAGGAAGAGAATTTTTCCTTTAGCATCCCCAAAACTACAACAGAAGGTCACACATTGAGGGCTCCAAAGAGACCACACCAGGGCCCAGAGTGTAGGCAGCTGCCTCCTTATCTGCTCTGGCCACTCCCCCCAGGTGGGACTTTGGATCACTGACTACTGCCTGTCCCCTCAGCCAAAGTGAGGGGTGTCACAGCCAGTCAGAGGCTCCAAGGGGTGTGCTGTGGGCAGGTTATTAGGTAGGCCTTCCATGAGTGCCAGCCCAGCCAGGTGGCTCCCCTGGCCATGTGGCTGCAGCCCCTGTGCTCTGGGCAGGCCCTGTGATGGTCCTTCAGGGCCAGCCCAGCTCTTCCACTGCAGACACACAGACACAGACACAGACACAGACACAGACACACACACACGCACATGCACATGCACACATAGGCAGAGATGCAGCTCCACAAGGTGGTTCTGAGCCAGTAATCACTGATCTGGTATCTCACAAAGGCCCATACAGGGATCAATGTCCACAGTCACCGTCGTTATCAGCACCAGGCTCTAACCAACTGAGTTAATCTGATTAGGGCGTGGGAAAAAAATGTGAGGTGATGGTGTAGGGATAGATGCACCTTTGGAAGAATTTGTAGTGGGAAGCTAGAACTCGTTTTCACTCAGGAAGCCCTTCCTGCCTGCAAAGTGCCTCTCTCAAGAGGGTTAGATAGTTTTCTTTCCTTTCCCTTCTGCATTCCAAAGAAAGTTGCAGGGAGGGCTGTGAGCGAGCACTCTCTCTTTCTGGTATGCAGTACAGATAATATTTGCAGACACGTACAGGTCCTCCTCAGGTGGAGAGGACAGGGGAGGACAAAGAGAAGACAAAAAGCCCTGGAAGACCTTAAGAACTGCCTTTCCCTGAGGCCTGGGGCTATCTTGCAGCACTGTGAGATTTTGTAAGTTTTCAGTATCCTGGCCTCCGAAATAAGAGTTTTTGAATCCTTTCCCTCTGCTTTGGTGTTTTTGGGGGGAATATCTGTGTATACATGGTATACAAATATTAGAATGAGATACAAGTACAATGGTGTAGTGTATGGATGGAAGATGATAATTTTGTTGGGTTAGTCCATGTGTGTTAGATAAACACTTGGATGCCTTATAAAGCAAGCTAATAGAAGTTTCATCTGTAGGATTCAAGCAAATTTACAGAAGATTCCATAAGATGATGCGATTACTGAGAAGAAAGCAGACTTCTGAGCAGGAACTGAACGTACAGAACTGTTCAGTTTATCAGTGGGAAAAAATAGAAGAGGTTTTCTTCATTTATTACTCTGTTGGAAGAAAATGCTAAATTTTCACAGGCTCTTTATTTTTCCAAAGCATGGCAAGAATTGATTTTTAGCTTCTGAAGCTGAACAAAGTAAAATATTGGACAGCTAATTACTGTCAGAGGTGTTGGCAGAGATGATTTTGTCATAATTAGTTGTTGGGGTTCAGTAAAGGGTAACTGTGAGTGGAATTGTTTGACATAGATAAAGTCAGAAAAATATTGTAATAATCATATCTTATATAAAATAATATATGGACCTCATTATTTAATTTACTATGAGTCTGACAGAGTATAAATCTTTGTATTTTCAAACTTTAGAATTGCTTTTGAAATCAATGAGATTAAATAAGATGAATGCACATTTGAAAAGGGGAAAACCTAGAAAGTAGACATGGAGTGAGAATAAATTTAATATTATAAAGGATTTTGAGTTTAGAGAAATTTTTTAAAGATTTTTTTTTCAATTTAAGAGAAAATCAATAAGCAAAATTCCCACAGAAAAGAGTTAAAGGTACAAATTTCATATATTTTCTTATATTTTATTGTACTAATTACAAATTAGTTTAGTCAAGAGCAAGAATTCAGAGAAATAATTTAAGAGAAAATCTCAAAATGGTACATTTTGTTACCTTTGACCAATTCTTGTAAAATTAATATATTTTTAAAGTATTTGAATTTCTATTAAAGATATTTTTATTTTTTTTTCTTCACAGTGTTACTGTTTATAAAAAGCAATTGACATATTATTAAAAAAAACAAGTCCATAAGTTTTGCAGCTATAATGGCTTCTGCTACTTAACATTCACTATGAATAACTAATGTAGTCTGAATTTTTCATTCTTATTTAAACATGAACAAGCAGTGACATCTGACTTTTGGAAGAGCATTGAGTAAAAATTTAAGTATTAAAACTAACACAGCACATGATGGATTGACCATTGACTATTGGATTACAGAAGTGTTTCAGCTGAACACTATGGAACATGTAACTGTGTCTTCATGAAATCTCTAAGGAGGTAAATATTAAGTTATCACACATTTTCTTTTTATAGAAAAACTGACTTCAGAACTAGTTAAAATAGGTCCATGCAAAGCTGTTCAGGCATGTACTGCTGCATTGATACACAAGAAAAAATTAAGAAAGACTGAATGTTTATTTTTAAAAGGTGTACAATCTTGACAGCAATTATAAGCCTGTTAGGACTTGAAGATACCAAAGGAAAAGAAGATCTTATTCACCACCAGTATAAGGTCCAGGTTCACTTTGAAACATTAGGGAATTGAGATTTAAGTGCAAGAAAAATTATTTATTCAGTATTAGCTCTATATGCACTCTAAAGGAACACTTCTGATAGAAGTTATATGTCAATGAGAGTGGGATAGGGCCAGAAAGTAAGAAATATTGAGATTTTTACTTTCATTCTAGTCAATAGCATACTTTATTTTTAACTGTCTTGTTAGAAACACAGTTAGTTATGTCAGTAGCTGGATCAGTATTTAAAACTTCAGGTTCAATTTAAAATAGACATCAAAAAATGTCTGCTTACCAGCAGCCATATGAAAGAAATTGAGGCTCATTATTTGCTTTTGAAATCAAACATTCTATGAAATAAATGCACAGCAAAGCATATTGCAAGGGCTTGTTAAGTGCACACAGCTTACCACTCAGTTCAAACATTAGCTTTGATATCAAGATTCTTTTGAACTACCACTTACAATTTCTTCACAGAGGAAAGAGTCTTAAGAAAATGAATGTAAATAAATATGAATTAGTTCTTTCATAAAAACCTCATTTGGGGAAACATCATCACAGTTTGCTTGCTTTAGTTTTTACATGATATCACATCAGGCTCATGGGTAAATGAGATTCCATAACTCTAATGGTATAACATACAGTGATGAGAAAAGGGTGGAGGGAAAGTTAGTCAAATCTTCAGGGTGTTCTGTTTATTATGAAAGAGAAAATGCAATGCATGCTTTAACTGAAATCCCACTGAATCACATTGTCACATTTTCTATCTCTTTCATTGTTAAAGTCCTCACCCTGTGTTTAACACACGGATTTTCAAGTATTATGCAAGATGCAATGGCAAAATAAAGGCCATTATCTTGAACCTGGAAGTTTCACGAGATACGAATGAACTGCTGACTACATCAATCCCCAGTCAGTCTGTTGTATCATTAGGCATTAGGTTCAAATCTATGTCCTTGATATTAGAAGTGATGTTATTCACTTTGTGACCATGTACTGCTGAGGAATGAAAAATATGGGGCAAGAAATAAGTAAAATTCACATATGGATTCCAGTCTAGTAATTTTTATTCCTTTAATTGTGAAAGGATTTAGAAGGACTAATATTGTCATGACTGACACCTTCACAATAACGAGTTCTTTTTTATCTCTGTGGTCATCCCTTACTTAATGGCAAAACATTCATTAACCACCAAGCTTGACCTGAAGCTAGATCTGACAACAAATATTAAATATTTAAATGGTAGTTGGGAATTTGCAATCACTTCTTCCTATGCTTGTCCATTGCTGCCTAGTAATATCTAGACTTAAACTGTGAAATTTATCCATTTTTATTGCAATGCTTGTCCTGTGAATGTTGTAATGGTCCCCGAAAAGTTCTTGTGGATACCAAGAAGTCTGCTTCTTCCATCTCCGGAGTGAAACCGCATTTAACATATCATGCTTCACTGGCAGAAATGAGCAGAGAGAGAGCCCCAGGGTACCTTGCATAGCTTTTCATTCATGACAAACCCAGGACAAGAATTCTTAGACACAGAAGAATAAGAAAATGATTATGTTTCTCCAAATTTGTTTTATTCATTTCTATATTTCAGATACAAAATATTTTTACTAATGGCTCATTTTAATAAATATCTGACCATGACTAAGAAGGCTTAGAGTTGCTTATATTTTGACCTTAGAGCATTTCTGTAAATAATCACCTATGCTGCATTTATTAGAGAATCTCTGTAAGTGCTTTTATAAAAGTAGAGAGAAGAGAAGAGAAGCCCAACTTGCATTCACTCATTGGTGACATGAATTCAGCATCCAGGTGTGTGATTTTCTTCTGAGCTTTTGAAAGATAGTTTTTCCTTCCTGAGGAAAAAAACTAGTTTCACATATTAAATATTTGAGATCTACAGGAAAAAGTAGACATCCATGAGTTAGACATTTAGTGCATACATAGCCAGAAAGTGAAATAACTGAGAAGTGTCAGTCCTCTGAACAAGCCTTGTCCTCAGAAGTGAAGTCAACCCTAATGTCAAAGACCTTCCATTCTCTACATTTTCCCTTCTCTATATTCATAATTTTGGTACCTCTTCTATAATCTTTAAATGCCTCTTGCTGTAGAAAACTATTCTTACTAATAAATAGTCTGAACTGAAGTGAAATTAGACATTTTTGAATCAGTGTTGCTAGAGATGAGGTTGGCTAAAACTACTTCTAATCCCATTTTCAAGGGAGATGTTAGTCTCTCTCATTCTCTTTGAAGCCCCATGATGTTCAATCAAAGAACTAAAATAGCTCAATAGAATCAAAGAAGTTTCTTACTTCAAGAAAATGTCCTGCTTTTGTATCTCTTCTCTCAGGCTGAGTTATCTGCCTTCCTTATTATTTCCTCTACATTAACAGTAAAATATGGTGTAAATCCTATGTCTCAGAAGTTCATCATATGAATACTAACAGAAGTCTTATATGTGAATCTCCTCTGCCCTTCTCTGTATGTGTTTGATTGTAACTGAATATAGATATGGAAGTTGATGTGAGTCACTATGAATATATAATTATTTTGAAGACAGCTTCTCTGAGCTGTAAAATATAATTTGCAGTTTCTAGAATCAGCCTATTAGTATTAATTTATATTAATATTTTTATATTTGATGAAACTTTTTAAAGACTTTGTTCTACTGTACTTTAGATTAATTTCTGACTTAATGGGAATAACTTCTATTTATAGGACATAGTACCTTATATCAGCAAGATATCTCAAGGTGCTTTAAAAAAGATATACAATAATTAATAACACAGCTTGCAGTGCCAAGCTAATTATGGGAAGCAAAGAGAAAAACAAGTCAGTTTTCAGTTTTGATATAAAGCACTCTGAGATTCATGGCATTTCTTGGCAGAGAGTGTTAAAGCAAGGCTTTTAAATGTCTGAAACAGCAGCATCCTAATACAGCATATAGGGAGACATTAGCAGAACAGGTACAGCACCTTGATATTAGTGAAATGTGTACATTTTGGAAGAAAATGACATGGGAGTGTTTGGGGTTTTTTTTGTTGTTGTTGTTGTTGGGTTTTTTTAGTGTTTGTTGGGTTGGGAGTGTTTGTGGTTTTTTGTTGTTGTTGTTGTTGTTGTTGGTTTTTTTTAGTGTTTGTTGGTTTTTTGTTTGGTTTTTTTTTTCTATTTCAGCCAATGTGATTCTAAAACGAGGACCACTGAATCAAGAATGTTTTGAAATTAAGACACAGGTTTATCACTTTATCTCTTTTTATGACAGGACTGGATTTATATGCTACAGATCTCCAGTCAGAATCCAGTAAACATTATATTATTTTAGATTGTACATGCATGAAGGATGTGTATGGCATAACTGCATGAGGAATAGGAATTCTAAATAACTCTAAAGAATCATATCTACCTTCTGCATTGTATATCCCAGTCTTCTCAATATACAGAATATTTAGGAGTACTTAATAGACACTTATCTCTCTTCTTTTGCACAAACATAAAGTGTTTCTGATGTAAATGAATGAGAAATATCCATATAATACAACTGTAGACATTTGCCTAAAAATTCTTTAACAGAGAAACCCAGATGAATAACTGTCCAGAGATGCCTGTCTCTTCCTATTAACTATATTTACTGTATGCAAATCCATCAGATTTATAAAGTAAATAAATTTATGACAATTGATATGATGGCACAAGTGAAGAATCTGTCTACTACATTTAATCTGACATCCTATCCCCAATAGCGTCTAATAACAAATATTCAGATACATATTATAATGAATAGTCTATATCTGATATCTCGGCTTTTTAAGATGGTGATTCCTCAATGAAGGGAACATCTAGGTCATACCATTTTATAAACATTTATATAGTTATAAATAACTAGAAACCACACCATCCCATACATTTTAAAGCAATTCATGTTTTTGGCATTCACATCTTTTGGCAATGTGTGAACTAATTTAATTACAACTGAAGTGGAAAAAAATGACTAGTTGATTTGCTTTCATTCTGTCAAATTAAGCCTAATGCAATCTTTTTAAGCTACAATAAGTTGTGAATTACTATTCCTTATTTATTCATAAATATATCATTCATAATTTTATCATCTTTCTAATGAATTTCACCACACTCATCAGTTCTAACTGCTTATTTATATCCTCAGTCAGCAGACATCTGATACATTAATTATTCTTCTTTTCCACTTCTATAGCATTTTTCATTTTTTAATATCTTTGGTGACTAGAGTAAGACCATAATATATTTGATTTTCAAGATGCAAGTCCAGCATGGAAGTATGGAGTGGAAGGTCTATGTCTTTTTTGCTCTTTATAATAATTTATTATACTGTGGTATATTGATCTCACCTGACAACTAAGCCCCCACAAGTCACTTATCCACTCCCCCTCAGTGGGCTAGAGGAGAGAAGCAAAAGGACTGAAATGAAGAAAACTTGTGGGTCAAGGTAAAGACAGCTTAACATGTAAAGTAAAATTTCAGGAAAAGCAAAATTAAGAATTCATTTCCTATGTTCTGTTGGCATGCAGAATGTCCAGCCTGCTTCCTGGGAAGCAGGGTCTCAACATATATAATTTTTACTCAGGAACACAAATAATATAACCACAAGCTACATCCATACTCCTCTTTTCCTTGAGCATGTCATATACGTTTTTGGTCAGTTGGCATCAGCTGTTCTGGCTTTGTCCTTTTCCAACTTCTTGATCACCCCCAGCCTATTCATTGGGATGGCAGAGTGGAAAATATTTCAAACACAGACAAAACTAAAAACACCCCCACTGCTCTGTAAGCATGGTTCAGCCACACTCAAACAACAGTGTTTCAGTCTTGCAAATCCAAAACATAGCACCATATGGGCTGCTATGCAGAAAATGAAATGCATTACTGTCAGAGCCTGTACAGACAGGGTTTATGGCCTCTGTTCTACTTTGTTTCAAAGACTATGTAAGATGACTTTAAGATGCTTTACCTCAACTGTGATAATTAATTAACAACATATCACTGTGCATATGACTATGGTTGCTCTTAGTTCTGCTTTGCATATAAAATACTGAATTGCATTTACCACTCTTTCAAACTTCTGTGGTTCTACCAATAGGTCATTCTGAACTACACCACTGCTTATAGAAAGCTCACTCACCTAAAGTTTGTCTCTGTATGCAGCAGTAAAGGAGGAGAGCACAAAGAGATTCTTGCTACTGTGATCTTTCTCCAGTACTTCATACTTGCTATCTTATGTCTTATACTATGTTTGTTACTTTATAACTTAAAAGGTACCTTATACCTTTATACTATGCTTTCACTTTTATACTAAATTCACTGGGCTATATCTTTACTCTATAAGCACCTTATTTACTAATTGTATTTTGCTACTTTAATACTAATTATAACTTTTCTTACACCTCATAACTTATATTACTTTATATTGATTGTTCCTTTACACCATGTAGTTCTTTTTTAACATGTGTGTTAATGGGAGGCAGTTATATTATTTCCTTTTGCTTTGTGTTATAGAGAAGGTTGTGTGCAGTTCATTTTGTTGTTATGTGTTACCAAGGGGGTTTAGATTTTTCTTTTAGGTTGTTGTGTTTCTGGTTAGTAGTTTTCTGTTGTTACTTAAGTCTGTCGTGGGGGGTATACTGCTTGAGTTCTGTATTGAAACTTAAGTTTGATGTGCTTGTCTGTAGAATGTGTTTTGTGCTGGTTTCTTTTGGGTTTTTTTTGTCATCAATTAAATACAATCATGCAGCTAAATGTTATCACTGGCAACACGAAACCCACAATAACTGTCCCATACTTGTATTAATAAAAGTTATTGCAGGAGCTGCTATAGAGAAAGTTCTTTCTTGCTTTTAGGCATGGTCTCATAGCAGAGTGTCAAAAATCCTTCCAGGCTGTGTTTCTGTCCAGTGTCAGGCAGGCAGTTCTGGGTTGCTAAGGCTTTGATGTTCTGAGGGCGCTTATAGCTACTAAATTTATATTAATACAGGTGGGACAAGAAATCTTTGCATTTCTGCCCCTCTCTTTTCATGTGACACCCGTTTAATGCCTGTTTATCTATGAATATGTTTAGCTCTTTGTATAGATCCTAATGTTAATGTGGTCAAATTATTTTTGCTGTATCACTTCACTCATAGGCCTTAACATTTAAGTTAAAAATATTCTTCTCTGTCCACTTAATTTTATATGTACTGTTCTGTATTTTGAATAATTTTATTTTCCTCCTGCAAGACTGTGTGTTGCTGTTCCGTGTTTGTTTTTCCATTTGACTTTCGCTATTTTGTTGTTTAGTGATATACTGCTGCTCAAAGCCTCAGCTTGCTGAATTTAAAATTAGCTTTATTGCAGTGCAATCTGATGGGTGAAACTTAGCCACAAAGAAGCTGAATTTGATTATTTATAGCTATTAACAAACTGTACTTTGAATTCATATGTCTGTTGTTAAGAATTTGATCAAGATATACATTTTCTCTTGCTAATCTTCTAATGAGTTGCTCAAAGAAATGTGGTCCTCAAATGTCCAGGTTCTTTACCAGTCGTGCCTTTCTCTCTGTCAGGTCAACAGGCAAGAGTACTCTTCTGTATGATTGTGGATTTTATGACAAAAGAGTAAGAAAAAACCCTATCCTGCATACTAATTCAGGCACTGTAATGTTGCAACAAAATTTTGATTATCAAGGTGATAGTCATCTCTTGTTGCTCTGTTATGCATGTTATTATGTTCTGAGCCGGTTGTCTTCATTCCTTTTAATGGCAACAATGAGAAAAATATATAGATCCCACGAATGCTTCACCTTCCTTGCAATGGGATGATGGATTTTGTGAAGCACTTAGTGTATCTCTATTTTATCATACATTGCATAAATCAGTAGTTTAGATTTTCTAGTCCTAAATTTTAACCTCAGTTTTAAGTATATAAATTTAGGAGACACACATACCCTCACTGTGGAATAAGGCATCCGGTTTTCTCACTATGGCTGCATTGATTATAAGGAGTTGTTAATAGCTTGCAACAGATGAGACATCAGTCATTCTGGCCACAGTCCAACAATTCAATTAAGACCATGCTTAACATTAATCAATGGAACTGACTTCAGAGAAACTACTCACAAACTTAAGTAGGCATTTAAATATATACGGAATCAAGTGTTAGAGAGAAAAATCTGGGCTTCAGAAACCGAGTAGACAATATCAAGCAAATCTGAGAATGTAGTCCAGATACATATTAAAAGACATGTGGAGTACAGATTAAAAAAAAAACAAAAAAACAAAAAAACAAAACAAACAAAAACCCCACAACAAATAGATTATATAGTGTCAGATTCAATGTCTGAAATAATTATTTTAAATGTTCATGAATAAATAATTGCTTTTGCAAAATTAAGAAAATAAACAGGAGATCTAATGGAATCTTATCAGAGACTACGCAAAGGCAAAAGCCCATGTCTCATGCTGCATGCACAAAAGGGACACTGAGAGGCTATCCTTGAATGACTAATACATGGAGACTCACAAGATATAGCCTTATATAAAAACAAACAAACAAACAAACCAAACCAACCAACCAACCAACCAACCAAAAACAACCAACCAACCAAAAAACCAAAAAACCCATAACCAACAGAACAAGAAAAAACTCAAACCCATGGAATCCTGGTAGAAACAAAACTGAATGGGAGTGAGCAACAAGTCCTTGCAGTGAATAAGATGCAAAGCATCCTAGGATGTATTAGAAAAATGTTCTTCAGTAGGTGGAGGAAAAGTAATTCTTCCTCTCTAGTCAGCACTGGTGAGGCCATACATGGAGCGCTGTAGCCAGATCTTAGTTCCCCAGTAGAGGAAAGGCATCAAAAAATTGAAGAAAGCACAGTGGAGCACTGTCAAGATGTGTGTTGTTGCTGTCTACAGCTTATTAAAGAAAAGGTGTAGAGCAGCTAGATCCTGATTTCAGAATTATACTGTGGAAGAATGCAAGAAAGCAGAATCTGTATCAGATTTTTTTTTCCACCATGTGAGTTACCAAACAGTTGAACAAGTGACCAGAGAGTCTGCAGAATCTCTGTCTTTGAAGATATTTACGATTCAAATGGACAAGACCATAACCAACCTTGTGTAATGCAGCTCTGCTATGAGCAAGGAATTTGTTTAGATGATCTCCAAAATTTCCCTTCAAACCTCAATTATTTTATGACTATCCTACTTGCATAATTGAAGCTATGATTTTGAACTAGTAATTCACTACAAATCTTTGAATTAACAGTTTGTGGCTGGACATGGCATATTTCTTGGCTACGTAGGTAGGAAGCATTTGCATGATGGGATTTATGAGTAGCCAGTAAGCAGAATGACCAGTATTGGAACATTTCAAAAAAATGGTTAATCACTGGGGGAAGGAAAATGCAAAATTCCCTTTGATCATGTAGAGATTATAATGTAACAACTAAATACACTGAGTAGTAGATGTACATTGATTGCACAAGACAAGGGATTAAATAAAGATATATCACTTGGAAAAATGTTAGCTCAGAAATTAGAATAGTTAGCAATCCTATGCATTACAATATGAATGGTGATAGCAGAAATGGACACTACACAAAAAGATTGAGCTGATACATGTATATAAATTTGTCCTGACAGTTTAAGCACATTGCCAATATACCATGCAACAGACTTGTTTCACTCTTGGCATGAAGCCACATTAGATCTAATTCAGCAACTTCATGCTAACCATTTTTACTCCTGCAGATATTTTAAATTATCAAAGCACTCCTAAGGAATGTCAGAGGGAAATTAAATAAAACTGTCCTTGACAGTGACTAATAGGCTATTGTTTCTATTTTGNTATTGTTTCTATTTTGTCATGACTTATTTTGGTTAGTCTTTTTTCATATTATGATATTGTTTCAATAATTGAAAAATAAAGTAGTCTTAGAGCTGACTATAAGACATGAAATTACTTAAAAAAGAGAACCCCTCTTTATCTTTGGGTCAACATGAAGGCAAATGCAAATGAAATATTTGTGAAAAACAACTTTTATCAGCAAGTTAGGGATGCAGAAGTATCATATTCTCTCATTTTTGCTTAACTGTGAAGGATTAGCAGAAGGAAAGAGCACATAGAAAACCACTCAAGGGTTGCTTTTTCCTGCAGAAAGTGTGGTCATGTGTCCTTGTTACAGTCTTTAATAAGCTGTGTACAAAAAATTAATATTTGAGAACTACAAAACATGTTCTCCTTCCCACATACAGGAAGTTTGGAAAGGTCACAGACGTGAGTAAATCTTAAGCAGTATTATCACTCTGTGCCTTTTGGTAATCATAGTGAATATGGAAAGTTTCTTAAACTTGATGATTTGCCAGTATACATAATTAATAAGAGAGTTTACTTCTGAATTATTTCTGAGATTAATTCTGAATCATATTGGAGTAATTGTGTTGCCTTTTTTAAGTGCTCTATTATTTGTATATATGAAGATTTAATAAGCAAGATTTAAGTTGATATTATTACATATGTCAGAAATTCCCGACACCTTTGTGTTATTTGTTGTTGTATTCTAAAAAAATTATTAATCAAACTCAAAAGTGCTGGTTAAATTAAACATAACCTATTGAATATTCTTTAAAATTCATTAATTTAATGTTATTTCTTTGAAGGTGACAATTTCATAATTATTCATACATGGTGATAAAGGACTCAAGTATTTGATATTAATTTACTCTTGTATAATAATTTGTAAGTGTTGAGTTGAGATGAAATTCATTTTAAAATAACATAAAATTTATTTAGAGACAGTAACTCACTTCCTTGATTCATCTTTGCAGTTCTTTGAGTTATTGCTGAATGACTTTGTACCGATGGTTTAGTTATCTGGTTAACTTGGC
>VWZD01000818.1:51936-66695 GCA_013396695.1 Sakesphorus luctuosus | reverse complement strand
TGTTGCCTTTTTTAAGTGCTCTATTATTTGTATATATGAAGATTTAATAAGCAAGATTTAAGTTGATATTATTACATATGTCAGAAATTCCCGACACCTTTGTGTTATTTGTTGTTGTATTCTAAAAAAATTATTAATCAAACTCAAAAGTGCTGGTTAAATTAAACATAACCTATTGAATATTCTTTAAAATTCATTAATTTAATGTTATTTCTTTGAAGGTGACAATTTCATAATTATTCATACATGGTGATAAAGGACTCAAGTATTTGATATTAATTTACTCTTGTATAATAATTTGTAAGTGTTGAGTTGAGATGAAATTCATTTTAAAATAACATAAAATTTATTTAGAGACAGTAACTCACTTCCTTGATTCATCTTTGCAGTTCTTTGAGTTATTGCTGAATGACTTTGTACCGATGGTTTAGTTATCTGGTTAACTTGGCATAAACTGCCTAGCATTGTTGACATTTAACCCTGGAGACTAAGCTACGGCATAGAAAGACTTACATGGAGAGGTATATTAGAAAATAAGTCCCTTCCTGATATAATAGTGTTTCTTGAATAAAATTTCCTTCATCAGTCTCTTAACACTGTTTTTCTTTTAAGTAATGTGGGTTTTTTTCTGTTTCTGTTGTTGAGTTGGTTGCTTTTTTGCTTTGTTTGGGAGTTTTTAAGAGGGATTTTTTAATGTTTGGGTTTTTTTTTTTATTATGAGTCAAGTTAAAGGTATTTGTACCATAAAGTATAAAACATGAAATGCTACATAAGTTGGAAGATGTTCTCAAGAGGGACCGATCCTCCTGCTTAGAGCAAGGCCAGGTCAAGTAGGATACTCAGGACCATGTCTAGTCAGATTGTTTATATTTCCATGGATGATGAAAGTTGTTCTCAGTGACCTCTTTAGAAAGCGGCCATTTATTAAAAATAGTTCAAAAGAAATTTAGAAAAATATAAAGGCTTGAATTTTGTTGCATCAATTTATGCCCACTACTTTCTTAATTCATCTTTTTTTACACTAGGCTAAAAAAAATACTTAACTCTCAATATTTTCTCTCCATCAAGGAAAGAAAACATAGCTTGTACCAGAGGTTGTTATTTCATTTATTTATTATGATTGACTAAAATTCCAAGGGAGAAAAATTCTCACTTTAAGATGCTGCATCTATTTCACAAATCAGTTCACTCTTCTCCATTCCCCTCCCTTTTTCAATATACATTTTTAAACATAAAAATAACAGAAATATATTAAGAATTAGAAGTCTAACAGTACATACATCATAGTACAAAGGCAGAATCTTTGCACTTATTCTGTTTGCTTGTTTCCTACCTTAGATTCAAAGGTATCATTAACCAGAGCAGTCTTAAGACTTCTCAGCTATATTGATAAAACTGATTTTTTTTTTTAATCCCAACACTTTTGTTCAGACTTTACTGTAAGTCTGAGGAAAGTTTTAGAAATCGTGGATGAGAGTAAGGGCCTGACTCCATTTGTCTCATTCATTTACCTTTGGCCTTTTGCTGTTAGACATAAATGATACAGATCAGTCCTTCTCACACCATACCCTTTCCACTATTTATGAATGCTTATCTCTTATTCCTCTATGATGTTTTAATTTACTTTGCAGCTGTGGATAATCTCACTCCTCTGCTCCCCAAGCAACTGGAAAGAGACAAGGGAAAGAAAGATAATACAAGAAGAGACATATGTATGCAAAAAGGCAGGAAACCTGTCATAATACTATTAAGTTAATTTTTGTAGTTGTAATGAGGAAGAAGGACGACTTATCTTGCCTAAATTTGACTCACACTGAGTACAGCAGAAGGTTACTGGAAGTGTAAGAGTGATGAGGTTTTTGGTTTACAGCTAGCTCTAGAACAACACATCATTTTCTCCTCTGGCAAAAATATGTGTTCATCAGAAAAGGCATTTCTATCCTATTACTGGTTTTCAGAACAGTCTTTATTATGTAGACATGAACTTTTTCTTCATATGTCTTTCATTTTAGCTAAATTAAAGTGCATTCTCTTTGAATGAGCTTAGCTCACCAAATGATCCAGTTCTCTCTCTTTGATTTGCTCTTGTTATTACCCTTCACTGTACCAGCACCTTTTACATGTGCAAGTGTTATCTGTGGTATTTTACATTTCTGTCCAATTTTTTAATTGCATTGCATTGCAGGTAGCCAGAACACAATGGAAAAATCCCCACCAGGTGATGATCCCTTTTAGATAAATAGTTATTGAGCTATTCCTGTTAAGTGTTCTAAATTATTTTAACATTTTTTTTTTTAATGGACAGGGCTATTAATCAATTAAATCGGTGTAGGACTGTCACATCTGCAGCAAAATACTGTGGATCTACAATGTATGTGCATAATTTCTATTTTAACCAAACCTGTAATCTCATCAGTGAAAACATTAGACATTTGTGTGGATTTTTTTAGCTCTAAACTAAATTGACTGGTAGCAGTCACATTCATACTCTTCAAATCTGTGAGACAAATCAAAGGATCTAGCTGACAAATTCAAGTTGCTTTTCCAGTCCTTTGTCATTAAGCAAAGCACAGACACCTGGGAGCATTGGTTACCTTGACTCATAACTTTGTAAAACTACCTTGAAAATTCTATTTACTGTTCCTTTTTATTTGAGCTGGATTGTGATTTTCAGAATACCTTTTGATTGCATAGATTTACAATGCTGTGTGTTTGTGGACAAGATAAAAACAAAACACACAGGGTCTGTCAGGGCAGGACAGGGCAGGGCAGCTGTGGGGCATTGGCACAGCTTCAGTTTCAGCTCCAGCCCCAGGCATTGGTCACCTCCTTGGGGATGTGGATCAGCTGATGCCCAGGGTTTGTTATGGGCCTATGTATTGGGGTACACATCAGACCTAAAGAGGGGAATCATGCTCCCTTCACCCAGGATGGCCTGGCAAGGCCATGGAAATGGGGACAAGGTTAGGCCAAATCAAGGCTGGGATGTCAGCCTGTGGGTGAAGGGTTGGGTTCAGATCAGCAGTATCACAGACAATCAAATGCAGTGTAAGAGGTGACAAATAAAGAGAGCTCCTGGAAAGTCTTTTCCCAGCCCTTTTTCCAAAAACCCTTCATTCCAGTTTCAGGTCACATGGTTGCATATTAGGCTGCTTACCCAAACTCAAGGGAGGGGGCTTAGGGTCCTGCCACAAGTACTTCTCTTAGCATGTTCCCACAGCAGCACTACCTACCAAAGAGATGCTTCTGCTTCAGTTTTGGGATGTCAAAATTAGAGATTGCATTTTTAAAAGAAAGGGAGGTGGAAGGAATGAGCCAGTGGGAATAAAGAGCTGCAAGCACAGGCAAGCAGTTTTGCTAAGAGCATAAAGCCCGCTCAGAGATACTTTAAAATTTCCCCTTGTGCATTTCCTAATGACCAGGCCCCGTTGTATCATAGCTGAGCTATGTCATGAAACATCATGAAGTTGAGAATAAGGGATAACATAGTACTATAATTATTGTAGAAAGTTTATCAACTATGCCAAATTCTTACATTACACAATAAAATGGGAGCTATCAACCAGCATATGGTAATAAAATCACTTTATATTAAATAGTTATGACATTAAAATGCAAAAATAACTAACTAAATAAAACAAGAAATTACCTCTACTTATTGGAATATTTTCCAAATGATAAAAAAAAAGTAGAGAACCTTCAATGTCTATTTTTTCTCATAACTCCTTGTAGAGAACAGATGCTTTGTTGTGAAGTTATTTAAAAGGTATCTAATCTCATGAAGATATTGATGAATTTCGTCATCCCCAAATATCTTTGCTCCCATAGAAAGTTCCTCATCTCACTTGCCTAAGATGAACAAATTCATTGCTAAAATAATTAAATTCTGTGCCTTGACAGTTCTCTGATCCCACATGATAATCTGCAGAGAATTTAAGATGACAACCAAGTCATGTTCTTTAGTGTCAGAATAGTAAAACTGTAGTTCTGCCAATATAATCATAGAGACAATGAACACAGATGCAAATAAAAAATTAGACCATGCAAACTGCCCTTGGTTTTCTTTCCAAAAACTTGTTCCTGCCTTTAAAGAATGTGAACTCATAAGTGTACTGGAACTTGCTATAAGACTTTACAAATATTTTACATAGATTACCATAAAAATTATTAACTTCTACATATAGGTAGTTTACTTGGTCTTCCTTGTCAATAGTGTTAGTTGTTTTAAGGGTAGTTATGAAACTAGCTTTCAACCATTTTGTCTTGTTTTGGGCAACAATAAGACTATTTTATATATAATTATTACTCATTTTATTGGTCTTGAAACACTTCTGAAATAGAAAGAAGCCTCTAGCATTATTTTCCTAGCTGTGTGTCAAAATGCTGAACAGTACTTGCAAACCAATTTGTATTCTAATTACACAACTTGAGAATGACCTTGCAAGGTTGATATCTTGCCAGTGTTTTAAAGCATTTATGTAAATCCTTTCTATATATGAAGCTAGAACAAACAACACAGTTGGTAACAAAAGCATCTTGTATATACAGAATGGTAAATTAACCTCTGAAGTGTCTCAATCAAACGGAATAGCTGTTTCAGAGGAGTGTTAAATTTATCATGTATAAATAATATAAAAAACACACAACATGAAACAAATAACTCTTTTATTGCTGCTGCTTTTTAAGTCTGGGGGAAAAAAAACCAACTAAAAAATTGGTCCATTTCATTAAAACCTAATTTCAACCTATTTGACAGACAGTAAATGATTTACATGCTTGTTCTTTGTGTTGTTCTATTCTCCCTTGAGAGCTAGTGGGTAATGTGAATTTTCTGGAAGAGAGGAGACTGCTTCTTCACTGGTATCTATACCTGCTGAATAAGAGAAGGCACCAAAGACTGCAGGATGTTGCAGTAGCAATGGAGTCCCTGCAAGGAGATGCAAGACTGCAGCTCAAAAGCAAGCTGAAAAGATTGGGAAACAGAAAGTAAAGTATCAGAGGAAATGGAATAAATCCCTCTGTGATCAAGAATTGCACAGTTAGCTCTGAGTTAGTCACTGAGTCAACTGAAACCAGCTAAAATTAGAGATACAAAAACACAATAGACGGACATGAACTTTTTGCAAGCCCTTTCTCTCTTTTTGTTTTTCCATTTCTGTGTCGTTCTTTTTGGTCATTTCAAGCTTTATCATTCAAAACTATAACTTTTCTGTGATTTATTTTGCAATTTATTTTATGTTTATGAGGTTTGAGTAAATCACTATGAAGAAAAAATCTAGAATGATCCATCTCAAAGCTCTGGCTAATGTGCCTTCTGTGCTTCAAGTACCTCTCCTCATTGATTATCTAATTCCTTATTCCCTTCAAAATGCTGCTCTGAAGGTGCTGCATCACACCTTTTTTTCTTCCAACAGGTAGTTTCTTGTTATGGTTATTGTCAAAATTGTACTGACTACTGGATTTACTCTCCGCCTTTCTGACCCGTATCCCTTTATTTTCTTAGAAATTGTTCTTACTGGTCTTCATCTCATCACTCTCTGGCCTAAAACTGAACAGACAGTTTAGGCCTGGGGCTAGATCTGCTGCAGAAAAATCTGAGAATTTGCAAGGAGATTTCATTTGACTAAGTAAATATTAGTTGCTGCACTGTATTGCCTTGGAAGGGCTTCACAAAATTCTGATTTTCCATTCTCAGAAGTTATTTGTGGCTACAAAGAAGTTAATTCCCAGTGATTAACTATGGATGTGATTTCAACTAAGAAAGTTGAGATAGGAAGAAAAGGAATAAAAACTTCTAAATTCAGCACTGGTACATTACTGGTTCTTAGAAATGCAGAAGCTGACAAGTGGGCCCCAAAAGTGAAAATTAAGAGCATGATATAGTTCATATTCCTACAATAACATGAAAATCATCTAAATTAGCTGTATTTGCTCCCACTCCTGTCAAATGAGAAACAGACATCCTCTTTACCACATGCACAGGTGATTAATATCATATGGTTTATAAAAAAAAAATGAATTTGCACTAGCTAAAGTTTCAGTGGGTAAGTATATTTATACTAATTTTAAAAGAAAGAGGAGAGATCACTTTATTTTTTAAATATCATTAACAGTATATATTTTCATATTTTATATGCTGAACCTTCCAGGGAACTAAAATGTTATGCAAATACTGCAGTATCAGATGTCAAAGTAGAAAATATTTTTTTAAAAAGAGATTAATCCATTTTAATTAATTATGTTGAAGCATTTAAATGTATATTTGCTTTTACAGTTATATAATATGGATATACCCCAAATATAGAGATTTATTACATTACAGAACGCTCAAATTACAGCCTAACCAGCAGTTTGCGGGAGGTGGGTGTGCACACCAAGTTTGTGACATTGAAGGATGAAATGTTGCTCCCAAGTTATTATATTGATAAATGCTGGTCTTGAACATTGGTCTCTCAAACCAGATAAAATGAAAAAGAGAGAGGAAATGTCTTTGTGGCATTTTAAGAGAAACAATCAAGGTGTTATAAGAGAAACAGCAACTCTGCTCCCTTCTGAGCAGCTGCCAAATACAAGAAAATGCAGATGAGTGAAGGTATATGAGGTTTGGACTTGCTTCAAGTCCTGTTAAGTTCCAGGTCAGAAGGCTCAGGCTTTCAGAGACAAGGAAGGGCATTTCATTGAGCCAAAATATCTTGGTGGATCTCCTGCTTCTGGGAACTCACATTGTTTGCAAACTACAAAATCATTAACATAAAGGATCAAACAGTATAGGCTGTTTTAGCCTTAGATGATGAATCCAACTTTTGCAACTTTCATGTTCAAGGACAAACTATTAAGACAACTTCAAAGTTAAATTTTATACTGTAGCATGTATTTTCAGCTAGTTCTTTTAGAAAATTAAAAATTAAAAACAAGAGTATATCTAAGAAATATGTTAATCAAAATTTTAAATGAAATTTTATAGAGCTTATTAACTGCACATCATAGAAAACCACTGGAGATTCAAGAAGAAAACATTTCTTCTTACAGTGTTCTTAAATTAGTGCTTTTTGACAAATTTGATGACTATATTTTTTTCAGAACATATTTTATTAAAATGTAGCCGCCATCTGCCATGATGTGTTTGTAACTGCCTCACTTAGACTTAGATTTGCTTGAAAATGTCTGTTGTAATATTATACGTAACACACAAATTTGCAACCAGAATGATCATTTCAGTATTTAATAAAATTATCTTTATTCTGCCTATTTTGTAAGTTGTCAGGGCAATTGAGAGGGAATTCTTTCTTCAGAAACACCTCAAAGTAAACTACATCACATCTTCACTACCCTCAAAATTTTAGCTCAGTCACTTATCAGTTTCCGGTTTATTGAAATATTCCAGGTGCATGCCTTTTATTATATTTTTACTCTTAAATTTCAACATTGGTAACTTACAGATGACTATATTTAGATGTTCCTTTATAGATGCATCCAAGTGAAATTGATTTTCACCTACTTTTTACATGTTTGCCATCATCACTACCACCTTGTCCCTTGTGTGTTATTGTATCCCTCATTTTATTGCACAAAGTCTCACACTTATTTACTTACAGCAGTCCAGCCACAGTAGTCAAGCACTTGACTGAACTTTTTGTACTGTTTTGGAAGAATTAAGAAGGAAACTGAGAAAATTAAATATTTAAGCAGAATATATCTAATCTAAGGAAAATTGACCTACATATATAAAATATCACCATTTCACATGTATTCAGAGCCAGAAGAAATCATTATTACTTATGCTTTGAATCAATGACTCAATTATTTCAGGTTCTGTGTCGTTCCTATGACTTATAATGATATTTTTTCCTTCTCTCATATGTTATTATTCATTTTATGTGTACATAATATGTTTCTATCATTCTAGTTTTCCCATGTTTGTGCTATAATATTTTGTTAGTGCAACTTTAAAAGCTACTTTTAGTTTCAGGATTATTGAAAAACTGAATTAGGAATATTGTATCCTATTTGTAAGGTTCTAACAAATTAGGTTTTGTGTTCAACCTGTTTCAGTTATCCGAGACAGGGATAGGACTTTCCTATGTCAGATTAATATGAAAGTAGATATGCTNNTGCAAAAAAAAAAAAAAAAAATCTCTTGTTTAGATGTTAAAATTTGTGAGATCTAGTTTCAACTTTTTTCTGCCTTGCATGTTAATTGCAGCTACTCAGACTGCATTTTAAATGTCTGTGAAATGAATGTCAACTTTTCCAAGGCTATTGGAGATCTGAAGGAGACTATGTACTTCTGAAAGCATTCAGAAGCTTGCTCAAAACTGCACATATGTATTGTTTTGTGAAGGTAAAGGTGGTTTAAAACCAGTAAAATAACCATGTCAGTAAATATAAATAAAAATTTGTCAAACTTAAGAATAACCATTTGTAAATCTAAGGTTGTTCTTGATATTCTTAAGGATAAAAATTACTTGTTTGAAAATCTAGACTTTTAAAAACTGCTAGTGACAGTACATCCATATCTCTAATAAAGGTCAGGTCATGTGAACAATATGGGATATGGAGAAAATGTATGACTTCCCCCAAACCCAAAATAAAAAAAAAAAGAAAGAAAGCCTTAACACTCAGAGGTGTAACTCTGCTTCTTACACAAGAAGTTGCAGATACTCAAATTTTATTTTTTAATACTTGTGATCAATGCAGTCAAAATTATATTTTGAGTTACATTTTTGTCTTAAATGAAGCTGAATTTTATATGATATCTATTTAGTATGATGGGTGGGAGAAATGGGACAGCAGGCTAGATAGCAAGGCTAATAGTGCTTTCCTCTTGTGTTGTCTCTCCCCACGAGTGTCTCAGACTTGTACAAACCTGATCTGTGAAATGTGCAAGGTCATACCATTTAGATTACAGGAATGTAAAGAATTCAAGATGGTAGATAATAGTTATTTGGATATATATTTCTGAGAAATGTGTTGTATCAACTACAGGTTACTTTGCCATATCCACCTGAATCTCAGTGGAATGAAATACCTTGTTACTCCAAACATGAGGTTGTATCTGCTACAAGGGTCAGGTTCAAAACTAAGCAAGATCGGCCCATTTATTGTATTATTTCCCTTCTATTTTTACCTCCATATACACCACAGAAAACATGTTAAATAGAGAGGTTTTCTGTTGTGTGTGCAGATACAGAAAATGCATGAACCATTTAATAATAAAGAGTAACTTAAATTTCCTCCTCCATATTTCCCTCACACAGCATCCTGTATGCTGGTTGCCTTATGCTCTTCACTACTTAGAAGCCGCTGCAGTTTTGTGGTGTTCTCTGTATATAATTTGTGAAGTGCTTTGGGATGAAAAGTGCCATATAAATGTAGGGTATTATTATAGTGTACTTTGCTTTACTGGAGAAGCTGTATCAGGAAGATTGTTTTATTGAGTTATATCCTAGGTAACTGTGATTCACTGTAATGATAGTGACTAGTACTCTTTAAATGGTGCAGTAGTGGCACAACTACAATCTAATGGGAATAAAATTAGATAGCATCAAGTTAGGTAATGTTGATTAACTGTGTGCTAAATGCATATAAAATTATAAGCTCTGTTTTCTTAATACACATATTTTCAATACAATATTAAAGTTTATATTTTCCAAGATTCTTGAGAGGTTTTGGTAGCTGCAAGATGTCACTACACTATCATATTTAAGACTCTGCATTTCAGTTACATTTAAAATATTTAAGTCATTGTACTACTTCTAATTTAAGTCACAGATAATGCTTTGCTGAACATGTTTTATATATATAGTTGCAGCAATTGCATGGTAATTAAGGCCTCAATTCGGCAAAGCTAATAAGGAAAAACTCACTTTTCTTGTTATTTCTGGAGGACAGTTCACACATTTGAAGTTCATATTTGCATATTATGATAAGAAGCCTTTGGATACTCAGATGCCATATTGCCCTTCTCACTGAACCACTACACCAACACTAACTTCTGCTTTCTCTCGTGTGTGCATAGCACGTCTTCTTCAGAAATACTGGAACAACTCACTTTAAAAGTCCTTAGCTGTATAGCTCTTAGCTCTTTGCTGGCTTCCACATTGGATGCTTTAGAAACCAGTCACTAAAAACAGACAACAGATTATACCATGTATTTTCTGGGATACCAGATAAAGCCAAACAACTGGTCGCTTATTACTATCACCTGTCCATAGCATCGTCAGAGAACACAAGTCTTATTACCTTTTAGACCACAGCAATAGGGCCATTTTCTGTAGTTGCTTGATAGTCTTTATTTTTTTTCCTATTACTGGAGGAAAATGCACATATCTAGGCATTAGAAGTAATTCTACACTAGGTACAGTAGAAAATGGTTCCTGTATGATAGTGTGGAAAGTGAGAAATGTGTCCATAAATTGTAGGCTTGTCACAAATGGAGCAATATTATAAGGATATAGTTGCAGATTAAAGAAATGAAACATCTAAAGAGATTTTTAACAATTGTGTGACAGCACCCTTCTTCTCTAGTAGGGAACATCCTCTATGTCCCAAGTGCTATTTAGAGCTAGAAAAATGCATGCCATGCACTCTTGTGGAGTACCTATTAATTCTCATATTTACTTGACTGGGGAAAAAAATCGCCCTAGATTTAGAAAACAGATTAGATCTTAATTTGGTTCTGGAGGAGTTTAAATAATTAGGACATCTAGAAACAGTTATTTATCTACCAGTATGCAATCTGGATTATTAGAATTTGAAATTTCTGTCATATTAAGACATAGGAAGAAGAAAGCAATGTGGGTTGCAAAGAGAAAATTACATTAGAATTCAACTGCATAAATTTAAAGTTTTAAAGGTTTAAATCTATGTCTGAACTAGTAGAATTCTGTGTCACTACAGAAAATGAAGAGAAAAGTGAATAAGCACTTACAGGTACAATAAATTTAATCAGACAATATTAATTTTTAGTGTAGTGCACTTCACTTGAGCTATTGAAGCCAACACTTTTTTGCGGGGAGAAGCCCTAATTCCTGCATGACCATTCTCAGGCTCTTGTACTGTATAACATATTGATAACCCTTGCATCTCTGCTACAGCATGGATCTCCCCCTTACCTCCTCTGAAAGAGTTGGTAAAGGTCCTCACTGGCACATCATCCCTCAAACATTATTGTGCTGCCCCGAGATTTACCTCTAGCCAGATTTGATTTTAGCCATTTCCCTTATAAATCTAGTTTAAAGCTCTTCCATTTAGCCCTGATAACTCCTGTCCAAAGATTCTTTTCCCACTTTGAAGTGGGTGCACCCCTCCACTCACCATCTGGCCTGGTGTCATTTAAACTGACCTGTGATCAGAACCCCTAAATTCTGCCATTGACATCAGACTCTGCCAGGTATTGATCTTCTGACTCTTCCTGATTCTTCTCTCATCATTCCCTGCAAAGAACACAATCATGCTACTGATCCCTTAGCCAGTCATCCCAAAGCCTGAGGTCTCTCTTGATTGTCCTTGGGCTTCTTGTAGCTTCCTTGCTGCCTACCTGAAATAATTGACAGATCTGAGGGCTGTATCAGGGTAGGAAGCTTTCTCTTCACCTCTTTAATCCAAGCGCTGGGGAGCCAGAAGACTTGTCTGAGAAGTGGGTCCAGGCTGCATATTGAGCATTTTGATCCCCTCAGGAGAGTTTCCTATGACAGTGACACAACGTTTTTGCTTTATGAAAGAAGTTTTGATGCAGGACTGATTTAACCTTGGAGACGCCTTCAAGCTAGGTGAACCTTTGTGCTCATCATTTGATTCCACTTTCAGAACCTCATACTTATTATGCCAGGGCACCCAGGAAGGTGGGGCAGTCACAGAGTAAATGTGCCTGCTGCACCAGGCAGGAGCTGGTTGCCATTGCCTCCTATCCCATGAGTCACTGTATTCATCCAGGTGTAGAGAGGATAAGGAATACTCTCCGTCATGCATCCTGTCTGTTGGGCCTGTCACAGAGAAGGTTGGATGTAATTGCCATATGGAAATGAGAGGAAGTAGGGAATAAAGTCCTTCATTGCTCTATGGAAGTTCACAGCTCTGTTTGTCTCGATGAATTGTTTTTATCTTGCTCCACGAGTCCTCTTGCCTTCTTTCTGTTTTCTCCTTATCACATAGGAGAGGGATTGACTGTTTGGGTATTTGAATGTTGGTTGTGGTCAACTTACCAAACCTAAAATCATACTTTCTATGAAACCTAATAAAGAAAACATGACTGCATAAACTTTTTTCTTCCCTTGGCAAACTTCATATGAAAATAAAGTTATAACTCATTGAAACAGAATATTTAAATATAGCTATTGGCAAGAGCCTCTGTCAGTACAGTCTGACAGGTCTTGACAGCAAATAATAGAGCTTTGACAATTTGTAAGAGCTGAGAATCTGGCCCTTCATATCCTGTTTAGAAAGCTGCATTGTGATTACTTTAGTCTCTAACTGAGAAAAAGTGGAAGTATTTTGTGACTTGCAAGAATAGATTGGTTGAAGGCTCAACTAGTAACAGATGTAGCATGAAATCAGAATGTTTTACCAAATTATTGCTCTTGTGCTATCACTTACTGCATAAAGAAGCAGGCACTGACCTATTGCAAAACTTACGTATTTAAAAGGAAAAATTGAATCTGAGCTCAGGGCTCTACATTTTGTCTGAGAATTATGCAACAAAAGTATTTCTGAAACTACATCATGCTTTTTCTAAACTAAGACTAAAAAAAGCTTTTTTGAACTTGAGGCAATTTTTAAATGTGCTTGATCTGATTTCATTTGTTTTAAAGGAGTGAACAAGTTCAAACATATCTATGGTGTGGCTATTCTCATTGAAAATGAAACTCATTAGCAGATATTTTACTATTATTGCACTAATATTTGAATTAATATTTTTTCATCTAGGGTGCTAGTTTTATATTTTTCTATAATTCTATTGAAGACATCACAAAATAAATATCAAAATAAATAAATCTGTAACCCTTTGCATAAGCTTTATAACTTTTTTTTAGAACTGACCTAATAGTTATAGCTGAAGATAAAAGTAGATCTCCTCTTCATATAGTACTTTTGGGGTTTTTTTCAATCTGTGGCGTACTTATTTTATGCAACTCCAAATGTACAAAGTGTTTACTATATATCCTTGTATCAGTTTACTTGACTAAGTAAAGGGTGCAATACATCCTGTCACAGCATAGAAGAATAGAATCATAGAATCAAGGTTGCAAAAGACCTTCAAAATCATCTAGTCTGACCTTTGATTGAATAACACCATGTCAACTAAACCATCGCAACTAAGTGCCATGTCCAGTAGTTTCTTGAACACTTCCAGGAATGATGACTCTATCACCTCCCTGGGTAGTTCCTTCCAATGCTTACCCACCCCTTCAGTGAAAAAAAAAAATTCCTGATGTCTAAACTGAACTTTTAACAGATGTGTTAAAACTACTTCACAGTAGCAGTAAACTAACATTAAGAGTATGTGTAGGTAAAAGCAAAAGAGACGAACAAATTGTTATTGATTTTGTTAGTAGTCTATGCAGATGAATACTGTTGAACAAGAGGATTGCCTTTTCCTTTAGGCAGTAACTCAACACATCTCACAAGGCAGTGTTACAGTAAGAGTTACAGATTCATGGCATCAAAATCATACAGAAAAGAGGTGAGGACACTTTTCCACCAAATACATGTTGTGTAGAAACATGTGTAGAAACACACTATAGTCTGTGAGTAGTTTGATAATTCATGATTACCTTTTGGTATTTGATACACTAATGGCATCATTGATAATGAAAAATTAACCAGTTAGACATTGTTCTCTTCAGTGGGAGGTGGAATTTTAATGGTGTTTTTTTCTCTCATTTTAAGGGAAGTTAGTGTTTATGGGAGTGTAAATATGACAGGCCTAGGAATTAGACACCACTACCTTCTATGTATATATGTGAAATGGATTATAGACATTGTCAGAACGTGCATAGACATTATCAGAATATGTATATTTGACAAGACAATGAAGTAATCCTTCACCTTGTCCTGGTTTTGAATCAAAGCTTTTCATATCAGCAGTAGTTTCACTTCAGTAAGCAAATATCCTAAGTATCCCCAAAAATTCTTGTGTATATCAGCAGGAAAAGATTAACTATATTGAAATTAGCAGAAAAATAAGACTGTAACAGCTTATGATGAAATTGTCAGTGATGAGGAAGTCTATACATGGCCTCATTCTGAAACATAGGCTTGTGTTAGCAAGTTGGCAAGATTTTAGCACACCTTCAGCTCATTTTGGCAGATTTTGTAGTTGGGTTATCAGGAGTGAGAAATCAGGTTGAAAAGGTGTAGATCTCACTAATATATCTGCAAAACTAAAATAGATTGGATAAATAAACAACACTTTGGCTGATTCTAGCAATAAAGCAAAAGAGAAAAAGGAACCAGATTCTAAACTATTCATAATATCGTCCTTAAGCTTTCCCAAAAGTTATTTCATACACGCCTATAAACTAAAATGAAAGCTGACTGGTTTTTGCAAGAGTGAACACAAGTTAAATACCCCTCCAATGCTTAAATGTTTTTCTTAAGGTGATTTGCTTCCAACAGCATATTTTGTTTTGATCTCAAATTTTGAACACAAATTCTATCAACTGTTCACCACTACTGGAAGTCTTATGAGGAAGGAAAATAGGCCAACATTTAACACATAAAATAAAACTGAACTATCTGGATAGGCTCAAGATGAACAG
>VWZD01000818.1:24843-50812 GCA_013396695.1 Sakesphorus luctuosus | reverse complement strand
CAACAAAAAAAAAAAAAAAAAAAAAAAAGACACAAAAAGAAAAAAAGAGAAAAACTTTTTTATATTATATATGGATAAATATACTATTCTTAAAATTTTTATAATAATCTTACAGTATTGATCTCTGGAACTACTGTCATCACTGTCAGTTTTTTCTGATTCTATTGAATAAAAGGAGATATGCATCAAGATTTTGTAATTGTGCTTTTAGAGTACTTCAGTCTAACAATGAATGATATTTTCTATGAATGATTTTAATATTTTTCTATGTCTTCTCATATTTCTTAACTCTGATTGAAGTGCTATATTACATAATGAAATTGATGTCTAAGAATCTTGATTATTTTTAAACATACTCAACTGTCCACACAATTGTTGCTTTGCTGCAACTAATGGCTAATGACAGATTTCTTCATTCACCAGTGTAATAGAGTCTGTGCAATTCAAGGAAAGGAGGTAGGACAGAAGTTTATTTTACTGATCAAAACTTAACTGTCTTACAGTTTTAGTATTCCCTTTCAACATGAATTATTCAGCAAGAGTGATTCATGACAAAAAAATATCAGCGGAGTCAGACATTTGAAAAGAAAGGTTAACTTCATAACTTGTGTGAATCAGTTATCATTGTAACTTATTCTGTAATACTGTGCTATGAAGATGAAGAATATTCTGAATAATTTGTAGCAAATTTGCAGTTCCCCTTCTTGATACAGCACATATTATAATGATGTACCTGACAGTTTTTCTAAAAGCAAAGCATTCAGCATCTGACATATTTTGTTTTATTTTACATAAAAATCTGAAAGATGTTGAAATAGTGGGAGGAAAAAAATGTTGGTTTGTTTCTTCTATTTTTTTCACATTTATAAGACCGTGTCCATCTAAAATTCTACCAAAAATATATGTGTGACTGTCTGTCCAAATTTAGCAGGAACATCTTCAGCTTAATATAGTGCCCCAAGATAATAACAATTAAAAAAATTCAGGATTTAGGTACAGCTAGGTCAGACTTTGCCTCTATTCTAATGAATTTAAAACTTTTTTCTTTCATCTATGTTATCTGATGTATGAACCATCAAATGACATAAATTTTCAGAACTGTCAAAAGAAAGAAAGAAAGAAAGAAAGAAAGAAAGAAAGAAAGAAAGAAAGAAAAAACAGAAAGAAAGAAAGAAAGAAAGAAAGAAAGAAAGAAAGAAAGAAAGAAAGAAAGAAAGAAAGAAAGAAAAAGAAAGAAAGAAAGAGAATCCACACTTTTGCCTTTAGAATTCCAATCTTGTTTTACAGTCAATTTTGATGTGAAATTAGTCTAGTCCAGCTCATTATGCTACCAGCTGGAAGACCCTATTTTCTCAGTGAAGCATAGAAAATTAAGGTTGATGCAGTGAAGAATTGAGCTTAATATCCAGAAAATGTTCCAATTCTGCATCGTTCTATACTGCCTGGTGCAGAATTTATGTTGACTATGCAAGTAGTTGTTAACCTATCATCTTTGTAGTACATGAGAGGCTATTAAACTGCCCTTCTTATAGCAGGATGGCTAATATTTTATTTCAGATACTGTAGTAGTATGGAAACACAGAAGAAATAATCACAGATTTAATTAAACCAGGGATTCACATCAAAAAGTGAAAAACAAATAAGAAGTGAAACTTCTGAGTACTGAATATGTCTGTTAAAATGTTCTTTACTTCCCTTTGTATTTTGATGTGGGGTAATAGGATGGTCATATCAGACATCCTGTGGAGTGCCAAGCATGTAGGCCTAAGAAGCAGCCAAAGGCGAATTCTCCAGCTGTGCCTCACTTGCTCCACAGAGCAAGAATTATCAGTTACTGCAGGTGCATTACAAAGGCAGATGATTACTGACCTATTCTGGAAAATATATGCAAAGAGAGAAACGAACATATAGGGGTGTACTTGTATTATTCTTGTTCAGCTAGTGTCATAAACCTGATGTCCATTTTATATAGTGGTGAAAACATGTAAAATTAAAAGGTCATCTTTGGTTACCTGTGCTTTTTCCTGGTTTTATTACTCAAAAATATCTACTTATTGCAAGGCAGTTAGCATGGTCATATCACATAAGCCCTGTCCTAGTGCTTCACCAGGGATTTTGACTCTGATAGTTACTGTTCTTCATAGTAGCACCTATGGCACTCTGTTTTTTATATAAACAGT
This sequence comes from Sakesphorus luctuosus, assembly GCA_013396695.1. NCBI lineage: Eukaryota > Metazoa > Chordata > Aves > Passeriformes > Thamnophilidae > Sakesphorus > Sakesphorus luctuosus. The sequence goes on along the minus strand of VWZD01000818.1, from coordinate 48,632 downwards.
GATATAAACGCTGTCGATGATATACTAATGTTTTAGTTATTGCTTAACAGTGCTTGCACAGCACTGTAGTGGCTCAACCCTCCTCTTTCCTCCTCAGGACACTTTATGATCTCAAGAATTATTCTTAGGACTTATCCTTGATTCATGTCTCTTGGGAGAAAAGCTCCCTTTGAGATTAACAAGAATTCTGCCCGTACCAGGAATTTCTATTGCCTGACCAAGGAAGGCGATGAGAGATCCCTAATAGTCTTAGTGCATTCCTTGCCTGAATCACAGCCAGAGTAGAACAGTACTTTGTTACTGGTCTTCCAAAAAATTCCATAATTTACAGCTAGGTTTATGGCTAGGATGGAGATTTTCAGATTACTAAAGTCCATCACTTTGTGGTCCAATAAAGAGTGTTCCTAAGTGAGGTTTGTTGAGTGGCCCTGCAGCAGGCTACAACCAGCATCTCCTGAGTGGGATGTCTTTCAGAGATCACAAACTCAAATTTGTGATACTCAGACTGTTACTGAAAGCTGAGGATGGAGCCTGGCTGATACCCCAGCCCAGGTGGGTCTTCTCTGAACCTCATGACTCAACATGAGGATGTTTCTTTCAATTTTCCATCCATATCATTTTACATGCCCAGTCTCCATATAAATCACTCTAAATTTATTTCAATCTGATTTTCTTTGTATGCTTCATTTATGTAGCCAGAGAGTGAACCTTGTACCTGAATTCTGTTAACTCATGCTTTCACATGTTTATATGGAACCTATTTTGGCTAATAACTTTGATGATGATGACGCATTAAGAAACCTAAAGCCCTCATTTGTGATAAATATCAAAGCCTTTTCGGTTTCTCATGCTGCCCCCATAGTGAGGCATCAAGAAGTTGGGACTGACAGGAAGGTGGGAGGGTACACATCTGGGACAGTTGACCCCAATGGACCAAGATAAGTTGGAGTAAATTCTATACCATATCTTGGTATACCATTTAATCACACACACACAGAATATTCTGAGTTGGAAGGAACCCAGAAGGATCATCAAGTCCAACTGTTATGTGAATGTTGTCATCCTCAGCAGTAAAAGCTAGGGAGGAAGAAGCATGGAGGGGATTTATGACATCTGTCTTCTGAAGTACCTGTTACATATGATATAGCCCTGATTTTCCTGGAAACAGCTAAGCACATGACTGCTAATGAGAAGTAGTGAATGAATTCCTTACTTTGCATTGCTGGTTTATTCAGCTTTAGCCTTAACATCTTAAAATGGACTTATCCCAACCCATGAGCTTTGTCACATTTACCCTTATTCTCATTCCTGTCCCAAAGAGGAGAACAAGCAAGCAGCTGTGCAGTGATTACTTGCATACTAGGGTTAAATCACAACACTCTCCAAAATAATTAGTGAAGTCCTTAACGCTTCGATTTCTCAAATGTGCAAAAAATTAAAGAAAATTGTGTGTGTAAGTAATTTTTTCACTATTATGAAATACAGACAAGGTCATCCACAGCATACCAGCAAGAACAGCTTTTGAGTGCTGCAGTTACCTTTCCCTGTATGCATTTACCTCGTTTGATACTGAAAATGCCATCAGTGTTTCTCTGAGATAAGTTCAATGCATAACTGTTAGTGGGAAAAGCATGTCTTCAATACTTGGAATTAATTTACATAATCACTAAGGGCAGTATAATGGTGTTTAAATGGTAATAAAAAGGTGATAAATCGGATTATTACTGAGTACTAAAACCACAGTCACAATATTAATGATTTTAACACTTGTGAATTTTTTATGGAGAAAAGTAACAAACTTTCAACTACTTAGTCACTGAAAAGTATGGAAAAATCATAGTAATGCTACTGTATTAATGTTTCAGACAGGCCACTGACTGGTATACATGGAAAATCCATTACAGATTTCAAAACTGTTGCCATAGAACTTTTGTATTTATCATTTCCTCTTGCAAGCATCTATTCATATTATCATAATATAGTGAAATAGGACTTCTGGTGCTCCTGGTTGTGAAATGGCAAGTCTAGACTTTATTAGGTACATGTTATCAAAAAAAACATTATTTCAAGATGCTACACTTCATCAGCTGTGAAAGACTAGAGAGCTTAGGGGCACTTACCTTTTGCTGATCTTTGACAAAAGATTTTAAAGGCTCAACCATTGAACTATGCTGTAATAATGCCTCAGGACATATCAAAACCTTAGCTCCTCTTTCCTTGTCGTTGGAATTATACTGTGGAGGAAGACTTCTTGTATTCAAGGCAGGGATTGTGGTATCACAAGGTCTTCACATAATCCTTCTACTTCTGAGAGACCCATCATCTCAAAACAATTGAACCCGTAGCAAATTTTAGTAATAGCCTAATTGATTTTAGTACTTGTTGAAACAGGCCTGACTTGGAGATTGGAATGATACTGTCAGCATTTTAATAATTTCTTAAACTTCAGAGTGGAACAGTCTATGTACTCATCCACCATATCAGGCTTTAGTCATTAGTATTTTTAAACCTTTCAAAGATACAAAGTTTAAGGACAGATGAGGAATATTCTCACTTGAAACTTTTTTAACACTTATAATTTATTTGTTTATTTAAATATATACACCACACCTATCTTTTACTGTACTTTTGCATCTGAGTTGATAAGATACTCTAGTTTCACTGAACCTAGTTATTTTTAAAATATGCATAATTCCTTCGAGTTAAGAAGAGCTTCTGTACCTTTTTTATTCTACTTTTATGTAAAATAAATACTGGAAAACAACTTCTAAATTAAATACTAATCAGACATGTCCCTCACATAGTCCCTAATATAAAATTCACAACAGCATACTTCTTTTAAGCATAAAATTAATTTAAATCCATGTCAATAATGTAACCTTTGATGTCAGGTATAATACTAGCAATGTGTATAAAATTGATATTTAACATTTTATTTAGTGGTTTGAGGTATCCAATATAACAAAAAGTTACTTCAAGGAAGGAAGTAAATCCATGGCTTGTGATCACATTGAACTCTAAACCAGGTTAAAATCTGTGGTAACAAATTAGTGTAAAGTAACTACAGAAAAGTTTGATTAACTCTCATTTTACACAGTGTACAGTCTGGTGCTACATTTTAGAATAATGACTGTTTGCTTTTTCAGACTGCCTGCTACTCATATTTGGAACATCTTTCTTTTTATTTCAGCTTTTTTTCAAAATAATATTTATCTTAGGAATTTATTAAAATTTTGTCTATGAAAGACATTTCAAGTGTTTAAAAACATTGTTTGCAATGAAGTTTATAATGTTATTTTTGTATTAGGAATGTGGATTTAAATAGTGTATTTCTGGGAAATATTGAAACAAAACTGATAGTAGAGTTTAAAGAGAAATGGAACAGATTATGTACCAGTGACATTTCCTCTATTAAGGAGCTGAATAAATACCTTTAATTCTGTTATGTGATCATTACTCTGTTAAAAATTAATATTTAGTATATATTGGAATAAAGCTGAGGGCAGGTAGTGCTAGATTGACAACAGCTGTGCAGATAGTCAGCATTCAGCATCTGTGTATAACCCTGAAAGATCACTGGGATTTGACTTTATTTCATTTAGTTAGTATACTAAAACGTGTGGCATGTGGAGTCCCATGGTGTAATGGAGAGCACTCCGGTCTCTGAATCCCCAGGTCGCGAGTTCAAGTCTCAGTAGGGACCGTCCCCGGCAGTTAAATGCCTCCCTGCCATCCGATCCTGTCAGATCTCGGATGCTAAACAGGGTCTCAGCCCTGGTTAGTACTGGGTGCTGTAGATAGTCCCAAGGACTTCACTGTCACTGTCCAAGCTTGCTCAGCCGTGGCAAATGAACCTTACGACTTAAACGGTGGGGCCAGTTCTGTGCACGCTGTGCTTCACCTAAAAAATCCACTGCGCAGGCTGGAAGGGCACACCCACGTGGGGAGAGCCCTGCCCAAATCTTTGTTCGCGAAGGTTGGCCATTATATATTATAGTATACTAAAAGTTCAACTATTGCAAACAGTATATTAAGGTATAATTAAGCCTTGATAGTCTTTCATGGAAGATGACTACCACTTAGATTATCCTTTTTAGCTGCACATTTTTCTTTTCATTTTATGAGCACTTAACATTTTATTTTACTACAAATACTGTTCCTTTTCATTTTGTTAGGAGCCACGCCTTTTTGGGGTTTTTTTGTTTATTTTTTTACCTCTGAGTCCAGGAGGAAAAAAAAAAGAAAAAAGATGAATGAACGCTCTTGAGAAACTTTCAAACCAGCCACTTCTAAACCTGATTCTTCCACAGACATTTATTTGCCAGTGTTCCAATGTTTCCAAAGTTATACCCAAATTAAAAATAAAAAACAAAATATTTATTTTCTACTTATGAAGTTGTAACTAATGAGCTAGAAGGTTCAGTACTATTAAACTTAACCAACTCAGTGAGATCTTTATTCCATTTCGTTAGTCATGATGCACTCTCCTTGTCTCCTATCTTTCTACACTTGCCTGTCTAAAGCTATATGAAATTCTTTCTTTAGAAACAATGATAATTGAGGTGGAGGTGGTGTTGAAAACAGACTCACTCACTGTAAAATTAATATAATTATATATTATGTATTATATATATTATATCACATGTACTACATAATTAGCAATTAATTTCTGTAGTGTTTTGTATGCTATGCCCTGAATTAAATCAGAATGTATTTCAGGACTCAGTTTAAAATTCTATGGTGCATACACAAGGACTGATAAAATTGGAACTGTAGAAAGTTAGACATACTAGAATAACCAGAACAGTCAAATGAGTGTCACAGCTAAGAATACTCATTAACTGTACTTCTGTCTGTCTCAATATTTGTCTATATATATACATACATATATACATAATACATGTATATACATAATTATCTAAATTATAGGATTTTCCTTAATTGAAGCCCATTTCTTACTTCCCCCAGCATCTGAATCTGAAGCCCACTCATCCTAACAGAGAGACCTGAGCTCTAGGATATAACTGTCTTTTATAGTCAAACCATGGTTTTTCCACATGTTCTATACAGTAAGAACCAAACAGAACACCTTTGATCTCCTTACACACAGCTTAAGAATTACAGATCCAAATAACTGATGCCTTGAGAGACCCCAGGAAAGCAGGACTCTGAGCCAAGTTAGCATGGGATAGGATAAAAAGTGAAAGTCCTTTAATATCAGGCCTAGGGCCCACAGGAATACATATCAATGTGTGCCCCGAACGCTGATTTCTACGGCTTTTATAATATTGTCTATCCAAACCCCAGTTCATCTTTCAGTCCAGCCCTGTCCTGCCCGTGGTCACACCTCCTCAGGATTTGAGTCAGAGGTCAGTGAGACCCCTTCTTCATCATTTTTCTCTTTCTCAGCACACATAGGGCTCTTGGAGGTTTTCCAGCGTTCTTTAGACCCAAGGTTGTTGGCTCATGTTTGTGTCTTGTTCCACAGGCCTTCTGATATTCTTCAGCCCTCTACCTTGGAAACAAGACTAAACACTAAAAGAATTTAAGCTATTGATATGTGCTAGAGGTTAAGATACATAAACATTGAACTTACGTTTCTAGAAATTTTAACGCACTAAATTTGCCTTTTACTACAGTTAGTAGTACTTCTAAAATCTATAAAAATGAAAAAAAAAACACCTTACATGTCATAATCAAAGGTCATAATTTTGAAATATTCAAGAATATTTGAAATCCCATTTTGCTTTGCACATTCTAGCCCACACTACTCTCTACCCTTGAAGCTAGCATGCAGGTAGCCTGTGCATAGGTGCACTCATGGCTGGTACACACTGGATTACAGGGACAGTCATAGCTGGTATGCGCTGAAGCACAAAGCACAGCCTTTGCTGACACATATTGCATTACTTTCCATGGTTCTGACCCATTGAGAAATATCATTAAGAGAGACTAATACATACTAACATAAAATTACCGAAAATAAACCCCTACCTTTCACTTCTCTATGATTTTCACAAATACTCAGCAGTGGCTTGGTAGCCTTCAAGATGAAGAAACACAGACAATCCAAGTCAAGTGGTAGTACTGTGCTTCATTTAAGAGCACTCCCTCAACACCTTCTTATCAAACTGCATATTCACAACATCTTTGTTGCTTTAGAATTATGTGTGCATTTCTATTTTATCTTTTTGTGTTAGGTATTGATTTAATAAAGTACTTCATTAGCTAAGCCATTTCAGAGATTTTCTTAAAAATAAAAAGCAAATTACTTATTTTCTATATATGAAATTGGGACTAATGGACTAGAAGGTTCAGCACTATTATGCTCACCAACCAAGTGAGATCTTTGTTGGCTAGGCAGCTGTCTTGAAGGAAAAGAAGGTCCTTGAAACAGTTTGATTCTGGATGTTGTTGAGTAACCACACTCTGCATCTTTTAGTTTTTTAACATCATTGGTTTTTGTCTTGAGTTTTGACCTACTAGTTATCCTAATCTCAATAACCTTACATTTCTCTGCAATTTTACTTTTGCTATCTTGCAAGTATGTAGTCCATTTGCTTTGTCACAGATCTTTTTCAAAACTGAGCAATTTTCCCAGGAATTTGATTCAAGACTGCAGAAACATTGTTGGGCATTGGACTACGGTTAACTGAAGCACAGAGAAGAGGTATGTAACTGCTCTGCCTACTGTCAAATTAATTTGGGAAGATGCGGTTTGGGGGACAAATAAGTAGTTTCCTGCAACAAAGACTTGATATTGCACCTTTTGTTTTACCTTCTGTACTTCCAATGTACTTTGAAGGAACAGAACTGTTTGTTGAAACAGCAAAACAGATAAAGCTTTCAGGACTTTTTGGTTTCATCAATAAAGACTTCAGAAGAAATAGAGAAAACATGATATAGAGGGGATAGAAAGAAGGGAGAAATGTCTTGACACTCAAAACATTTCAGAGAGATTTGTAAGAATAAAGTTTGCTTCTATACATTTCTTTAAGTAACACTCTCAAATGGAATTGGAAGATAAATTTGATAATATTTATGTTATTGTTTCCAAGGCAAATTAATCCCTGCACTGAATTATAATCTCTAGTATTTATATTATGATGAATAATCACAGTATACATTGAACAACAAGCACTCTGGATTTGAACTACATATCTGCTGTATTTGAGCTGAATGAGGAAATGATTCTATTAGACACCCTCTGCTTCAACCCCGAGGACACATGTCTACCAGAGAAGAGAAAGTACAACTATTCTGCATCACTGAGTTTGCTAATTCAAATTTCTGTGCATGATTCAGACATCAAAGCTGCTCCACCTTTTTTTGGAAGTCTCTCCCAATTCTCTGAAGAAAACTCATTCAGAAAGTCAGCTAAAACTTGGAGCATATTAAAGTAGCCCTCATGATTAGTCCAGAATAGTCTTTCCTTTTTATACTATGAAACATTGTGCGTAACCCGGAATATTCAAACTAATTTTATTACTGTTGCAATTAATCAACATACTCTTCTATTAAATTATATGCCAGCTCATTGAAACTGCATCTTGAAACTGCCAAAGTTGAAAAACAAGTGATACCAGTAGCATCTTCCTAAGGAGGTTTTTGAATCTTCCATTCTGAAAAAGCCACAGATTTCATATTATAATTATTTTCGGAGTGCTTTATAAGCAATGTTTTGCTTTCAGGTGAATTCTTAGTGTCATTGAAGATTTAATTAGTGTTACTAAAGAGTAATTTACTTCTAAGCAAAACTCATCATGTCAAAGATCCTTTTCATGCCATCAAGTGTAAATAAATGTTGCTTTAGAAAACAGATGTACATAGCCTTTCCCTTCTCCTTAGAGGCAAAATACTAGAATGGCAAGGAGGTTATCTTTTAAGTGAAGCCCAGTAGATGAATTATGATAATTTACTCAATCTTTCTGACAACATTTAAAACCTTAATTTACAAAAAAAATAAGGCGTGATAGATAACTCTTCATTGGAGACATTTGCCTCCTTTATTGAAGAGATGCGAATAATCAAGATTTTTTTTTATAGTCATGATAATCTGATAAGATCCTCTAGCAAAGCATTGTTATGAGCAATGCCTTTTCCCATTTCTATCTCTTATGGAAATTTCACTGTGTTTGTCCTAAGGGAAAATGTAGAGAAAATGTTCCTCCAACTCCTAACAGATTTATTCTTTTTTTGCTATGCCTGAAAAAGAATGCTTTTGACTGCTGTGCTCTGTCTATGAATGGACCCACCAGGAGTACAACATCACTGTGCCCAATTCATTCATCCTCTTCCAGTTCACTTCACTGGGTCCCAATGACAAACATGGGCATGCCAGAGGCAGTAAGCTCTCTGCACAACAGCCTCACTGTTTATGGCATTTCTGGAAAGAAACATGAGAAACATGTGGACATGAGAAAAAAAAATGTTGTGAGGTTTTCCACATCATTATATTTTGGGTTTGAAAGAAAATGGGCCACTTCAGTACCTAAAATTGTATTTTTAGCCAGGTATTGTACTCAAGGAATTAAATAACTAGATAGTATTCAACTCATGACCTGCTTTGGTAGATTTAATTTAGAAATCTTGATGATGCACACAATAAAAATCTCCTGGAATTAGACACGTGGTTTGTCATATTCTCCCCTTTTCACTGCAGTCAAAAGTGAGGTAGTGAGGGAAGAAGGTTGTATAAAAAAAGATGGGTTTTGACAACATCAGCAGTACAAGTGTGAGAGGTTGCCGAATCCAGTAGCCTGATGAGTATGAGACTGCTCTTTGTCCCCTGGTCCAGCCAGTGGCAAGGGTGAGTGCAAATTCTTGATAGGCACACATGCATGAATACACACACACGGAATATACGTACACATGACTAACCACATCTATCAGAAGAGACAAAAAATATAACACTCAAACAAGCTTGGATGGGCTCAAAGAATGGATGGGCTCATAGCTGTCTCCTCTCTACTGAACGAAGTTGAATTCTGCTGACAGAATACCTATATATACACATATACAGATACTTACATACATTATAATGTGTAGACACTCAGTCGACCCAATATTTGCTACCAGATCCCCAGATCTCTCAAGTTGTTGGAACTGAAATGAACAAGGTTCCAAGATTCATAGCCCCCCTCCATTATCAAGTTCACAGAATCACAGAATATGCCTAGTTGGAAGAGACTCACAAGGAGTCCTACTCCTGGCCCTGCACAGGACCATCCCCAAGAGTCACATCATGTGCTTGAGACTATCACCCAAACACTTCTTGAACTCTGCCAGGCTTGGTACTGTGACCACTTCTCTGGGAAACCTGTTCCAGTGCCCAACGACCCTCTGGGTGAAGATCATCTTTCTAATGTCTAACCTAAATGACCACTGACACAACTTCAGGCCATTCCCTTGAGTCCTGTCACTGGTCACCACAGAGAAGAAATTGGTGCCTTGCCCTTTTCTTCCCCTCACAAGCAAGCTGTGGACTGCAATAAGGTCTGCTCTCATTCCCCTGTCCTCCAAGTTGAATAGACCAAGTGACTTCAGCTGCTCCTCATAGAACTTCCTCTCAAGGCCCTTCACCTTCTTTGCTGCCCTCCTTTGGACACTCTCTAATAGCTTAATATCCTTCTTACATTGTGGTACCCAAAACTGCACACAATATTCAAGATGAGGCTGCAACAGTGCAAAGCAGAGTTACACAATCACCACCCTCAACCGGCTGGCAATGCTTTACCTGATGCCCCTCAGGATATGGTTGGCCCTCCTGGCTGCCAGGGCATTGCTGATTAATATTCAACTGGCCATCAACAAGGATCCCCAGACCCCTTTACGCAGCACTGCTTTCCAGCATCTTGTTCCCTGCATCTACAAGGCTTTTAAATATCTCCAGGAAGGAGAACTCAACCACTGCCCTGGGAAGCCTGTTCTTAGGAAGAAATTTTTTCAGATAGCCAATCAAAATCTCCCTTGACAAAACTGGAGAACAATTCCTCTTTCCATATCACTTGTTATTTGGTAAAAGAAAGCAACATTCACCTTGTTACATCCTTCTTTCAAGTAGTTATAAACAACAGTAAGGTCTCTCAGCCCTAAACCTCCTTGTCTCCAGGTTAAATACTACCGGTTCCATTAACTACTCTTCACAAGACTTGTGCTCTGGATCCCCCTCCAGCTTTGTTTCCTTTCTTTGGACATGCTCCAGCACCTCAATGTCTCTCTTCTAGTGAGGGGCAGGTACTCAAGATGCAGCTTCATCAGTGCTGAGTACAGGGGAACAATGACTGCCCTGGTACTGCTGGTCACACTATTTAAGATACAAGCCAAAATACCATTGGCCTTCTTGGTCACCTGGGTGCACTGCTGGTTCATGATCAGTGGCTGCCAACCAGCACCCCCAAGTCCTTTATTGACAAACGTTCTTCCAGCCACTCTTCCCCAAGCCTGTAGTGCTGCATGGGATGGTTGTGACTGGTTTCCAGCTGGATAGAACTACATTCAACATCACTCTCTAGGACATCCATCCAGACAGTTTTCCTCCTAGTGAAGAGTACACCTATCCAGCCAGTTTCTCCAGTAGAATGCTGTGGGAACCAGTGTTAAAGGTGTTACTAAAGTCCAGGTAAACCACATCCACAGTCTTTCACTCATCCACTAAAGGGGTCATTCCTCATGGAATAAGATCAGGTTAGGCAAGAAGGACCTGCCTTTCGTTAACCCATTGCCCTTGGACTTCTTATAACTTCATCGTTGCCTGCCTGAAAAAACTAATAATCTGAGGGCTGTACCAATGCAGGAAGATTTCTGTTCCCATGTTTAAATTCCATAAGATGTAGGTCTGGACTGCACATTGGGCCTTTGGTTTCCTTTAGGAGACAGTCTCCTATGACAATAAACCATCTCTTTTGCTTTATGGAAGCAGTTTTGCCAAAAGACCTGGACTCACAACCTTGGAGATGCCTCCAAATGTGATGAACCATGGTCCTTTTCATTGGTTCCACTTGCCAGGGCATCTGGCAGGATGCCACAGTACAAAGGAGATGTACCTGCTGTGCCAGGCAGCAACTGGTTCCTATTGTCCCCTAGGCCTTTAAGTCTCCACATTCAGACAGGTGAAGAGAGGATAAGGAATCCATATCATGTGTCCTGTCTGCCTGTTGGACCTGTTCCAAGAAAGGTAGAATGCAATTCCAATAGTATCCCAGTGAAGTTTCAATCTCTGCCTCATACTTCCTGGTGCTTCTCAATCTACACTCCTTTTCCCAAAGCTCTGTCACTAAGCAGAAGAGTTCCTGTACCTTTACACACCCCTCAAGCTGCTGCCATCGGTACCTTTGGGAGTTCTTTCTGCCTTGTAGGTGCTGTTTCTTGTAAGGATGCCACCTGCAACAGTATGTTTCTCCTAGTCCTGGAAGTTATTCCATAACCTAGGAGAAAATGTGCTCTCTGTCCTCCCAGACCATCCGGTCCCCTGGGAGCCCCCTGAGAAAGACACACAGAGACCACTCGGAGAGAGAGAGAACAAAGAGAGAGTTTATTTGTGGTCAAGTGTTTATATGGACTTTGAAGGGATTCAAACCCACCAATAAGAGACAAGAGGGGGGTCTGGCTCTAGGCCAATAAGAGTAAGGGGATTTACATTCAGTAGGAAATGGTTTCAGGTAGCATGACATCACAATCTTCCTCCAGCCCCCTGAGCTTGCAGGGTATTCTGGGAAGAAGAAGCAATGACTTTGCAAAAAGAACTTTATCAGACATTCTGAACATTCAAACAACATTAAAAACATCAGTTGTTAAAGCATTATCACTAGCTTGTTGACTTTCCTCACAAGCCCATTTCCAGCAGTACTCCCTCCATGCTATATATTGTGAATCAATCCAGACAGCCATCAGGTTCTGGTGCAAGATCAGAGCACATCCTGCATCTGATACTAGGGTGGCAATATGGAGTTCTGTCTGGGCAGCTGTGACAGTCATCATGGGTGCAGAGTTTATAGTAGACATGGCTTCTGGCAGTTGTATACCACTGCTCCATGGTCTAGCTGGCAGAGTTATAGTTATAGTCCTGCACACCCTTCTTGTGCCAGCTTCTTCCATCTGAACTGCCACTCCATGCTCTTGGTGATGTGCCACAGTCCAGTTGCCCATTCTGTTCTCAGTGCTCATGAGAGTATCACTGGGAGTACCCAGAGGCTGCTTTTACTGAGTGCAGAGGAATATTTGTTCCCATTGCCCCCGTCCCTGACAAGTTTCATCAGCCACTGTCGTGCAAGCTGCACACTCTAGACAGCTCTCTCTGCTTCTCAGAGGTTTCCCCAGTATGGGAAACTCCACCATACACATGCTAGGCCACTCCTCTATGTGTTGTGCTGGCACCAGAGATGCTTATTGATTTACATATCAACACATATTAGGTTCAACAAAGAACAAATTTTTATTATAGATCATCAGAATCACATCAAAAGTAGTTAATACAATTGCATAGATTGCTGCAGTGATGGAATGAAGCTTCTGTTTTTTCTCCCCAAAATTATCATTTTTTAACACAGTTCTGGCATTGAGAGATGGAGTTTCTATCATGCATCAATTTTTTCCCCTTCAGTTTTATCAAAATAAAAGCCTCTTCACTTATTACCAGGTTGAACTGAAAATTTTCAAGAAGGCAAATAATAGCACCATTTGATTTCCATTTCTTTTGAGTTTCTAAAAGGAAAAGATTAACTCAGGTTCTTAGTGAAGTATTAATCTCATCAAACAAATATAAATTGGCAGGGTGGATTAATCTCACCTAATAGATGTCCACAGTGCAGAATCTTTATCTGAACCAGTCATGTAAAACTCTCATATAATCAATGGACAGAATAGGCACTTGGAGGGTCTGATTCACCTGACCTATTTTACATACTTATATTTGAACAAATACATATTTCTCTTGAGTGACTAAGGAGCTTAGAATGAATAGCTCCAATGTCAAGCAAACATACCTCTAACGAACTGCAGAATCTAATGGAGTAGGACCAAGTTAGGACTTGACTTATTCCCACTGAAGTATAAAATTGGATTTTAAGATTCCTTTAGAACATTAGTGTTACAAAGCACATTAACTTTTTCCCAGATATCATTATCACATTTCTTCCTAAAACCTTTGAGCTATATCTACATTTATCTTGACCTGTTATCATTTAATCTGGTTTTACATATGACTGATGTAAATTTCATAGGTAAACTAAGAGTACAGGTATTTTAGTTTAGCAAGAAAATTTTGTCTAGAATTAAGTCATACAACTAAATTTAAGGCTCTACAGTTCAGAAGTTCAGCTCCAGACTATATGTATCTACATTTACATGCATACATAAGCACAGGATTCAAATGAGTTGCCTAATTGATACAAAACTAATGCACCTACTGCCATTTGAGACACTTGAGCATATCTGAGACATTCAGCTAAGTCTAGCAGTTGTGTTGCCAGGCATAAATGACCCTGTCCTTGTGGGACAGACCTAAATCAGCTGTGACACTCACTTAGATATGTGTCTGTGCTCAGACAACTAAATAGACCTCCTACACACCATACTCACCAGTATCTGAAGAGCTGTTTTGCTGAGCCTATCTTCAAAGCATAAGTGCTCCATTCTTCTGACCATCTTCATGGTCCTCCTTGGGACTCATCCCAACAGATCCATGCTTTTGTCATGCTGGGGACCCAAGAGTTGGATGCAGTACTCTGAGTGGAGTCTCAAAAGAGCAGCGTAGAGATGCAGAATCACCTTCATCAACCTGCTAGTCATGTTTCTTTTGATGCATCCCAGGATACAGCTGGTTTTCTGGGCTGCAGGTGCACTTTACTGGGTCATGTTCAGACTGAGGAAGTCAGGGCTGTCCAGCCTGGAGAAGAAAAGGTTGCATGAGAGCTTATAGCAACCTTCAGATATCTGGGACACTTTGTCAGGAACTGCAGTGATAGGACAAGTAGTACTGTGTACAATTTGAAATAGGAGAAATTTAGGTTAGATATTAGGAAGAATTTTTTTTACTGTGAGGGTGGTGAGACACTGGAACAGGTTGCCCTGTTGTGGATTTCTAGCCCTTGCAATATTCAAAGACAGGTTAGATAAGGCTTTGAATGACCTGGTTTCAATATTCCCAAGTTCTTCTCCTCAGGACTGCTCTCAAACAATTCTCCACTCAGCCTGTATTTGCTCTTGAGAGTGCCCTGACCTATATGCAGGACCTTGCACCTGGCCTTAATGAACCCCATGATATTAACACATGCCACCTGTCAAGCCTGTTAAAGTTCCTCTGGATGGCACCCCTTCCTTCCAGCATGTTAAACTTATTTTGTGTGCTTTCAATTTCTGTATAACAAAACTTTCAGACATTTGTACTTTGATCCACTAATTTAGCTCTAGATATCCAACATGGAAATAGTTCACTTTAGAATTTGAACCTGCAATAAATCAGCAGTGGAGAGAAGAGAAAGTCTTCTATCTCATCTCAGTAACCAAGTTTTCAAACTGCATATGTTCAATAGACAGATATACAGACCTCTAGTCATATGGCATATTGAATTATAGAATCATCAAATAATTTAAGTCGGAAAAGATTTTTAAGATCATCAAGTCTGACTGTTCAACTAACACCACCAAGTCTTCCATTAAACTGTGTCATTAATCTCTCATTATGCCACTAAACCCATATCATGTATGCAAGCTTCTACTTCCTTGTGGTATTGCTTTTCATTTTCATGAATGCTGAATCATTTCCCAAACAATCCACTGCATATAGAAACGAGATGGCCTCATTATCTCCAGTCTATTGCCTGGAATAGAAAATAACCCTCTCTTCTCTTTCATTTTAATGACCTTTGGGGTGGCAGTCATGGAGGGAGAATTTATTAGCATTGTTTTTTTACATTTAGCACCAACTGTCCCTGAACTTTATTTGGGCAAAGGGTCATTCTTCACAGAAATTGCACACAGAAAGGAAGAATAATTGGATACAGACAAAATATGGGAAAAACTCCTAACCTATATCTTGATTTAAAAAGAAACAAAGAAGCTCAAAACAAAAGGTAGAAAAAAGGAAATTTTCCTACTTCTTTGCCTTTCCACATATTCTTAGAAAGAATGTCTGATTATTCTGTGATGTTAAGGTATGAATATTTTTTGTTTGTTTGTTTGGGTTTTGTTACAAAAGATAAGCTATGGTACCTAACACAGCTGGGAAATGTGAGGATTTTTCTTTGTAAAAAGTACAATTTGGCTATCAGAAATATTTGCTACATTGCATAAATATAAATTATGTTACCTATTGAAAGTGACAGACTTTTATTGTTATCTTTATAATGAATTCAGGAAAATATGGTCTCCTTCAGAAGTCCATCCAGAACATGAGAAATGATGAAGTCTTTGAGAATTTTACTTTTTCAGAAGAATGTGTCCCTGATTCTCTCAGGCTGATGCATCTGTAATATATGCCTCTGGACCCGTGCTGAGCCCCATTGAATCACTTTGCTGAATACAGAAGTACATCCATATGAATCAGCCTGTTGATCAGGCCCTCTGTTCTGGCAAAGATCATCAGATTGATGCACAGACAGTCTTGAAGTCCCATTTAAACACTTCAAATTGACTGTAAGTGGGAGGTAAATGCTTTATAGGTTTCTGATGGTGTTTCACAGAGGGAATTACACCCTAAGTGAATGCGCAGACTGCCTGCATCTTTTATAGAGTCTCAGGAATTCATAAGCTGCCTTTGTTCAGAGAATTTCTGTATCATTTTTTCACTGTAGACTTCTCATAGGAATTGTTCTGCCTCTCTAGTACCAATAACTTATCAACAGTTTTATACATGGAATTTATTTTTTTTTTAAACAGCAATTATCAATTTATCATCATCAGAGTGTTACAATATCTTTTTCATTGTATCAAATTCTTATTAGTGCAATACAAAGATTAAGACAAAGTTATTTATAGAGTGGATTTTTTTTTTGGTTTTGGTTTGTTTGTTTGGTTGGTTTTGTTGTTATTTTTTCCCTAGAAACTAAGAGGTGTAGATTGTACTACCATTTGTCTCTGATCTCTCTCCACCTTCACTTATATTAGTTACTTCATCAAAAACTCTGTTGTAATTTAATTCCAATAGAGAGATCACATAATCACATAGAAACACAGAATCATTCAGTGAGGAAGGGATCTCTAGAGAACATCTAATTTGGTATTGCTTGAGTAGGGTCAGCTATAGAATGTTACTCAGGAACATGTCCAGTTGGATTTTTACCATCTTCAAGGATAAAGACTCCTCAACCTCTCTGGGCAACCTGTGATTGTGTTTAAGCACCCTCATAGTAATGATGTGTTCTGTTGAGCTCAAATCAAATTACAAGTGTTAAAAATTTTCTCTTGTCCTTTCAATGGGAACTGCGGAAAAAAGTTGGACTTTCATGTCTTCATTACTTCTCATAAGTGTTTAACGTTAATGCACATTAATAACATCTCCCCTAAGCCTTCTCTTATACTTCAGGTTGAACAGTCCCAGATCTCAGCCTCCCTTCATATGACAGATGCTTCTGTTCCTTAATCACCTTTGTGGCCCTGGGCTGGACTCATTCCAATAAGGCCATATCTCTTTTGTACTGGAGAGCCCAGAAGTGGATGTCAGTACTGTAGATGCAGCCTCTCCAATGCTGATTAGACCACATGATATAGAATTTGCATTACAAAGGTGGTAGAAAATCTTGAAAAGCTTAAAAATGCATAAAGTACTTCCGATCTGTTTGTCAATGTATATTTCTTATGACTGCATGTTAAATAGTTATAGTGGTTGGATGTGGGTTTTGTAAGCTTCTACTTATGTAAGATTTTTTTTTTTTTTGTGAAATGCTAATTTTGATAACCCTGACTCAATATTTTTTTTCTACATACTCAGAATATGTGATATTAGAAGAGATAGACAAGGGTCTGAATCCACTTTTATCTGTTTGTGCCCTGCTTTAAGTAGAAGTTACATCTGTGGCAAATTTATTCCATTTATGGAGACAGTTCTCATTAGAAAATTACTCAGATGTTTGTATTCTGACAAAATATTTATTCAAAAGCCAATATGGAGCCAAAAGTCATTATAAAAGAAACTATTATGTCATAATTTTTATAAATAGAAAAGTTTCTGAAGTACAGATAAAATGTAGGATTTGTGGGTTGTATCAGCAATTTCTTACAACTTATACAAATGTTTTATTTTTCTGTTTGAATTTGTTATGGGCTTTGGAGTTGTTTTTTTGTTTTGTTTTTTGTTTGTTTTTTTTTTTGCCAGTCAATAGCTACTGTACATCATCGGACTTTAAGAAAATAAACAAAACTAAAGCAAACTCCCCCCTCCAAAAAAATGCAAACAAATGAACTTTTGCTTGTAACTGTTTAGATAAGATTGTCTACTTATTCTGTTATGAGATCTATTATGCAAGGATTCTGAGACTTATTGTCAAGATACCTCTGGCAAAATTAGAAAAATAGAAAAAAATATCACCAAATCTTCATGATTAGCAAATTATTTCCTCAGGAGATTTATTAATTTATATAAACTACAAATAAATATTTCTGTTTCAGTTTTAGTCAAGATCATACTAATAAATAAATGTGTGACTCATGACTGGGCTGAATGAATCTACACTTATGTATTACTGTACTCACGAAGTTACCTCCCCTGTGAGTTACATAGCAACTGTTTTTTAAAGAAGCAAGCTTGATATCAGCAGTGCTTAGAGTAATCTCACAGTTGATGTATCAAAAGGAAGGACTGTATCAATGTTAAAGGTTTTGTTGCCATTTTTCTGCCATGATGTTTGTTAATGCAGTGGAAATTATACTAGTGTCATAAAATTATTTGGGTTGGAAGAGGCTTTAAAGATCATCCAGTTCAATCCCCATGTCATAGGCAAGGACATCTTTCACTTGATCAGGCTGCTCAAAGTCTCATCCACTCTGACTTTGAACACTTCCAATGATGGGACATCTACAACTTCTCTGAGCAGCCTGTCCCAGTGTTTCACCATCCTCAGCATATAAAATTTTCCTCCTCTCGTCCTTTCTCAGCCCAGCCTCTTTCATCTCAAAACCCTTCCTCCTAGTCCTGTCACTGCAGGTCTTACTAAAAAGTCTGTCTCCATCTTTCTTATAAGCCCCATTTAAGTCCTGAATGGAATCACAGAATCACAGAATATTCTTAGTTAGAAGGGACCCACAAGGATCATTGAGTTCAGCTCCTGCCCTTGCACAGGACCATCCCCAAGAGTCACTCCATGTGCCTGAGAGTATTTTCCAAACAACAGGGATGAAATAAGGTCTTCCTGAAGTCTTCTCTGCTTTAGGCTGAACAACCCCAACTCTCTCAGGCTTTCTCTACATCAGACAAAAGCTCAGACAGCCATGTTCCCTCCTCTTGGGCTGGCAGAAGTAGGAGGTCACTAGTCCAGCACACACACCACACTCTCCAGGCTCACAAGCATGGACACAATTGTAGTTCCCCTGAGCACCAACGTGGACCCTCACCACCCAGATTCCAGCCAGACAAGTGCACAGATAGACTACGCTCTACACAATACCTTTTAACCCTCTTTCTCCTATTGTTCTTTTGTCCCCCTGATCACTTTCCCCTAAACACAGAGTGCCTGTGTCCTCTTAGAGCTTAGACTCCTGCTCACTCCAGTTGCTGGAACCACAGGCTGTGGGAACTTATAGTCCTAGCCTGACTCTAACAGCTGGCATCAAATCCACTAGCTGGTTAGGAATGAAGCTGGAACTGAGTCCTTGCAGCAGTGACGCACATGGGATACAGAGCGAGATTGCATATAGAGAGAGAATTAAAAAAACATAGAAGACAGGACAGAATGCAGTGATGAGGTAGAGAGTTCACCCAGACAGGTGTACTGACTTTTCATGTTTCACATGAGACCAGCCCTTTTTGGAACATTTTCTGCCTTCATCTTAAAGACTGCTTTGCCTTGCACTTTTGCCTCATCAATTAGCACAGCCACAGTGACACTTTCCATTACTCTGGACCCTCCTTATAAGTTACAAAGTCCTGGTTGGCCTGTAGGATGTTGATAGCCCATCAATTCATGTGACTGAGTATGTTAGTTGTGGTGGTCTCCATCATGTTTTATTGCTCGATTTTGCCTGTATGTTTTGTTTATGGCTTCCCTCTTTTCCACAGTATCCCATTTGACAAGGTACTCCAACAGTTAAGCTTACTGAAATAATTGTTCCCTAATTCCACATGCAGTTTTAGCTAGTGTGATTAAGCAGGCTTGGCTCTTGTTAGTGCCTGTTACTGCCTCCTTTATTCTTGGTCAGTAAGATTTGTGTCCCTATATGTTCTCATTTATGGTTTTCTCCTTTTCTCATTATCCCCTTTTTGCATTTAAGCTGTCCTTGTTCCTTGTTCCTTAAAGGAATATTCAGTCTCTCCTCCCACATGCCCTTCAAAGTATCACAGTAACTGGACTACTAATACTAAATTTATTATATGCCAGGTACACTTTATTTAAATTAACAAAATATCTTGACTTCACATATGAGGTCTGTTCCACTTCTTGTCCATAACAGGATTTTGAGTGTAAAAGTGTTAGCATGCAAGGGACAATGATGTATATCAGTTGTACCTTTCACCTTTAATTTAAGATAAAAAGATATTTATCTTACATATAAATAGATACCAGAAATATTTTGGCTTTTTTCCATGCCTTTACAGAAGGCTTTTCCGGATATAATCTCTACTTAGCTTATTGTAACTATCTAACTGTTAAATACAGCAAATGTATATTATACAGAAAAATCTAATCTACCAAAACTCTATGAATTAATGTTCCTCTGGAAATGAGATATTTTTTTCTCTTTTGAGCAACACTCTGATTCATAGATTTTAAAAGAAATGTCAAACAAGCTTTCATGTTTAAGGGATAGAAAGAAAAGCAGTCAAGTGCCAGGCTGGTTTTTGAAAGATGTACTCAAAAGCTTTGGAAAGAGTGTTTCCAAACCCTTAATTTTTTAACCAGATAGTCTACACTGATTTTCACACAAATCACCCTATTTCCAGACTGTTGTTATCATAAGGAAGAGGAAAGGCAATAATCATGGGAAAATATTAAAAGAGATCAAAGGGTAAAGCTTCTTTCTGTTAATTTTTCTGCTCTCTTGACAAAATCTAGGTGTTATGATCTTCCTTAGTGAAAAGTTCAGTAACTGAATATATTGAAGAGTTGATGACAGGTCAGTGCAAACAATGAGGTAACATTTGATATCATCATGGAGTGATTTGGTTGATCACCTTCCTGGCATCTGGTTATAAACCCTCACAATCACATACTGTCATACAACCCTGCAACACACAGAACTGAGGACTCAAGGCCTTGGTGCTGAGCCCTGCCCAGAGCCTGATTCAGTGACTGGTGGGAGTGAGCGCCACTGCTCCCCAGGCTGGGCTGGGCTGACCCACTGGTCTGGTCACTGGGGCAGGTATCAGTCACCTGCAACAATTACTAGTGCATGTGTGTTTGTGTAAGGGTGTCTGAGTGAGTGAAATGCTTCTCCTCATCCAGACTACGCCTTTTCTTCAATTCAGCTTGACAATGTTCTTTTCCCTCAATGACAGACAGTTAATACATTAAAATAATTTGTCTTTACAGATCTTGATACATTTGAGGTGATTAAGTGAATTTTAGCTATTCTCAATTATATTTATACCTTAATTATAGATAAAAAATAAAGAGTTGCCCAACTTGAGATTTATAAGCAGAGCTAATAACACTAATCAAAAGGGGTCAGGTAGAGAATACCTTTCACAAGTAAAAAATAGATCACCCACACATCCAATTTGGAGCGAAGAAATTAAGAATTTTTGTTCATATAAAAATAAAACTCTGGTAGAAAAAAAAAAGTAAAATGTGATTCAAAAGGTAAATGAACAGCATTATTAAAATCAATGTTTCTAAATGAAGGGAAGATCGGTAGTATACCTTGGTTTGTTTTGTTTTGGTTTTTTGGGGTTTTTTTAGGCTGTCTCTGTGCAAGTAAACTAAACAAATCTTAAACTACTCTCTGGTACTGACACTAACTAGTAACATTCAGCACACAATGCTGTCAAATATTCCCTTCCCAAATAATGCAACCACTATAAATTTTGTATTGGAGATGATTACTGACTTGTGCATGTTCCTGTGCAGGAATTGTGTGAGAAAGAAAGTGCTTGTCAATTTGCAATGAAACCAAACCAGCAACTGTTCCAGTAAATAATCAAGACAGATAATTTAGTCTGGATGCTGGGGGACTAGCACTGTATGTTTCATTCTTAGTTATATTGAGATCAAGGGAACTGCGAGACCATGCCAAGACTACCTTCCAGACCACAGGCTTGGGTGTCCTTTCCATGTGACAGAATGAGCCTGCTCACGTCTATATCCAGCAGAATTGGAATGACTAAGCCTCTGCTATGAATACAAACATGAGTTCCTTATTGTGCCTTAAAATACATATTTACATAGCTGCTAATAAAGTTTTATTAATATAAAAATTTTTTTACATAGATCCCATGTTTTAAAAAAATACAACTTCCATTGGTTTCAGATTTTTTGAACTTTATGAGAATCAAAAAACCTATTATGCTACATTTTTAACACCTTGCTCATTCCTTTTGACAAGTATGTTATGTTGATTGCGGATGAATGCAGTATTTATTTGTAGTGAGATCTTGGTGTCCAACATATTTACGACTGCTAACCTTGTTTGGAATGGAATCTGTCTTGGTATAATAATTGAAAATTCTGGAAAAGTTAGTAACTTTTTAAGGACAATTCAATAAGATCTAATTCTTAGTGTATTAAATGGAATGTTTAAATGCCACAGATTCTGTTCTTTTAAAGGAAGCAGATGACACATGTTACATAAAGTTTCTGAACAAAGCATTTTATTCTAGGAATTCTTATTGATGTTCACACATAATGCATTTAAATTAATTATACCCCAGCACCCCAAAATGCTGCATTTTATGAATTTCAAAGGGTCTTTTTTAAGCAGGGCACTACTTTAATTACTTTTTTGAATAACTTTTCTGAGAACTGTGAAGACGACAAGCTCTTTATGATGATTATTTTTCCCAGGCAAAAACTGGAACCAAACAAGATAATTTGATGACATTTTAGACATGAATATCTATTGTTTTTGTTGGATTTTTTTTAACCAAAAGAGACACTTCTTTAAATTAAAAAAAGACGCTTAACAAATAAGCTGTATTGACTAAGTGGTTAAAATTCTTCAGATCTCGTATCAATAAACTTACTAATGATATGCCTCGAAGGAGAAATGAGGCCCAAACCCCCTAGTTTTGTGAAATTTCTAATTCTGCTTTGCAAAATGTTGTTTGTACAGCAAGGCCGCTGAACAGCATGGTGCTGAGTCGCTCTGTTCTGCTACAGACTGTCTAGCAATTATAGAAACCAGCGTACCATAGATTATAAGTCATACATTAAACTAAGCTAGACACTTCAATAGGATGAAATGGTGAAAAATCCAAGATTTTGTAGAGGTAAAGCCAAGATTTTACAAGTTTGGCAGGTCGTATCATTGAACAAAGAAAAGGTGTAAGTTCAGCAGTGATGAGGACGTTTCAAGACCACCAGACGGGTGAAGTCAGGCGACCACTACCCAAATTCAAAGCCAAAAGGAAAGCTCCACCCAAGACTTTGCCCAGTCATTAATATGGAAATTATAAGGTGTTAACTATGAACTTAAGACTATAAATGGCTCATTTTACACAAACAAGTTAGGCAAGTTTTTGCCCAGTATGAACTGGCTTGCCTCCAAAGTTGTCAATAAATACCTTGCTGTTAAATAAGACAAAAAGCTCCTTAGCAGTTATTTATTTGGAAGAGTTTTTCACTACCAGCCTTAACTTTAAACATATCATCTACCTCCAGTGAATGAATTTATGCATTATAAGTATATTTTATGTTCAAGTGATTCTTCTTTTTCTTGGCTGCAAAGGAAAAAAGACTAATCCCCTCAGTGATGTTTTTGTCATCATTCAATTCTCAGTTGCATTAAATTTCAGAGAGCAGTTTTTCATTCATTCTTTTCTCTTGTGTAAGTGAAACATATGATCGTTTCAAAGTTTCCTTTAATAGCCAAACAATTCAGATTTCACTCTTTTACTTACTTTCCTTAAAATGGAGAAGAGAAATTAAAATGAAATCTGCAATTGCTGCATGAACAAGACATGAACATATTGGCTGTTTTTTCAGACTTTTCACCACCCTTATTACTACAGGTTTTAGTGCAATGCATTAGGGAAAGGTACAATTTTAAAAGTGTGTGTTGTCTTCTACTAAAAACAAGATTAAACAAAACACAAAGCAGTACCATAATAAGCATGTAGAGCACATCCTTAATTTAGACCAATGTACACCAAAGTATATTATGGAAGTAGTGTGGTGAAAGACTATGCAGGACATTTTCTTTTTTCTTTTAAGCTGGGGAAATTTCTAAAGGTTGTTACACTTAGATGAATGGAATTTGTCTGCTTATGACTTAGGCAAGATGCAGTTCACTTATATTCCATTCTCTGGTCTGGAACATCTATTTTTTTTTTTTTTGCTATTTTACCAACAGATTATTTTATTCTTTTTAAAGTTATCTTATTCTGCTGTTTAGCAGTTCATGGCAAACAGCGCATGACCAAAACTAGAAACCTGATATTACAATGTTCATGAAATTTGAGACTAGTTTTACTATTGAAGACA
>VWZD01000818.1:0-24825 GCA_013396695.1 Sakesphorus luctuosus | reverse complement strand
AGAAAGAAGAAAAATAATTAATCTATACAAACCCCCTGGACATTGTAGCCCATACAGTGGATAATAGCTTTTCCATTCTCTACATCATTCTTAAGCATGAATAGGTTATCAAAATTACCGTACAGTTGTATGAGAGCTGTTTGTTATTAGTATAATCAGACATGTCACAAAGAATGATGATGGCATAGTACGTCATCAAAATTTACAGAATATAGCTGCCAAAGCTATATCTAAGCTTCTTTTCAAAGGAACTGGTGTTTAAAATTTGAATCTGAACTCCTCCTTCTTGGAGAAATGGAAGTGCAGTGAACCTATGTTGCAAAATTATATCAAAGAAAGGCTGATTAGAAAAGGAGATAGTCCACAAAACTGCACACTATAGATCAGGAAAACCAAGCTCATAACGTCTTTACTTCTTCAAGATCAAAGCTCAGCTCTATTCAGTTTTCTACACTTTGCCACCATTCTTAATCTAGCTTTTTGCTTTACATTCTGTTTAGCCTTGATTTAATAATAATAATAATTTAAAAAAAATCATCATCTGCTGTTCATTCTTGCATTACAAAGAAAGCTTGATTCATAGGTCTGATATTTTTTATTTAATTATATTCAGAGGTAAGTACTGTTTCATCTGCAATATGTGTAGTTTCATTATTTGCTTTGATTTCCTGTGAGAGAACAGAGGTGAATGAGTTGTTTCATCACCTTTCCTTAACTTTCTTAGTTTTCAAACCTATTCTTTATTAGAATTCTGTTTACCCACACAGACAGGAAAACAGATAATGGCTTATTGTCCTTCTAAGGTACTGTAAGTACTCTTGTTAAAAGCTTTTAAGTAGATGAAGGTTAGTTTGTATTTAATACATTGAAGTAGTAAAATGGGATAAAATAATATTTTTTCACTTGTTTTGACTTTGCATTTCTTTATTTGCATTTTTTATTTTTTCTCTGATAGGAGAACAGCTGAAACTCTGAAACATTATTTTCAGTGAATGAAAATGTTGCTTGAATACTAAATTAAGTAAGACAATTATTAAAAGTACTTTCATAATAGCCAATTCCTTATTAGGAGAAAGATTGCTCATTAATGAAATCTCTATTTAAAAAATAGTTTGGCTAATTATCTTCAGAGAAAAATGACAAATTATTCTCAGTTCAGGAATTTAAGAGCATTTTATGTTGTCAGTCAAAAAGTCTGATAGTTCAAAGATGCTCTTGACCACTAAAACAACATTTATAATTCCACACTTCTCTAGAGTCTCATAAGATGTGCACAGGGAAGAGAAAAATCCTGTTATTTTTGTCTGTATAGTTGCTTTTGGGAGTCTTTGAACTCATACTTCAGTCTTTGTAGATAATTATCCAAAAGCATATGTTAAATGATCATTATTAGTCTATGTAGCAAATAATGTGAGGATGTCTTTGAAAATGAAGGGAATTAAACAGAAAACATAAAGTTGTTACCATAGAGATTTATGAGGCATACAGTCCTTGGAAATTGCTTAAAGTTCTTACCACAACAAAACAAATATAAAATAGTTACAAAGAAAACCGAAGGCAATCAGAGGTACAGAATGGTTCTGATAAGAAGAAAACTAAATAGGCTTGGAAAACAGTAGCCAGCAGAGGATACGGTAGTGGTCTAAACTCATGGATGGAGAGAAAAGGTAAATAAGGAATAATTATTTGCCGTTTCTTGGTATCTTAAAAAACCAAACAAACCGAAATCAAACATACAAACCCACCACCCAACAAAATCTTTCTTGCTAAGTAATCAAGTAGAAAGCATGTGCTGAAAGTGTCTTCCTGTCAGGTCACCAAACTTTCTTTATTTCCGGTATTTATAGCTGCAACAGAAACAATACTTAAACATACTAAAGTTTAATGACCTATTCTTTCCAAACTGCAATTCTTTCCATATACTTCAGAAAAATCCTCCTGAGTTAGCACTTGATCTTCTGTATATGTAATGTTTTTCAAAGTGGCTTCAGTGATTACAGTTACACAGATAAATTGGTCTGCTCCAGGTTATTTACTAGCCTCTAAGTAAATAGCATACCATGGCTTATGCTTAGATTGAGTATGGCAAATCTCCTAAAAAGTTGATATGCTACATATCACTTACCTCTTGGCTTCCTTCAAGTCTTATGTGATACTTTTGGAATCATAAGACAGGATTATTTTGTCAGTGTAGTTAGTTTCTTTTTAGTTCAGGATATAAGACATTATGGGTATAAGACATTATGGGAAATATTGGAAGAGAATGTATTTTGTTGGGGATTAAAATTTTGTGGTGGTGGAAGTGTTCAAAAGATTGAAAAAAAATGTATAATTTTAAATTCTTAATGTAAACTTTGCTGCATTCATTCATAAGCCACACAAGTTGTCCTAATCAATTTATTCACTGTGGTATTCATTATTGCACTATATACACCACCATTCAGCAATCTTTTCTTAGTTACCTGTGAGTACACAATGTCGTGAAGCTCATGTTCTATTGTCAGTGCTGATGGCTGCAAGTCCTTGGTGGTTCCTCCTCAAAATGAAAGTGATCAGGTCTGAGAGGACATCAGTGCCACAACTTGAAACTGAAGTAGGTTGCTGGTCAATTGTTGATACAGTAAAATCACAAGTGAGCAATTCAGATCTATATAAGACCCTGTGACACTGAAGTCAGCTAAGAATAAACAAGTCACAGCTGCTTGGAGGAGTTAGCTTCTCATGGGAGCTCCTCAGGTTTTCCACAGCACACTGGAGAGGTTCTTGAAAACATCTAGGATAAGTTCTCCAAAACATTGGACTCGTGAGATATGGGTTCTAATCAATTGAAGTTTCTAGCGTGGTGGTGTGTAACTCTTTTTAGCCAATAAGCTGTAGTTCTAACCCTATATAAACCATGTGCTATGTGTAATAAAAGGTCTTCACTATGAATCTCATAGGTTTGTTGTGTGAAGTCCTTTCTCGCTGCAGTATATTGTTTACTTTAGTCAATCTCTTCTGATGGTCCTTGTTTATGTCTGATAGTCTTGCTTACAACCCCTCAGTAGCGTTTTCTCTGCCTCTGTGTTCGGAAACAGAACTGTTCCGTACACACACAGCGTAGAACACAGGAGAACAAATGATTCAACACTTGCCTTGAAAGAAAATTGATTTTGGAGTAACAATCAGTGTTTGTTGAATAAGTACAAATATTATTTTTCAACTGTTCTAAAATGTAAATTTTTTACAGCATTTGAAATTTGTTTGGGTGTAATATATAATTGTTATTGTACAGTTTACAAACTGCACAAAAACATTGTACTATTGTACACTGGCACCAAACTTGATGAACTTTTATTAGCTGTTCTCCTAATGTTATTTTGTAAAATATATAACTGCTGTGAGAAAAAATGCCATTTGAAAATAAAGGTACTGATACAACGATATTAAATTGTAATCAGAGATAGCCATGGAAATTCTATGCCTATTATTCCAGTGACAAGCACTGACAGTCATCTACCTTCTTTGTGGTGTATGTAACAGAAGTGGGAGGAATGCAAAGATAGGTCATGATTTCAGTAAGGATACATTCATTTATTATTATTAATGAGATAAGCGGCTATTTTTTGAGAGTACATTCTGATATATGCTTCGAGTGTTCTTCTAAGAGGCTTAATTTAATACTGCACACATATATGTGACAAAGTATGTCAGATTCTAGAATAAACTGAAGAAAATTAAAGTGCAATTTGATTTCTTCAATGTAAGTTAACTCATTTTAAGAACTAATTTCAGATTACCAAGTATTATCTAGAAATACTTTCAAATTGATAGTCAATAATAAAAACCTCTGTCCAATACTTCAAGTGATATTTGACTATACTAATAGAAAGTTTAAATGATAGGTTAAGAAAATATATTGCATTGCTTTTATCTAAACCTGACATAAAATGAAGCTGATAATCGTTTTAAAAGTAGACAAATCAACAATTTTTCAGATGGAAGAAGAAAAGGAAAAAGAAGATGACCTCTTTTTACTGTTTCTGTGTAGTTTCTCAGCTGAATAGTAAATAGTTTTTCTGTCATTTTGGTTGAGGGTGTTGGCAGGTACTTTTCTTATATGCTTCGTTGGTTGGATGGGGTCTTTTTGCTTTGTTTTCTTTGTTTATCTGTTTTGTTTATTTGTGGTTTTGTTTCCCAAATCTGTATACTCATAATGATGTTCTAAACCAATATTTTAATGCTCAAATAGCAGGTTTTTTTCCAGTGTAAGACCTTCAGTGTGTTTGTCATTAATTTAAAAAGGATTTGTCAATATCTGAAAATTTTGGTACATATATTCAATTTTATTTCATTTCCTAAACATCAAATCATGCATGCCTATAGTGAACTATGGGGTATATTGTACTGAATTATATGGTAGATCTGTGAAGTTTTCTACATTTACACTGCAGTTTATAATTGGAAGGTTTTCAGTTGAAGGCTCAAGAAAGTTCCTTCTAAACTGGCTTAGCTGTTGATGTGTATAGCCTTAAGGTATAATTAATGTGAAATATATTACAGGAAAATATTTATTATCATAATAATATAATTTATTTATGTTTAGTCACGAAACTCTCATAGTTTTCACTCAAACTCTTAACAAAGTTTGTTTGGTGTTTTTTCCAATATATCAAAACATCACAGTCTCTTAGGATTCAAAAAAGCATGTCAGTAGGTGTTTTAAAATAATTAAAAAAAAAATGAAAAAAAGACACAAAATGCAATTTGTTATTCCACTTCTGTGGCTTGAATTCTGACACATACCTGAACACGAGCTTCTCAAATTAGGTTCCCATTTACAGGTAACTAAAATATTCACTGAGATTACATTTATCATGTGTTTTATTTAGACATATATATTGTGCTGGTTTAAAGATAAACTGCTGGGAGAAATGAACCCGACTCAAGAGTTAAGTTACAAGTCAGAGTTACAATTTACTGAAAATACCCCAATAATTGCAATGATACAGAGAAAAAAATGGGTTTAACCCACAAAAAACAGATGTATAACCCAGCACTCTGGGGCCTGAACAGAATGGTGTTTGTTAGCCCCTGTGCTGAGTGCCAAGTGGTCCCCCTGAGTGCAAAGTAAAAGGAAGGTAAAATCTCTTGGTGAGGATGATGGTTGCAGTCTGGTTGAGAGTGGCAGTCACAGTCCTGCTGAGGTTCTGGTCCTCCTCTGGAACTGATGAGTGGTACCAAAAGTCCCAAACCCCAAAGAATATATGCTTAAGTTCAGTTGGGAATGTCCAGTACCTCCCCCAGGGTGGGGAGTTTCATAATGGGTGATTTACCTCTGTGAGTAGTGGGATATTTTTTGGAATCTTTGATAGTCTAGGTCATTGTAACTGCCTACTGTGCCAGTCGCTAATAGCCCCTTAGCAGACATGACCCCTTAGGCTGTGTGTGAAGGTGCTGATGCCTCCCTGGAGGGGAGTTATCACAGCTGAGTCACTAGTGTGAAGATAGAAACATTCCCATGGCTTGCAGGGTCCTTCAAAACCCAGCTTGTAGCCTGAAGTGTCAGGTGTGCCCTGAGCAGCTGCTGTGAACAATCCATTATTAACAGTTCATCAGAAATGACTAGAGGGTGTAGAATACACAGTTTTGGTTACACTCACCCTGTGATAAACTGGTCCCAGCCACTGTAACTAGAACATTTATGTACTAGTAAAATATACAGGAAATATTTCCAGATATGGAAACTGAGTAATGTCTACTGTTAAACAATTTAGATGCTTCCTGCCATGTTTGTCCTTGGCCAGTTAGAATTACTCCAAAGCATTCCTGGAGAGTTTTAAAATTAGGATGGTCCAGTAACTGTCCCTGACAAGCAGATACAATCACATTGCTTGATAGAATAAGAGAGTTATGGACCTGTATGGACCTGGAGTGCTAGTGCCAGAAAGCAGTGGTGGCCCCTTTCATTCTATTGCACACTAAGATAGCCAAGGTTCTTTTTTACCTTAACAGCTAAAAAACATATTATAAATGTACTACTTTCTGAAACATTGCTCTTACATTAATTAATCAGCAATTTAGAGTAGCAACAGTATCTAAACCAAAAGGATAATAAAGATTTGGTCAACCTGAAATATGCTTAAATGCTGTAGTTGTCATCTGTTATGAGACAAAGTGTGAACTAAGGGTAAAAAGAGAATATGTGTAGCGCGTTAGAACCAAGTATTACTCAAGTATTCTAGTTGTAATGATCCAAATGCACATGTGAAACAATATACAATTAAAATCACACATGTGGACACTTTCAGGCATTTCCCCCTTTCTCCCATATAATCTCAGGTCTGTACTCACCTACACTGCATTTTACTCCAGGGTCATAGACAGCTCCTTCTATACATATAACTGCTTGTTATTATTATCTAGTTGGTTATAAATACATTTAATAGGCATTATATCACAAAATTGTTAAAGTTAAATAAAAGCTGAACTGTTATAGGTAATTGTTCAAGAAAAAAGATTACTCAGCTCAGCATCAAAGTCGTCTATTTATTTAGTAAGGATGCAATCAGTCAGTTATCAGCAAATCATACCTTCAAGATCAATATCAGCAAAAACCCCTGATAAACCAGAATCTTAGACATAGCTGTCATAACTGCATAAGACATCCTTAGATAGGACATGTTATGCAGTTACCACCTCAGGCTGTGACCTTTAATTCTTGTTTTGTAACAGCTTGAATTAGGTTTAGTTTAACTTCATTTATTTATTTATTTATTACTTGCAGTAGATCAACAGTACAGTGTTCCTGCTTTGAAGTAAGTGTTCAGAGACAGGTTTAAAGCAGTGTCTTTTACTGCAGTCTTAGTAACACTTGCTGTATCAGTACCTTTCTCTGATCTCACATATTTTTCACAGTCCTTTGCAGATCTTTTCTCAAGTTGCACCCTCTGAGTTCAACGCTTCATAAAAAAAAAAAAAAGAAGAAAATGTAAAAAGCAGGAAGAAAAAAAGCAATGTGTGCGTGTGTGTGTGCGCTTCAATGCCAGCTTTCAGTAAAGGTGTTCAAAGTCATGAAAGGACGTTACAGACACCAGTGAGCCAGAAATAACAGAGACATATTGCGCAATTGGGTTGAGTACTTAGTAAATTAAATAATCAACTTCAATAAGACTACTTGCTCAACTGAGTACTCAGTAAGGCAATTGAATAATTCCCAGACTGGCATGTATCACCTTTGAAATTGCAAGGTTCAGATCCTGAAGGTAGTAAAATTATTAGTCTTAGTAAAGAACCATAGTCTTTTGCTTCTTTTAAAAAAATATGATTCAGGATAATTAAAGCAATCTAGACATCAATGCAAATAATGTTTTTGAATATGTATAAGGCATATTCCAGGTGTATTTTTGTACTAAACCCAAAAAGCTATTTCTTTACATTTCTTAGTTCTGCATAAAAAAACATGTTCCACAAGATGAGTTTAAAAAATCCTGAGTATTTTCTTCTATTTTCAGATTGTTCAGCACCAGCATTTTAGCATTTATTAGGTTAGAAATATACTCTAAATAATCTTTAGGGATATCTTTAATTCTTGTAGTGCTGGCTAAAATGCTAATAATATGTGCCAAATTATATTTGTTTCTAATTACTTTTTCAATTAATACTGGCACTTTACACTTCTAGCAAATAATCTTTTTTATTCCCAAAATTTTTCATCATGCTCAAATATATCAGGGTCATTCAAACCGGAGGTTTTTTGGTTTTGTTTGGGTTTTTTTGTTTGTTTTTTTTTGTTTGCTTTTTTTAATAAAATCAAATTCTGTACATAGGAATTGGGATCCAATCTATTCTATGGCTGAACTTATTTTCATTTCTCTGAGATTTAAAAAGTATGCTTCCTCACCCCAGGATTTTACAGAACTCTTCGTATTGGTACTTCTTGTCTGCTTGATTACAGTGTTATTTTGCAGCTGTGTTCCTTCTAAGAACTGCTTGCATGAAGCAGAGCAGATAGATAGCGAATCAGATTTGCTTCTGTGAAGACATTCTTGCTTAAGAAGGGTAAAGCCATCTGCCTCTTTTAAACAGCTGATGATGTCTGAGCATAAGCAAGTACAATGTGTTTTCTATCTCTGTTTTGCGGAGTTGACAATTCTAACTCAATTTGTCAAACTATGGAAAGAAGCAAGTATAAGTGACATATTTTGCTGAAAATATTTAAATACATGAAAATATGAAAATATCAGCTGAAAAAACTAATGACTCCTTTGATATCATGCTGTGTGACACTAATGGCTTGTTGATGAAAATTATATTGGGTGAAATTAGGTCAGATAGCATCTTTCTAAAGCTTGGAGGCTGATGGGTGGGAAAGACAAACCCACAAAAATTAATATAGTTTTTGGATAAATTATTCTGCCACTTAAATCAAATTGGCATAGTCTTGGTACAAGAGACATGTATTTTTGTGCCTGAAGCATGTGCTGCTATGTAGGATATTGCCAATGATGTGAGGAGTGTGGGCAGGTGACCTTCACTCTCTACCATACCTGAGCTGTGTTTGCCTTTAGCTGAACAGAGTAACAAACAGCCCTTTTCATAAAGAGTTGGATAAACTGCAAAATCGTTGTTCCATGTTAAAGTGATGAATGAAATCTACTTTAAACAGAACTTTTATAGCTTTAAATGACTTTATTTCAAATAAAGCATATTTTTATATAGGAAGTGGGACATGGAGGAAGGATGAATTGTTTTGTTTAAAAGTGAGCTAGGAACCAACATTCATTTTTATTAATACCTACATTAATTTGGTGAGTTCATTTATGGTATGATATTTAGTAAGATTAAAAGGTTTGCTGAGTACAGTAACTGAAGTCTGAACCTCCAAGTGCCATCAGCAGGAAATAAGAGAAGGAGAGGGAAGCCCACAATAGAGCAGGTTTGCTGGCAGGACTTGTGACTCCATGAGGTGAATAGACACTGGGGCAGTCTGTTCCCAAAGAACTGCACCCTTTGGAAAGGACCCATGCTGGAGCTGTTCATGAAGAACTTCAGCCCATGGGAAGGCCTCTGGGCTGAACCAGGAAAAGAGTCCTCCCCCTGATGAAGAAGGAGTGGCAGATACAATGTGTGATGAACTGAACACAAAACCCCTTTCCCAGTTCCCCTGCATCACTGAAGAAGGCAAGGTAGAGAAAGTCAGGACTGAAGCTGAGCCCAGGGAGAAGGGAACTGGAAGGTGTTTTATGATTTGGGTTTACTTCTCATTATCCTATTCCAATTTGCTCTGTAATAAATTAATTTCATTTTTCCTAAATTGATTCTGTTTTGCCTGTGATAATAATTGCTAAGTTTTTGAAAATTTTCCTGCATTCATACAACACCTTACTTCCTCAAAACTAAATTACTCACTTTAGACTATGTTATTAGTTTTCCTTCCTTCTTTCCTTTTTCTACTTCAGTTTTTCTTGCTTTTCACTTTCTCTTCACTTTCTCTTCTCTCTCTCCTTTATTTTTTCTCCTTTTATGTGTCTACCCCACATTGAATCAAATGCTTTAGATTCAACACAGCATACTGTCTTGAAAAAACAGAATTTGGGCAATATCATGTCATTCAAGTGTAAATACTAGGGGTAAAGCAGACTTTGAAAGGTGTCAATACTAATCTATATTGTATTTTCACAGACTTTATATTCACCTTTTTACTGGGGGCGAAATGTCATAAATATCTCAACAATAACAATTTAAAAAATGTTTAAATGATCTTTTTTCCTACAGTTTGGATATGTATGAGTAAAAAACACAATATGAATCTCAAAAATTATAACTATAACCTTAAAAGAAGCGTATTATTTTGGCATGTTTCCTGAACAATGGAGATGCCTGTTTCTGAAAGATTCGGTATAATTTTCTAAAACAAGTTACTCTAATTTCAAAGCATGTAGAATGTGAAAAATATGCTTAGGCTTCAATTTCAAGTTTCAAGAATTTCAATTTCAAGTTTCAAGAATTTCGATTTCAAGTTTCGATTTCAAGAATTTCCAAGTTTCTGAGATAAATGATGTATTATATTTTTACATTTTTATTTTCCCCTGTCCTAACGTCTCCCCAGGCACCACTGGAAAAAATTTAAAAAAATTAGTTACTGAGATGTGCTTTTCTTTTAGTGCATATCTCCAAATTTTCTGTTAAAAAGATCACAAAATATTGAAGATCAGATCCTCAGCCTGTATAAACCAGCATGTTTTCAACAAGCAGT
Source organism: Sakesphorus luctuosus (assembly GCA_013396695.1). Lineage (NCBI taxonomy): Eukaryota > Metazoa > Chordata > Aves > Passeriformes > Thamnophilidae > Sakesphorus > Sakesphorus luctuosus. The sequence goes on along the minus strand of VWZD01000818.1, from coordinate 14,588 downwards.
TACATTTGCATCAGCTGAAGGTGGGTTCAGCACCTTTTCTGGGCAACACAATTATCTGCTGCTGCTTTACTGCTTTGGGCAACAAACAGACATAACATATGCAGTGGTTAAAGCATCAAGCTCTGACAAGTGCTGTTTTAAACTTTTGTTGACTTTCGATGTTTTCTTCTAAAAATATGCTGAAAAAAGATTCTTTGTGTTTAGAAAAGAATCCATATAACTGAAAATACTGACTGCTCTGCAAGGATATTTTTCTTCTTGTGCTGCCACAAGCATGCAGTGTAGTTTGTTTTCTTTGTACCTTTCAGATGCACAAGGATCTTGTCCTTGTCTCATTTATATTTATAGGTAGCTTACACTGAACCTATACTCCTTTGTGGAAACAGCTATGTGTCTTAGGGTTTGCTGGTGTTTTTCTTTTTAAAGAAGTGATTTTGTTAACCTCATTACAAGTGCACAGAATGGCAGGTAAATTACATAACTCATTTTATTTCTCTTACTGGGAGTGACATAGTTCTCTGGAACTATAAGAATGATATGTACTGTACATTACATATGGTTTCATACAGTCAAAATAAATTTATATACATATAAATAGCTTACAAGGCAAACATATTATCATAAGTAAATGAATAAGACTGATATTATTCTAAAAAGCCTCACTTCAAGCTTTAGAAATTTAGATTAATTAAGTAAACAAATTAAAAGTGTACTCCATTTTACTATGCATTATGACTGTTCTATAAAGTGATTTATGGTATTGCAAGTGACAGTGAAAGTAAGTGTAATTTATTCTAGTTATCTACTTTCAGAAAACCAAAAAGAAGTTCATTACAGTTATGAAGGCAGTGTATTTGGGGGGCAGGGGCAGTGTGTGTATTGTTTCTTTTATTTATTTGGTTTCATGAAGAATCAAATCCACATTGTTGAAAATAAAGTTTGAGAGGACGATGATCAAAAGGTTTGAAGTGACATAGTTCCAACAACTTCCATGGAGAAGCACTGCACCCGTTTTCACTAGTCTGTGATTTGGTTGGTGGTTTTCTGAATTCTTTAATTCTTACTATTCCACTTGATGTGTTACTCACATGTAAATGAATTTTCATATATATAAGAATAAATGAGACTGTTTTTAAGAGGGCACTATTATTATCCCTAGAAATATCTTTCATGTGCTCTGAGAATAATTAGCAGATCAAGACGCTCTAAGCCTTGGTTAAGAGAGTATTTGTCCCATGAATCCCAAGCAACCTTAGGTATCATAGATTTAGCATATTTAGACATTGAAAGACTATTAGCAAAGCAGATGGCATCTCAGTTTGAGTGTATCTAAAGAATTAAGTGGGATTATTGTTGCATTAAAGGTCTGTCCTTAAATATGAAGGAAGAGAAGCTTAATTCCCTGTACACCCTATACAATATGAAATATATTTTATTGATTTCCCATTCCACTAAAAGTTCTCATTAATTATTCAAGTTCAAAAGAAAATGTGTTACTGATCCAACCTCCTAGCAAGAGACATGTAAGGAAGTGAAAACTCATAATTCCAGATTTCAGATTGACTGAATACATGCGTGTGTGCATGTATACTTGCACATGTATATGTATGTGTAAAATATTAATTACATGAAGTTGACTTTACATACATAACTACGTGTAGATAGACTATACATATGTGTACATATATACCTGTATATAGATAGAGATATAGAACACCCATTGGTATTAAGTCAGCCACTGAGAGCAACTACTCAGCTCTTGTGAGACCCCCATCTGGAGTACCTCTTCCAGCTTTGGGCCTCCAAACACAAGGACCTGGACCAGATGGAATGAGTCCAGGCCATGAAATATGATCAGAAGGCTGAAGCACCCCTCCTATGAATACAGACTGAGATAGTTGTGGTTCTTTAGCGTGGAGAAGAGAAGGCTTCCAGGAGACCTTAGACTAGCCTTCCAGTGCCTGAAGTCACCTAAAAGGCAGCTGGAGAGGGACTTTTTACAAGGGCTTGTAGTGATAGGACAAGGAGGAGTGACTTTAAACTGAAAGACAATAGGTCTAGATTAGATACTAAGAAGTAAATATCTATTGTGAGGGTGATAAGATAGCGGAACAGGTTTCCCAGAGACATTGTGGACACCTTGGAGGTGTTCAAGTCCAGGTTGGATGGGGCTTATTCCTATTCCAGTGGAAAGAGTATTTACCCATGGCAGAGGATTTGGAACTAGGTGATCTCTTAAGCTCCCTTTCAAGTCAACCTATTCAATAATTCCATAGTTTGAGGAAATATGTACTACTTTGAATGTGGAAATATGTACTTAGAAGGTGAAAATATTACTTCTGACATCTGAATTCAGATGAGCTGATACAGTAACAAGATTAATCTGAAATATTAACTCTGAAGATTCCCATGCAGTGTATCACATTTTTACTTAAAAGTTATGAGTGACACTCTTTACTCTGCAGTCAGGCAGTGTTCACAGAGAACTCTGGCTATTCCATTAAATTTCATGTCTTTGATTTCTGCTAATGCGAAGAATTGTTAATATAAAAGTGTCAAGAGAAATGGATAATATTTGAGTAAGGTCTGTTCCACTGAACTGTGTTATAAATTACAAATCACTTATTTAGCAATTTTTTTTCTTATATAATTTCTCTTTCATATATAATTTCTCTTCCAGAGAAAGAGGAGTCACATGTGTCATTGTTGACATGAGTTGGGCCTAGATGAAAGTGGTGTTAGCATACAAACTTTACTTAACCCAGCTGAAACACATCTTAAGATTGGTCAACTTACCAATCAGTCTTGAAGCATTGTCCCAGTTGCCTCCCAGAGGGCAAATTGAGAGGGATGGCAGCCACTGACTTTTCTGCTGAATCTCATCATCTTGCCTATTTGATAGAAGGGTCATATACTTCTTTAAAAAAATGTGTACATCTGTGATTAAAGAGCCGCAGTGTCCAAGTCCATTTAGTATCCAGTGTCAGTTTTATCTTAAATTTATCTTAAATTTGTCTGAAGGAAAAACTAATCACCAAGTATTAGAATGTGAAAATATATGAAATAGCTTCTTTTCTCCTGAATATACCTTCCTCTTATATTTCTCTTATATTATGTTTTTATAAAATGCCCAGTCCTGCAAATGTAGTAACAGGGATCTACAACTCATGTAGAATAAAACAATGAAATAAAACAAAACAAAACAAATTTAAAACCCCTCAAACAATCAAGAAATGAGAAGAAAAAGAGCATAGGAATCAAATAAAAAGAAAACTCAGAATAATGCAGATTCACATACCTAAAAAGTCTAATTTTGTACAAAGAACTCATCCAAGATCTGATGGATTGACCTTGATTGGACAATGGCTGCCCACCCAAGCCACTCTATCACTCCCCTCCTTAATGGGACAGGGGAGAGAAAATACAGCTAAAGATTATTGGATGAGGATAAGGGCAGGGAGATGTCACTCAGCAATTACCATCACAGGAAAACAGAGCCGACTACGGGAAATTAATTTACTACCAGTCAAATCATAGTAGCATAATGAGATCTAAAACAGGATATGAAAACACCTTTCCTTCACTTCTCTCATCTCTCCAGGCTCAATTTCACTTCTGATTTTCTCTACATCTTACTCCTTAGGGGAACTGGGAAAGGGGGTTGCAGTCAGTTCATCACATCTCCGCTGTTTCTTCCAACTCACACTCTTCTTCTACTCCTGCGTGTGGTCCCACCCACAAATGACAATCTTGAAAGAACTTCTCCAATGTGTGCCCTTCCCAGGCATTGCAGTTCTTCACTAATTGTTCCAACATGGGTCTTTGCCACAGGGACCTCCAGGAGTTACAAATGGATACCTGCTCCACCATGGGCTGCCATGGGCTGAATAGGAACACCCTGTGTCACCATGGTTTGGTCCATGGGCTCCAAAGGAAACTCTGTTTTGGTGCCTGGAGCACCTCATCCCCCTCCTTCACTGACCTTGGTGTCTGCAGAGTTGTTTCACACATTCTCACTCTTTAGCTGCTGTTCTGCAGCACTTTGTTCCCTTCCTAAATCTATCATCCAGGAGATACTACCAACATCTCTAATGGGCATGGCATCAGCCAGCAGCGGATTCTTCTTGAAGCCAACTGGCATTGGCTTTATTGGACATAAGGAAAGCTTCTAGTGTCTTCTCACAGAAGCCACCCCTGCAGCCCCCCTGATAATAAAAGCTTGCCACAAGCTGTATAATATGAAATTATCTTTCTTATCTTATTTTCAATGCAAATTCAAAGATGTCATTCCTGAAGTATAAAATGAATTGTTTTCTGTATTTCCTAGAGAAGTAACAAATTTCTGAATTGTATGTATTCAATAGAGCAACAAGGCATTTTCAAGACTTTTACTTCTACTCTGTTATGGTGGTTCAGAGGTAAAGTACTTAAACTTTACCTGTTAGCAAACATTTATTTTAAGGTAGCTTCCTTGGTCAGTGTGATGACTCATGTACATTGAAGAGGGTGGCATTTGTAAAGTTTACAAGTTTTTCTTTCCCACCATCTAGGAAGAATTATTTTCTCTAGCTAATATTCTCTATTATTAATTTTTACCCTGAAGAGAATGAAAAGAATTTAATCAAACAAGTATAATAATGGCAATCTGACATGGTTCAACCATGCCAGCAACTAAGCTCAACACAGCTGATTGCTCACTCTGCCCCCCAACTCCACAGTGGTGAGGAGAATTGGAAAGAAAAGGTAAAGCTCATAGGTTGAGATAAGAACCAATTAAAAAAATAATGATAATAGTAATAATAATCATAGCAATAAGAACAATAATAATGAAATGGATAGGGAGAGCGAGTAACAGAACCCAAGAGAAACAAGTGTGTAATACAATTTCTCGGCACCCACTGACATGCTGGCCTGACCTCAAGCTGCAATCAGCCCCTCCTAGCCACCTCCTCCCCTGTGTAAATAATAAACATAACACTCTATAGTATGGAAAATCCTTTTGGGCAGTTCAGGTCAGTTGTCCCGGACATGCTCCCTCACAGCTTTTTGTGTACCTTCTCAATAACAGAACAGGAGACACTGGAAAGTCAGTAAGGGCTACCTAGCAGAAAACTCAGAGAAAACATCAATGTGTTATCAGCACTATCCACATATTAAATCTAAAATACAGTGTTGTACCAGCTAATAAGAAGCAAATTGATTGTATCCCAGCCAAACCCAGGGCACAACCATTGTGGTAATAATTAGCTCTTAATAACATGTAATTGAGAAGGTATAATATACATATTCATATGTAGTATCCCAAGAAATTGTTGCTGAATAGAGTGAACTAATGATGACCTTAGAATAAGAATTTATATAGAGTGAACGTTTCATCTGGGGACCCTGAGGATATAAGCATAGGATGATAGCAGAAATCTTAAGGCTATAAACACAGATGGCCAATTATTGATCACCAAGGGAATATGGTTCATGAGTTAGTTTTAGGGCATAACAAAAGTAATGACCATATAACAAAGAAGTATGAATGGTTTAATTGTGTTAATGGTGTCATTAATTGTACTATCAGAATGTTATATCCTGAAGAAAAACAGAAACCTGCTGTTGGAGAACGTTATATATCTTGAAGTTTAGGAACCTTCTGTTGTACTATTTTCCAGGCATATTACAATGAATACATAACTTGGTCACGTACAGAATGGTGCAAGAATCTTCAGAAGCTTCCTGTAATTGATAGCATAAGCAGAGCCATTGTTAGCCTGTATAAGCCTGAACTAAAAATAAGTATTTGTGTAGCTGCCTTGCATGAAAAGTCCTTGTGCAGGAAAACTTTTCTTTCTTTATACTTCTTTCCTATATTTTGCTAGTGAATATAATTTCTTTGAGCATATTTTGGTACAAGACATTTAGCTTTTTTAAGTAATTTGTAACCGGAAAAAGGGTGGTCTTTTTTTCTGGGCAAAGTGGGTGTTTTATTTTAAAATATCAATTGCACTTGAGATAGATGCTATGAAAATCCTAATAAAACCAAAAGTAAATAGTAAACGATCACCGGGAAAACATAACCAATAGGAATGCAACATCTTAACAACTAATGCTCAGAATACTTAAAAAATATTTCAAAGAACTGGTAAATGTAGCAAATCAAACTAAGAAATTAAGAGACATGAAAATAAAGTTCAAGATCGCTTTTTCAAGACATTTATTTTGATTTAGAAAGTAGTCCTGAACTATAAAACTAGGGAGATCACCTTTGGCAATTAAAGAGATCTCTAAGAATGTAAAAGTAGCTCTCAGGATAAAGAAATTATGTGATCCAAATGGTTAAATACATTTAGTAATGCAAAAGAGACCTTAAATACATTTAGTCATATTTGATATATTTTAAGCATGAATTTGCACTCATTTGATCAATGCAAGCAATATTATTTATCTCTGATATCTGAAGTAGTAGTGCTCAAGTAGTAGTTCAAGCTTTTTTAGAAAGTACATAAAATCCTGTGCACATAATCAATTATCACAGAAAATATTCCACAACTTTCATCAAAAAATTACAAAAGAATAAACTAAGACGGGCTCTTGTATTTGGATGTGTGCCTGTGCAGAGGCTAACAGGACCTTGTCTATCACTCTACAGTATTATATAAGATTATCATTATTTTTGTTGAGGAATTGTTATTTTACCTTTTGAGGAAAATTAGACAGACATTTGTGCTTAACTACAAAAAGGTTTAGAGGACAGTTTATTAGACAGAATCTTACCACCATAAGTGGCTTTGCAAGGAGTCTGCAAAGATATGGCGCAATTTCTTATACATACTTGCAACAGCACCAATCCTATGAGGATCAACTTCAAGTGCCTCAGCCTGATGTTGAGTTCAAGCTCCAGTGGCAACTCTATTTATCAAAAGTGACCCCTGAACACCCACATTCCATAACTGCTACAAGATAATGTTGTGGTATACCTCACTAGATGTTCTGGTGCTCCATGCCTGATCATTCCTTGGTCATGAATTACCATTTCTTAGCAGTTACAGACTGAATTTGCCCTTCAGCCCGTAAGTATTCATAACACAAATGTTATATTTCAACTTGATCTAAATGGCGTAAATAATAATAATCATTATCAAGAATAAGTTTCAAGTGTTAAAATGGTTTACCTGCCTTAGTAATATCCTCTTCAGCAGGAACGGATGGCAAAATACTTACAAAGTTGTATTTAGAGGAGATTAAAAACTAATCAAGGTAGCTGAGTATCAGAATGGTGTAATTCCTGTTTTCCTTAGTTTTGTGGGTTTAACTATTTCATTTATCATATCTGCCTGCTCCAAAAAATACACTATTATAACCATTCTGGATTATGGCATAGATATGTGACAACCACAGTGACTACTTTTTGTAGTAGTAGACAAACTTTGCTGGTAATATTTTGTTTGTGTTGGTTCAGTCTTATAGTTGACATGAAAGACCTCAGGGTCCCCAACCATGTCTTTTATAACCATTTTTTTCCCCACAAAAGATTATCTGTAGTTTAACAAGGACCTTTGAAGATACCCTAAAACTAAATGTGTCCTTCATATATTCTTAGATCAATAACTCTATGGAAAAAGCTTTCATATCAAGACATCTCAAAGCAAATCAATTTTGATGTTTCTGAAGTCTTTGAGGTAAAGTTGACTAAGGTGGATCCAGAAGAAAAACAAAGAAAATGTTCAAAGAGAATTAACTACTATTTCCCAATTATAAGAAATTCATATTCCATAGATGAAACTTGCAGATCTTTTGTTCTTACTGGAATGAACTCAGAATTAGTGAAGTAGATAGCAGCATCACCCAGTAAAAATAATCATGGCCATTTATGATGAAAAGGCATACTATGATAAGTAAGGCCAAAAAGAAAAGGGGGAGTGAGAGTGATGTAATATGAAAGACAAAAAAAGTAAACTGAAAATGTGTTTTATATGAGTTAAAAATAATTATTAAATTTAAAAATTCTTCTTCCTTTTACACTGACAGTGTATCTTGAAATTAATCAATAGGTAAAAATATTCACAAGTTGCCAAGGGAATTTTCCATTAAAATTTAGGGGAGTGAGATTTTCTGGTTGGTTGGATTTTTTTACAATAACCATTTTTAAGCCAGCTGCTGCTGTTCCATGGACAGTTTTGAAAGAATTAGCTAGGTGGCAGAGAAAAAGAGTTAATACTTGCACTTTTGCTTTATTGCAGAAAATTTTGTAGAAGTATGTCAAAAAGTTCTAGTGAGGAGGTATCTCTCATCTATTTAGATAAGAAATTTATTTACAAGAATAAAGACTAAATGTAGGAAGATGCTGAAATGAATTCCAAAACCAGCACTGGACAAATACCCTAAAAACTCAGAGACTCAGTTGAAGTTTTAAAAAGCAGTTTCTGGCTCTGTTCCCCTGCCTGCCTTTCAGTTGTGATGGGTCGTTGTCCACACCCTGCCAGGTCTCTTTGTGTCACCCAGAGGCCTTTTGTTCTGTTGATGGGCCAGCTATTAAGCAGTGCTCGTCCCCACCCAGGTGCTTTGGTCAGGGGTCCTTGGCCCTTCTCCCCTTTCTGTTCTGTTATCCCTCGTGGCTGGGAGGGGGCAGTGCCAGGGCCCCAGCCAGCCCTGCCCCTGTCCCAGTTCTATTGGTTAAGGGACCTTTGACCCTGCCTCTCCCTCAGTTTTCACCCAATCCAGCCAGACCAGGGGACCGCCCCCAGAGGTCTGTTCATACCTGTGGATGTTTTGAATAAAAAGAATTCTCTCTGCCTTGCAACTGCTCGGAGCTCTTGTTTCTCTCTCCCTTCTCTACCCCCATGGAACAAAGGGGATAGCAGAGAAACCCTTCTCCCTTTCCCTCCACACCGCACAGAAGAGACCCTTCTTTTTTTATTTAAAACTTATAACTAAATTCCTCCTGATATTAGGCATCATCTCTTACTCATCCTTTGTAACAGTTCAAATCAGTAAAAGCAAAAGTGTAGAGTGTCTTCATATTCTTTTTCAAATATGAAAGAGGAAGTAGACTTCCTTGTCCCAGAAAAAAATTAAATTGAAAAAAAAATCAATTTTTTTTTTATTCCCTAAGAGAAATATTCTACTGAACAGGTTAATTAAGACTGCCAGTAACCAAGCTGTCATTTCTAATCAGGAAATAGCTAGTTGATATGAGTCACTAAATATTGTTCATTGCATACTGAAGAAGATTGATTCCCTCTTGGGGTACTCCAAATTTTCAAGTATACCTCCACTAGTTAATACTGTCAATTAAATGCAGATGATCTGGTGCTCTTCAGATTATTTTATTATAGAGTGTTGACATTCTCTGTAATGGCAGGTTTATAAGACTTCTGGAGAACAGTGAAAGGCTGTTATCATCTTCCTTAGATGGGAGATATATCTGTGGAAATACAAATATTTATTAACTGAAGAAATGTATAAAGATTTTCTGTATGATAACTGGATCTTGCCAATATAGTCTCTGATTAGAAAAACATATCCAATTTAATATAATAAGAATTTCAGTATTTGTTTTCCAATTCTTATTATTTAGTATACTATTATTCAGACTTAGAAAATACTATCAACAATAAGCCTTTTAATTTTACATAGTTACTACTTATTTTATGCTCCCATGATCACTTGTATGTTGCTTGTCCTGCTTCTGATACCGTTTGTTGTGGTACCTGCAATACTGTTTCAAGATTTAAGAAATACTGATCATTAAAATAGTGCATGATGGAAAGTTTTGCATTTATGTTAAGCCCCTTTCCCTGAGGAGAACAGAGAAATATTGAGGTGCTGGAGCGGGTCCAGAGGAGAGCAACAAGGCTGGTGAAGGGACTGGAGCATAAGTCCTATGGGGAGCGGCTGAGTGAGCTGGGGTTGTTTAGCCTGGAGAAGAGGAGGCTCGGAGGTGACCTCATCACTGTCTAGAACTACCTGAAGGGAAGTTCTAGCCAGGTGGGGGTTGGTCTCTTCTCTCAGGCACTCAGCAATAGGACAAGGGGGCACAGGCTCAAGCTCTGCCAGGGGAAATTTAAGTTGGAGATCAGAAAAAAATTCTTTCCAGGGAGAGTAATCAGGGCATTGGAATGGGCTGCCCAGAGAGGGGGTGGATTCCCCATCCCTGGAGATTTTTAAATGCAGATTGGATGTGGCACTGAGTGCCATGATCTAGTAAATGGACTGGAGCTGGACCAAGGGTTGGACTTGATGATCTCGGAGGTCTTTTCCAACCCAATTGATTCTATGATTCTATGAAATAAACAACTGTAATAATTTTTTAGCATCTTAAAGAATTACCATCTGAACCACCACAGATAAACATTTGCACAATCAGAGTTCGTACTAATCACAGGAAATGTTACCTCTGTATTATTTCAGAAAGATTTATAGTATTGTCATGGGTTCACTTAAGTGGGCCTAAATTTGAGTTTTTGACATTCAGACCACGCCTGAAGCTGTCAGCTGACTTGAGCTGAGTTGAGCTACCAGCTGACTGCTTCTAGCCAGTAGTATTGTATTCTATACTATATTACGACATCATTTCTCCCGGGAAGTAGAATCAGTGTGGGAGTGGCTTGGGCAGTCACCCCACAGCTTCCTCGGGGGAGGACACAAGATGCTGTCCCAGAGGAGATGGAGAGGGCCTGGCCCACCACTGGCTCTCAAGGAAGTAAAATGTGTTGCTCTGGCTCTCTCCTCCCTGCTCGGGTTCTGTTTCTCTGGGGACTGAGTCCTCTGGGACGAATTGGAGTCTAATTGTGGGTTTGTGTGTTTGCTGAGGGGTGGAAAAGTTGTGTCATGCTGTATTCTAGCTTGTCTAAGTGTGTAAATTATTCTAATCCTTTTCCTTTTCTGTAAAATACATGTGGTGTTGGTATAAATGTAGTTTGAAGTTTTTCCCCCCCGCCCCTTCCGTCTCTCCTTTCCTCCCTTTACTGGCTGGGTGGGGGGGATGCTCTAACTCTGTGCTTGGAGGGTTGGCGGTTTGCCCCCTCAAACCAAGACAAGTATATCTGGTATTCTTCATGTATTTAAGGTTTTTTCTTGGTTTTTTTGGTTTGTTTTTTGTTTGTTTGTTTGTTTGTTTTTTAAGGACAAGTAAGGCTGAATCTACCTCATATAAAAGATGTCAAAAACAATTTGGGTTTTGGTGATTCATTTTTGTTGGGCTTTTTATGTTTGTTTCTTTTTTTCTTTTGTCAATTAATTATTTTAATTGCAATTATTTATTTACTTAAATGTAAATTCTGTTTAAAGGGGGTAGACAATTTAATATATCTATGTTGCATAGGATTTATAAAGTATTAATATATCTGTATTTCTTAGAAGATTCTCTGGTTTTTTATTTGCCAAAAAATAAATTAACAAGACTAACTTATCTGATACATTATGGGTACAGTGTTAATGCAAGAGAAACTTAATTATTTGGTGAGGTCAAAGTCCCAGCAATCTTTAAAATTCCTAATTGTTTTATTTTACTTTCAAGTAATTTATTTTCTTTCCATCACAAAGTTGACCTACAGAATTACCAGTGAATTTCAGGATTCTTCTTTTAGAAATAAGATATGGTTGTTTGGGGTATTTTTTATTTTGCTTTCTTTTATTTCCTTTCCTTTTTTTAAATATTTTCCTTGAGAAAAATATATCCAAAGTTCAACTTGACTTAGCTGATGAAGGTCTGAAATTAATCAAAGGTGATATGTGTTCAGATTCAAGGCTGAAAAATCTAAGACTGTTTTGAATTCTGACTAAGTTTTACCTAACGCAGGAAGAAAAGCAGTCAACTTATGAAATATTAGTGACAGAGAGAAGTAATTGGAAAATCAATTCTGTTTGCTTGATTTAAACTTTTTATCTTCCTCCATCTGAACCAGTCTGTTAAAAAAAAAAAACAAACAAAACAACAAAAAACCCAACCGAACAAAAAAACCCCAACAAGTCTCTCATGCAAACAGTGGTGACTAAATTCAAAATGCCTAAACTAGATGTCCAAGTTCCCTTTAGAATTCATGGACACCTAATTAAATTAAAAGGCAGGCTTGGTTCATTTGCCTGAATATGTATATCTGAGACTATGGGAGATATCTCAGACTGGATGTATTATTCACACAGTGCTGGCAGATTTCATGATGTAAGACCGATAGAGAATTCATACCTCTACAGTGGCAGTCAGAAGCCAGGATACCCTGCTATATCAGCTGACCAATGTATCTATGTTTGTCTCATTCACACCCAGCAGTGTCTGGTGAGCTATTTGGTTAGCTAAACATAGACAATATCTTTATTTTAGAGTGATATGAATAATTACCTGATAATTTTTTTTGAGTTTGATTGTCTTTTTTTCTGGAAAGAGTCAGAAACAGCTCCTCATAGCTACACAAGATTTAAAATGTCTGTCTGAAGTTCACAGCTTTCAAGCCCAACAAGCATTAGCATTAAAAGATCCGCGCCATTAGTCTTTGACACCATTAAATATAAACATAGACAAGGAGTCAGGTAATGTAATCTCTTCCATCTTAAAACTTGAGTGCAATATCTGAGAATCAAATGAAAATTTTAAGAATCCTTGAAACATTGTTTTCACTTAGCTGAAAAACAATGTTTACATTCAGGAAGGAAATAATTTAGAAATTAAATAAATTTAAAAAAATGAGAAAAGAAGAAAGAGCACCATTGACCTTTAAGGAAACTGTAAAGTAATCTACAGAAAATAGTCATAAAAAATTAAAAATAATTTAGGTCCATCTGGTTTATTTGAATTGTTTAACTTAGGTTCCACTTAAGAACTTAATAAAGGCAATAGAGACAAGCCTCTTTATTCAGAGATTTAAACAGGAACCTCACTTCTCCCCACCATCATCATGCCTGTTCTATGACCTCAGAAATTCCTGATAACCAAACTCCTTGACCAACCTGGCTGAGTGGTAAAGCATCCCTTGCCTGTACCAGTTATGCCATGAAGCACTCCCTGATCACACCAGGAGCTCTTGCTTAGTAAAGGTGAGAACCAATAATAACAACAGCTTCCAGCCAAGGTGGAAAACAAAAGATAAGCAATTATTCTTTATAGCCTTGGTAAACTATTTACCCAAATCATTCAGTTCAGCCTTTCAGTTATTATTATCCAGCTATTATTTTGATAGGTGACGTATTCTACATTTTTTTCATCATACTTTCAAGAACAAGTGCACAGAATATTTATTTGAACAAAGTAAAAATATAATTATCAATATTGAGAAATAACAGTTGAACCAAATATGCTATCTTCAATACATGAAATCTTTCAATATTAAAGATTTCGGTTGCTTGGTTGGTTGGGGTTTTTTTGGGGTTTTTTCCTTCTCTTATTGCAAACCTTCAGATCAGAACATAAATGCACTCGTGACAAAATTTAATAAGGATAGTAAAATTGTTTTGGATGAAATGATGAGACTATTATATTGTAGGAAACAAATGTATGCATGCAATAATATAAACAAACATCATACCATTTTTTTCACAGGTAAATACTTTTCTAAATTATTTGCATTTTAAATAATAGAGTTGCAAGATAACTTGAAATAACAGAATGCCTTTTAAGAAATATCATTGTGAGGATGCACTTCAGGCTATTAACAAGAGACTGGGAAGAGGTATTCTAGTTAGGGACAGTACATTGCAGAATTTTCTGTGGAAACAGCAGTTTTACATTTGTAGAGGAAGAGAAAATAACTCTATGTTTTACCAGACAGATGTTTATGTAGAAAATGCCCCTGCCCCTTTTCTTTCCATTTTCTTTTTATTTTTTTTTTAATTTTTATGTAAAAAATTTGTTTAAATCAGGAAAAGTGACTTTTATTTGTTTGCCCTAAGCAAAAAGGAGTGTGAATCTTTAGTTATTTCTATTATTTTTCATGTTTCTTTACCAGTCTTTGTTTTCCCTGGCCATCAGTGCAAAAAGCCTCTGCTGTCTAACTATAGTAACTAATGACCTTCTGCAGAGATCTTTAAAATCTTCATGTGTGTCAAGTTATACTGTTCATTGATGCTCAGGCAACTAAACCTCATTCTATGGGATATCTATATAACCAGTGTAGAAGGGAAATGTTTGCAGTAAGTTATTAATCCTGTCTGTACTATGCATCTCTGGTCTGCAACTCCATTGGCTGTTGAAAGATGATTGGTATTTGCCTAAGAATACACATTGAATTTACATATGACTGAAATTAGTGCAGGTTAATGACTGAAATTAGTGCAGGTTAATCCCACTCCCAGGTTGATCTGGAGAGGGATGTTAGGCTTTTATTGCATGTTACTTTTTTTTTGTTTGGTCTTTTGTTTGATTTCGGGGGGGGTGGGGGGTGGGGAAGTTGTTTTNGGTGTGTTGTTGTGTTGTATGTTGTTTTGTTTTCTTTTGTTTTATTTCTTTGGGGTTTTAGTAGCAAACTGTTATCTCTAGGCATTGGACTTTAGAGCAACATACACATGTTATCTAATAAATGTTGGATTATATTATTTCCTCTCTCTGACTTTGTAACTGGAATTTTAGACATTCAGATTGTTTGAAAATGCATTTCTTCAAACTGAAA
>VWZD01000817.1:77571-93139 GCA_013396695.1 Sakesphorus luctuosus | reverse complement strand
CTGGTCTGATTTATTTATTTGTTATTTGTTAGTTTGTTTTCACTGAAAAATAATTTGTCCAGAGCAAGCCAGATATACCTTTTCTTTCTTGTGAAGCAACTCCTATGAAGATTGCAGAGTAGAGCTTCTCCCTTTTACCATCAAGAGCTAGGTTAAAAATATCAAAGTATCTGTAATGAAGTCACGGATCTAAATTATCAGAAATGAAGATGAAAATCATTCAGTAAATCTCTAGGATGGTGACAGTATTGTGACATGTGCAGATGAGGTTCTAATGTGGCTGTCAGGTGAGGACCAGATGGTTTTAATTTTGAAAAATAAATGTTGAAAAGTAGACTTAGGATAGAGTGCGAAGTCAGTGACCTTGTCATAAAATAGTCTGAAAAACTAAAATAACAGTAATGTCATTTGAATTCCATTAAATTCTGAACTGTTTCAGCCTTGGAATTTGTCTGACATGTTATGACAGTATAGCAGCCAATTATGCAAGAGGTTAAGGACACTGCTCTGGGATTATGCACAACTGTAGTTAAGCCTGGGAAATAATATTCCAGTTAAATGACAGTTTAGTTGCCTGTGAGAAGTCATTTCAAAAGTCATTCAGTGCCAAAACATTGATGTTCTACATTATTCAGTTCTTTTCTAATCATAGAAGGACAACACTAAAATATATGAAGGACTTTGTTTGCTTTTTTTAAAAATAAAAATAAAAAAAAGGGAAAAAGCCGTCACTTATCCCTGTATTCCTGTGCTTGATTTAACAGTTTTAAAGTGGGAGGTGGTGGCATTTATTGGGTGTTTAAAACCTAATTTACACTTACTCCTTTAAGCATGTTAAACACTTTTGCAGATGAACCATCAATACCATTAGAATGCCACTAATAACATAATAGTCACTGAGAACATTGTCTGAACTCCCCCCCAGAATTGACCTTCTGGTGTAGTTGACACCATGTTAATAAATTTTATTTAAATAATATGTGTATTGAGTTTTAAAAAGCCAGTGTGTTTTGTGGAAGAGTAAATTTTGGGAAAATATTCAGAATTACAAGTAGGAAACAATTTAAGAGTGCAAATATTTACATGAATAATGGATTCTAGGCAATACCTATTTAGATAAAGAATTGAAACATCTTCAGTCTTGTTTCCAATTAAAAGTCACGAAAGGCACTTGAATTTTGAATATTAAATACTTCCAGTGAATTACTTCTATTATCCATCAACCATTAACTATTTCATAAATTATTCTGAAAATAAATTAACCAAATCAAGCAATAAATTACATTTGATATAATCAAAAAATATTTCATGGATGATTTGCAAAATACAGTCTATATTGATTAGATAATTTATTGTTTATGAATCATTGGCACAGATTTAATATGTAACTTCTCTTAAGCTTAAACTTGTCTATATGGGCATTTTGTGAATAGCTCCAAGTTTTGAAGGTGTTTTTTGTCTCATGCTGCTTGTCATTTATATGACTTGAAAGGGGGGGAAAAAGGTTATAGGTGTATATATCTCTTACATATAAACACATATATAAGTGAATTCTAAAGATGCATGATTTTAAGACCTGTGTCCTGGAAACAGAGATGCAATCCATTTATCTCTCCAGGAATCCCTACAGAAAGAACTCCCACAGATGTAGTGGTAGAAACTGGAGACTCACTAGAGGTGTTTTTTATGTGTAGTGATGCGCACCATGAAGAATTACATCATTTGGCCAGAGGTCTCTCACACATGCTGGAGGTCTATGGCAGCTGGACCCATCCAAGACTGTTAGGGAAAACTGTTGTAATGAGTGTTGTGTTGGATGTAGATGATGTACCAACAATGCCAAAAGCCACAACAACCTATTTGGAACTACCTAAAAGCCACAGAAACTCTAGTCTCCCATATCTGATATAACTTTTCTAGATGAACTGAAACACAGGAACATGAGGAAGAAGTTTACTGTGCAGGGGTCTGTGCACTGGAACAGATTACCCAGAGAGGCCCTAGAGTTTCCCTCTGGTGATACTCAAGAAGTGCCTGGACACAATCCTGTGCCATGTGCTCTGGAATGACTGTGCTTGAGCAGGGATGTCTAGCCAGATGACCCACTGCAGTTCCTTCAAAACTTACCCATTCTGCATATGTGTGTGTGTATGCGATTTCTGGCTCTTGTATTTCATGTCAATTTGATATTGTTGCTACACCTCAGACTTACACCTCAGTAACACAGCTGTTAAATGAATCAAAGCCACTGTATTTTGTCTGAGTGCTCCCAGGCCTGTGCTGAGCTCCACTAAGCTGCTTGTACATGATGACCTGCAAGTCCCTGCTGTGCTGCACAAATCCCTTGGTCCCAGAACAAACCCAGCCAGCTCACCATAGGAGAGGAGCCTGTAGGTGAGTTGTGCCAGGTACCAGAGATTATACCTCCTGTACTTCCTTCACTCCATGGAATGGTGCAGCAAGCAGTTCCAACATGAACAATCTTTCTGTTTGACAGTAGAAATGATTAAGAGTTGTTTTCTTCTGAGAAAAATACATAATATCTGGAGCAAACAAAATGAGAGAATCCCTTCGATGGGTGGGTTCTGCCCAGCATGGGTCAGAGACACATGTAAGGCTACAACTCCCCTGGGTACCTGGCACCCTCCTTATAGCGCTAGAAATAACAGACAGCACTTTTATTTATATGTTACAGAGTCTGGGAGCATTTCTATCTGGAATTATATACTAACACCCCTGCTGCACTACACCAGACCCCTGATATGTCTGTCTTTGCCAAGGCACACTGCCTCACTCTGCATGGATGTGGGTGTGGAGCACTTGTTACCTCTGTGTGTGTTTTTGCAGGGTACCCATTCCAACTTCAGCTATAGCTTACTCTTATTCTGGAAACAATCTGCCTTCCTAAGTGTGATTATTCACTTCATTTGTTATGCTGATACTCTTGGAGACAGAACTTGGAAGAATGTGGTCTACCCTGTCAGTGTAACAAATTGCTGACCATAACCACACTACAAGTAAAATCCATTTCATTAAAGATTACCATGCCTTTCTTCATTTCTTACTAATCAGAAAGGCAGAAACAAGCTAACAGTATAAAACAAGAGTAAACAATTACTCATAGAAAGTTCATGTTTGTGGATAGTTTCAGCTGCTGGTGAATGATCTTTAAATTTGAGCACTTTAGACACAAAAAATGTTTTTAACTCTGAAGGAAATCTGACTTCACAGCATGTAACTGTGGAATAATTTGCCTCCCCCAGTTCTCAGTATAAAACTTTTCTTGGCAGTGGGGTCTAAATAAAGAATTCTGGAAAAAGTATCTCTTGATATGCATGAGGGTGGTAGATCAGGTTTTAACGGCTGGAAAATATGTCATAAAATTTATTTTTACCCGGCAGCACAGCCTTCTTTTGGGTGCAGTTCAGGGAATAAAAGAGCAGAATATCTACCTTTGGTGTATTAAAATCTGTTCAAAGACATTTACACTATTTTATGTTATTAAAATTAATCTCCATTATGTAGTAAGAATGGCTTTTGAAGAGTTATTATTTTCTCTCCCTGTTGATTTGCTGTAGACAGTGGAACACAGAATATGCAAAAGAATATTTCACGTGGGTTTCTGAAGGTATAAAGAGAGATTTATAATCCACACAGCATTGCAGTTATAATGTATTTCCTCAGTGGGATTGCCTGTCCCCCAACACTATATTTTTCAGATCAAGAATGAATAACTGAATCAAACCCTGCATCTTTCTTCTAACAAACTGAAAGGGTCAGAATTTCAAAGATGGAACAGCTGCTCTGTGAAATTTTGAAGGTCCCTATACCAATTAAGTGCCTCATTCTCCAGCTTTTGACAGGGTTTGGATGCCTAAACTTTTTGACAAACTCCTCAAGGCACCTACATAATCTTTACTTGGATGAAACTCTTCATATATGCTAATGAACACTAGATCATCCTGACAATAGATGTGTAATGACACAGAACTGGAGGAATTAACCTACAAAATGCTACATAAAATTTTTAATTGCAGAAGAGGGGAATATTATCACAGAACTGCAAATAGAGCATTTTTTCTCAGTTCATGTTTAGGAGTTTTTGTGGTAGTTTTAGTGGGATTTTTTTGAACAGTGAAATGCTAACAAATAGAGATTGTTATTTTCCAATTATTTTCAACTCACAAAACAAAGGGATCACATCATGATTTATTTTGACCTTTGCTGTCTATGCACTTTGTTATGTACATGCCATTTTCTCGTGACATCTGTTGAACGCCAAGAAGGTGTCTGTTGGCAACCTGTCATTATCTACATGTTTATTCCACATTAGAGGAGCTAAAAATTAGTGATATTCAGGCTTTCAAGTCAGTTTACATCCTTTGGAAAATCCCATGTTACCATGCAGTGAAATCACAAGGTTCGTTATTTCCTAATAAAAGTTTATTCAGCCTAAACCTGAGAATGCCTCAGCAGTCCTGGATCAAGAGTCTGGAGAGGGTCCCTCCAATTCCCAGGTCCTTGGCAACAAGAGATCTTGGAAATCAAATGGGAAGCACTCGAACATTTCTGTCTTTTTCCTAAGGAAATCAAGAATTATACTATCTGGGTCATTAATGGGAT
This sequence comes from Sakesphorus luctuosus, assembly GCA_013396695.1. Lineage (NCBI taxonomy): Eukaryota > Metazoa > Chordata > Aves > Passeriformes > Thamnophilidae > Sakesphorus > Sakesphorus luctuosus. The sequence continues at coordinate 88,516 of VWZD01000817.1, read as the reverse complement.
TAGATTCCAACTGGACTTACAGGTGAATCCAACTATCAGGTTTTTTGTGTGTTTTGTTTTGTTTGGTTGGGTTGTTGTTTGTTTGTTTGTTTCTTCTGGTTTGGGTTTTTTGTTTGTTTGGGGGGGGGTTGTGTGTTTGGTTTTTTTGGTTTTAGGCCTGAAAAATCAAGCCATTACCCATCCCAATTTTGTGTGGGGAAAAGAAAAAGTTCAGGACACAGTTATCAATTGTTTTCAGGTCTCAGTCCTGACTACTGTCATTTGGCTTCTGCAGCAGTGCTACATTGGCTTAGATTATGGCTGGCCTATGACCTTGGTGTGCTTCTGACTGAAAACTGTTGCTAATTTCTCCTTAGACCAGTCACACACAACAGAGAGAGACACGTTTAAATCAGGAGGTGAAACATAAAATGCTCCAGTTGTCTAACTGGCAACATAAGTACCAGCCAATGTGGGTTTTTTCATCTTAGTTTGCAGATTGTTCAGAAAGGAATGGAAGAATCTTCAAACTGGTTGCTCCCACAAGTTTTGCACACATTTCTTCAGAGAAAAATATGTGTACTACAGGCTATTAGCAGAAATTAATAATTCCTCTGGAAGACATGAGATCAACATGTCATGTTACTTTGTCAGATTTCGGCCAGGATGCTTATGAGCACAATGCAGTAGCATAGCTGACAGAGTAAACCTGTCAATTTTAAAATCAAATGTATAATATAAAGTTCATTGTGGGGCTGTCTTCAAGTAGCCAACCTTAAAAAATTATTTTTAGGGGTGTTTATGCAGCTAGCTATTGGGCATTTCAGCATTTCATAGCTAGTGATCACAACAGGGTCATGAATACAGTCAAACCAACCTCTACTTTTGAATTGGAAGAATGATTACAGAAAATGTACTGTGGCCTTACACTGTGGTGTATTACATTGCTAGCGGAAGAAATAACCTGGAAAGTCAAAATATTGCTTATTTAGTGTCAACTACTATATTCTTCGTAAGGAGTCTATAAAGGGGAACATAATGGAAATACAGACCTGCTGCTTCTCAAAAAAATGCCTGGAAAAGACTGAGTGGTTGCTTCTGTTGTGTAAATTTGTAATAATAAGAAATATCATATACGTGTTAAGTTGCAAAGAGGCTAATTAGCTGAAATAAAAGTAACAGAGCAACACTCTGTGACAACTTGAAAACTAAGGTTACTATTTTGCACAGAATCTATTCTCTGCAATGCATGATCTTAACAGCTACCTATTTTCAAACTTAGTGTCACATCAATTTGGCCCAGAGACCAATTTGATAAATTTGGGTGACTTGGTACTTCTGAGGTTTTATCAGCCCATATCCAAGCAAGACTGCAAACTGCCTTTTTCCATCGTAACATTATCTACTTTTATGCTCTGCCTCTGAAACTACATTTACAGTTCATTTGCACCTCTCAGAGAAAAAATTGTGCTTATAAAATTCAAAGAATCCCCTCAGCAGAAACTTTAAAGTATTTTTCAAATCAGAAAAATCATTTTATTTCAGTGTCCATTAGTGTTTGTTTTTGTTCTAAACTAAATACTAGCATTTTAAACATTTTAAAAAATGCTTTAGCAGCTTAAGGAATCACTGAGAGGAGGTATTTCTTACTATGTCAAAACCATTCTCCATAACAAAATTAATGTTTTCTCCAGTATTTATTTCTTGTGGCATGCTAAATATATTCAACTGCTACTGTTTCAATTAAAAATCCCAAAGAAACCAAGAAAGGATCAGTTGCTACAGCAACTACATTTCACTTAAAATTGAGTAACTGTGTGACTCCTGTAGACGTTATCTTGAATTTGATAAGAAGGTAGACTGGACCTTCTTTGTCTAATCTGATTTTTTAAAGATAACAAAGGCAATATTTTTAGCAGAATATTTTCTTAGCTCTTTACAACTTAGTATTGCTAAATTTGACTCTGTAACTTTAAAGCCAACCAATCTCATGCGTAACTATTGCAAACTCCTTTCTTACATAGTTCTTGGAGGTTTTACTCAGTCTCTGAATTAGGTCATCATTCACTATATCCTCCCCTTGATGTTTGTTTTGTGCTGGATATTGTAGATGTTCAGACTTTTGTTCTTAGTAGAGTACAAAAGGCTCCCAAATTATCTGGATTATTGTTTGTGATGCAGTGGGCTCTACAGAATTTGTAACCTTAAATAATTTTGATATGTTGGAATGACAAATAACACTGATACCACCAAGAAACTCTAGTGACCATTCTAGGGGCAGAAGCTCTGGAGATTCAAAATTTTAATACCTCTGATTCACTAGTTATCACAAAAAAAACCCAGTACAGTAGTCAATGAGGGATATGTTTAAATTTATTAAAGCAGAATGAGAATGTTTTTAAAACATTTTTTTAATTGGAAAATTTGATTTTGTCACAACCAAAAGTAATAGAAAAATAACAGAATTAATAAAACTGACATTGGAAAACTTCAAGTGTCACATGAAAGGTGAGGATGTTCCTTGAACCCTTTATATTTGACTACGCTATCAGCACCCGCAGGGATATGAGCCCCTTGTGCCTGACCAGCCTATCAGGGCTCCCTCATGGGGAACCCACTAAATAGCCCATGGTGGCAGAGGGTAGTTTGACTAATCTGTTCAGGGTCACACAATGACAGCACCCCCACTCTTAGCATATTAGAAGCTTTGTCAAGTTTGTTATGAGCTGTTGGCCACTGCCAGCACCCTTGAAGAACTCATTATGAACAGTTCATGGAATAACACATTTTATTAACAACTACAGTTACAGTAGAAGACTATGACAGGTTAAGGTTCAGAAATTGCCTCATAGTTGATAGTACACTGACTGCAAAAATTAATTGAAAGTGATATACAGACAACATCTAATTATAGGAGAAAGCAGACCTGAGATAGTCAGCACACAGAGGGTACAGTTCTTACCCAACAGGCATCCCTGTGGGGGAGAGACATGTTCAGCCTGATCCCAGAAGTTACATGGAGGCTTCTCTGACCTCTCTCCCCACTTAAACTTTATTTATATTATTTTTTTTGAGGGAAGGGAAAAAGGAAAGTTACAATTGATGTACTTTCACATTTGGGTGGTGTTTGAGTGCCTTTAGGCATTAGCATACAGAAGGACATGAGAAGTAACGTGTATTTTTGAGTTAATGAAGCAAAGTTCAGCTTGTGATTACCATTTGGATCATTCCTTTGGCTTAGTTCCCATTACCTGGATTGTTTTTAATGGGGAATAACCACAACAGGTCTCTTTTGCTCCATCTTGGATTCATATCTGCAGTGATTTCAAGAAAGCAAGACTCCAGCACCTCTGTGCTGCTGCATCATTTGTTTCATATTTCCCTTAGAAATGTACACTGAGCTCCCATTGTGTTCCTGCTCCTAAGGTGTGCAAATCCATGGAACCCCAGAGAAAGTCAATGAACCACAAATTTTCAAGCCTTAATCTTATTACAAGAAATAAAAGAAATGATAAAAACAAAAATGTATTTGGTGAAAAATCAAATTAAAATTCAATCTTTTGGATCTATACTGTTTTTTCTAAATATGAATACATATTTGTGGCAAAGAATAATATATTTACATCTGAATGAAATGAGCTGTAAGGACATCTGGCTTTATATGACTGTTTTGTGGAAGAAATACAAGTGAAACTTGAATTCATAAATGTACATATTTGCATATATTTATATATAATGTATTCTTTTGATGAGTTCAATAATGTAAATAATAAAATCTCTTATTTTCAAGTCACGACATTTCAAGTTAAACAGAGAGAATATGTATAGATATTTTGAACAGATTACACATGTTAAATCAGCCATCTGATTGACTTCAATTATAAAAGTACATGACATCTTCAGTATTGCTAAGCATAGTTTTCTAACAGTTTTTTATACTCTATAGTAATAATATCCTGTTTCCTTCATTTAAAAAACCTTTTAAAGTCCCTGCACTTTAGAAGACATTAAAATCTGTGCACAGAAAACTCATCCATAGAAATCTTATGGAAAAATAAAGCATTTCCTTTGTCTAAACAATTGTCATCAAGACCATAGTGGTAGTTGTTAATCTGAGGGGAGAATAACCCCATTTATATGAACTAGAATATGACACAGAGCTGTTTACCCTGTTAGATTAAGATTCCCTGCCAAGGCAGCTCCATTTCTTTGTGTCTGTTGTGGTGGATGGTGACACACACATCTTAACTACAAATTAATTTGTTTGAAATACAGCTGAGCAAAACCAGAAAAAATATCAATGAATATATGTTAAAAATATTAAAATCAGAACAGGATAATGAGAAGTAAAACAATTTTTAAAAACACCTTCCTACAACCCTCCCTCCTTCCCAGGCTCTGCGTCTTTCCCCCTTCCCCCTAGAAGCACTAGGAGACAGGAGGAGGGATAACAGTCAGTTCATCACAGGTTCTTTCTCATTCTGCTCAGGCAGATGAGTCTTTCCTCTGCTCCAGTGTGGGGTCCCTCCCACAGGAGACAGTCCTCCATGAACTACTTCAGTGTGAATCCTTCCCATGGGCTACAGTTCTCCATGAACAGCTCCAGTGTGGCTCCCTTCCCACAGCGTGCAGTCCTTCAGGCACAGGCTGCTCCAGTGTGGGTCTCCCACAGGCTCACAAGTCTGCCAGGAAATCTGCTTCAGTGTGGGCTCCTCTCTCCATGGGTCAGCAGGTCCCTGCCAGGAGCTGCTCCAGCCTGGGCTGCCCATGGGGTTACAGCCTTCTTTGGGCATCCACCTGCTCTGGTGTGGAGTCCTCCAAGAGCTGCAGGTGGATCTCTGCACTCCCAAGGTCCTGCCTGGGCTGCAGGGGCACAGCTGCCTCACCATGGGCTGCATCAGGGGTCCCAAGGGAATCTCTGCCCTGGCACCTGGAGCAGATCCTGCCCCTCATTTTGCACCGAACTTTGTGTCTGCAGAGCTATTTGTCTCACATGTTCTCACTCCTCTCTTCTCTGAGTACAATTACATTTACACAATAACTTTTTTCCTTCTCAAATATATTGTCATCCCTGATGAGCTTGGCCTTAGCCAGCAGATGTGCTCTGGAGCCAGCTGGCATTGGCTCTGTTGGATCATGGAGGAAGCTTCTGGCAGCTTCTCACAGAAGACACCCTGTAGTCCCCCTCCCCACTGCCAAAACCTGGTCACACAAACCCAATACAATATAGTATCTTTTTCCTCGACAAACAGATTCACTTAGAAGAAAGAGCATATTTGATATATTCAGAACAAAAGCAAACCTATTTTTTTCCAATTAGTAACCGATTAAAAAAATAAAGATGGTCTTTCTAAAACTTTTGCTCCTATAAGACCTCAAATTTGATGCCTGAACTTTAGGTGATATGTTAATAATAACCTTATTAATTCATCATTCACATTTAGACTATGTGCAGTAAAGTGCTGGCTCTCCACTGTCCTTGTAATCAGACTGGGTCAGCATGTTTGTCAGTTTTCCATAGATGAACAGCTTTCCTCACAAGTGGACTTAGGTGTTCTCTTGCCTGTTTGAGGTGATTGAAAATTCAGTAGGGAGCTGGACACTCACAGTGTGTTCCACATAAGCATCTATGTTTAGCAGGAAAGGAAATATTAAGCTAGTGAGTAGGAAAGGTTGAAGATAAATACAGACCCAACACCAACACTTCAGTGGCAGGTGTCTCAATCTGCAGCTGCAAACTGCCCTCTGGGATTAAACAGAGAACAGATCAGCCCTTCCTCTCAGTCCTTTAAAGAAATAAAGCAGGTACAGAATGCTGCCCCACAGCCCAATGGATAAAACTTCTGCACTGACATATTGATCTGGTTTGAAAACAGAAATATTTTCAGATAAACCATTGAGCGTTTCATCTATTGTAATGGTAACAATATTGAGTATTGCCTCAATTTTATGTAGATGCAAGAAGTATCAAAACTTACTACCTAGATAAAATCCTTCAGGATAAACAGTAGGATAAACACATAATATACTAAAACTTAAAGTACAACATAGTCTTTGCAATAACTGAACCTTTCAAAATTTAGGCAGTTCTGTGCTATCTACTAACAGAAATTAAGTGTCTAGAGCTGATTTTCAGTGGAGCTGAAAGCTACCAACAACACCCTTGTGAACACTAGTGGCACCAAGATGTTAGAACCATCAAGGTTCCTGCTATACTTTTAAACAGAGATTCTTGGACTGTGTAGACAGGAACAACAGTGTGCAATTCTACCAATGAACAAAGCGCAACAAATATTTCATTATGAAATTTCGAGTTCCTGGTGAGTGTCTTTGGGAAACAATTAAATATGTATTAAAATCTTAACTAGAAGGAAAGATAAAAGTAAAAAGAATTAAATTAATGTTGTTTTTATAGACTTATTTACAAAACCTTTCTGGAAAACATATTTTAAATGTAAATAGACAGCAGTGATACAGTTAACTGCAGTTTGATTTTCTTAAAAAAACTGCAAATCTGCTTCCCAGACTAAGGGTGATTTTTCAACATCACTGTGTCTGTATAGTGACAAGAACTGCTATTTATTAAAGTACCTCTCATTTTGAAAAATGGGTAAAGCAGAATGTAGATGGAGAGAGCGGTTGATTTATGCTCCTTCAAATGCCCTGTGTTTTGTACATCCCTAGACATTGCCAAGGCAAAAAGCATGTTTTTTCTCCATCAGGTTTTAATGGATGAAAAAAATAAAAGAAATATGCAAATTAACATGGAAAATACGTGAGACCACTGACTAGCTGCATAATCACTGATTTCCAGGCTGAAAAATAGTAGCAGAACCTTTTTATTTTATATACACAGCATATATTATACATATATATTTTTAATGTACAAAATTTGCACAATATGGATCAATAAGCTTTAAAATCAAGGGTGTATGTTATTATGCAGTTAGAAGAGAATGACCCTCTGTCTAAGGGTATGAATTCCAATATTGTCTAGGATTGTAAACTATCTTGGAATTACAGTTAGCGTTACTTACTAGAAGGCAATGTTTAAATAAACAAACATGTATTTTGTGGGTTGTTGACTTTCTAGAGATAAATGGTCCCTGATGATGGGGATAAATTTGATATTTGTATAAAACTGAAGTATTACAGTTGGTAGCTCACAGAGTTGTGTTCCAGGATGGCTCGAATAGCAGTCTCCAAGGTCTTAACTCTTGGAACACAGTCACTGCACACTTCAGAGAGGCTTCAGGATTGCTCCAACTTCCCCTTCACTGGCAAAGGCCTTTGTGTTCAGCTCATTGTGCAGAACAGCAGTACTCGTTTGGTGCAAGACGATCCTGAGAGATTTTGGCACTTCACCGAATGACAAAGAGATTACAGGGATAGGGTACGACTTACCCCTTATATGGGAAATATTTTTTCACCAAGAGCTTTTGCAATTGTGGTGCAAAACCTGAAGCTTTTGTTCAGGGAAGTGACAACCACAGGGACTGAAAAAGTACATACAGAAAAGAAAGTCTTTCCTGTGGTCTTCGTGCAAATGCTGTTATGGAGAGCAGCACACAGAATGCTGTTATGGAGAGCAGCACACAGAATTCATAATCAGTTCAGTGTTTCCTCTATAAATCTACAGATATGCTTGTTTCCAGCCTGAAACAAGATGTCTGAAGAGGATTTACACCCCCTATACTCTAAATGGAGCACTAAGGGGAAACTAAAAATCACAATGCAATGTTTCTTAATGGTATGGGTGGTGAGGATTCTAGTCAAACCATCCAACTAAGATTTTGATGACCCCAAAGTTCTCTGACATCATCTTTGTTACAGGCCAGATCTTCCTTATACAGCCACTGAAGTCTGCAAATCTGTGGTCCTTACCAGGGAAGCTTTGTGTTACCAGTCCAGAAACTTCATGCACATAAAAAAATGGAAGTGTGGTAATGGTTTAAGATAAACTGAATTAAACTCCAAGGAAATAGTGCAAGACACTGATTAAATAAATAAGGAAGTGAAAAATGTAGTTGATTTCTACTTTACTGTGTTTTGAATTATCCCAGACTCTGCAGTCTGCAACAGCATGCACCAGAATTCAGGTCTGATGCTTTGCAGAATGTAAGACACGAGTATGTGTTGGAGAATTCAACAAAATGCTGAGATTTTGTATAAATAATGATTTCAAAAGCTAATGGTAGAAGAGATAAGAAAACTTCTGGTATAGCAAATACAATGAGCCAATTAAAGTGCTCTAGATCAAATACTCCTGTTTAATTCTGACAGCTCATGGTTTCTTACTGAAGTTAGGTAAAAGCCTGTCCCTTTATTTGGAAGAGACAAAAGTTGAATTGGTAAATACAGCCTTGTTTCCAAGATAACTTGTCACTCATAGCCATGTATTGACCCTGTTATTAAAATTAAAGTAACTATTAAAATTAATTTCCCTATTTGATAAAACGATGCTACAGCTGATCACAATTCCAGTGACTAGTGGTGCTTTGAAAGTTCCTCAGACCAAATGTTCCTGTGGTGGGTTTCTATCAGCCTGTGAATTACCAACTTTTCCCTTTTAAGATGACTGCCATTCCTCCTCAAAGCCTTACCTTTTGCATTAGAGAATGGAAGCATTCGCTGTGCTAATATTATTACCTAATGTTTAATATCTTTTTTCTCTCTTTTGCCTAGTTTAAGTTGCTATTTTTTTTCTGATGCTGATTTTCTAGTTTTTATTAGTGGCATCTGCTGTCTTTAACTCTTACAATTTAAGTTTATAACTTCCATTGAGGTTAACTTCCATAAATTTTATTCACCTTTACATGCCTGCATGACTTCAGTGATCATCACCAACAGATGAACTGTGGCTGTATGCCATGATTAATCATACTACACAGTTTTTCATTGGTATAATTCTTTCCTCTTAATGAAAGAATACATATTTCTAATTCTTTTTCAACTTTTACAAATAATTTTGACGAATCTTGGTTTAATTTTTAACCCTTCCTAGTCTTGTGGGTTGGGTTTTTTTACTTCTATCCAGTAACATGGTTTAAATGGGTTTAAAAGTATTTACTGAGGAGAAAAATCTATCAGCTATGTATAAAACATAAGTCTGAAATCTTCATGGATAAATACAGAAAGCTTAATTTATGAGAAATGAACAAAAAAGAACTATGAGGCCCAGTATGGTGGTCAGGAGGAGCATAGTAAGGAGGAAAATAAAATGAGAAAAATAGCTAGCAATTTTGAAGGCACTCAGTAGACTTAATGTATTGCAAGAAAGTAGGTGTTTCTAGCCAAGGGGTTCAAAGAACACATAACAGAGGTGATTGAAAATCCAGGTGGGTGTAGCCATGTCTCTGCTGCACCTAAATAGGCAGGTCAGGGCACAATTAAAACTGTGTCTATTCATGAACGTATCTATTAACTCACAATTTAAAATGAGAGTATGGTATAGATAGAAAAGGAATAATGCATGTGAAAGTGGTGTGAAGAATCATTTCTCGAATCCTTGAGATAGTGGGAAGAGAACAAAAAACTTTCTTTCTGGTAGAGTGAAGAGAGGGAGAGCTGAATGGAGCAGCATATCTGCATTGTATATCATGGCATGGCATCCAAAGTAGCTGTTCTCAGCAAGAAGAACACTTCTTCTCTGGCCACTGATCTAGCCTCTCCAACGCCACCTGTGATATTTCTTTGCCAGATTATAGATCAGACTAATGGACCCAATAAAGTATCCCATCCCTAAGAGTGCACAGCAGCTTAGGTGAAACTACATGAGACAGAAGTACAGAACAATCTTTTCCTATATTATGTCTTCCAATTCTTATCATGTGTCAGGTGAATCTGACCCTGAGACTACAGAATGCATTTTTATGACTATGTTTAATGACATTGACTGAAAGCTAAATTCTCCATTGTGGTTTTTTCCCCTCTAATTTATTGATAAATATTTTTTGTGTTTAGACTATACCATGCATCAATGTGCTGGCTCTATAATTTAATTATACACAACAGACTGTCTCTAGATAGATATCAAGGAGAAAACCAGACATGAATGTTTCTTGTAGGTAAAAGCTGAGTGAGATATTGAAATCCTTTCAATTCTCCCTTGTGTGTCTCACAGACATGGATGGCCAAAAAGTGACTAAGAATGGAGGAAGAACCACACTACAGACACCTGGCTACTGGCAGGAGGAAAACTGACCAAATAATGTAAAATTTGGGATAGAAACAATGTGACTTTGTTAACTTAAGCAAGTGGGCAGGAAGTTGTATTCAATATGGAATAATTCAGTATTTCTAAACAGTTCTGAACCACAATTTTTCATCTTGCTGTATTGACCAGAGAATTTTTACAGTTATGATAAAATCTGTACATTTCTGATCTTCTGTGAATTAAACTAAATTAAACCTGCTTTAGGAATTTATTTGTTAAAGTGGTCTCTGGGCAGCACAGATAGTGTGCCTGTATCTTAGTGATTTAATAAAGAATTATGTTTAACAGTAAACTCAGCTAAGAAGCTACAGGATAAGGGACCGTAGTAATTGATGACACTTTAAATCTGGTACTATACCCAAGATAAAAGATAATAGACAAGCATCATAATTTAAAGTATTAGAGAGCAAGAAATATTATTATAGCAAACTCTCATTTCTAAAACTTCAGATAACTTAAATTCTAGGCATAATTTTAAAGGAATATTCATTATAGTTAAATATTACAGCTAATTCATTTCATCACCATGTATCACTTTATATAAACTTAGAGATGCCAAGGACATTACTGTTCATGTGTGTGACGCTTTTCATATATTCACTTATCCCTTTCTGTCAATAAACTAAGCTTTAGTTCATTTTTCTACTGATTGTGATTGTGTGTACAAAAAAGGTAGATCATGTCTATCAAACTGCTCTGCTAGAGAAAACTGTTATTTGCAGTCCCTGATAATGATATTATTATCAGCAC
>VWZD01000817.1:17714-33560 GCA_013396695.1 Sakesphorus luctuosus | reverse complement strand
CAGGCAGATACTTGTGATGTCAAAAGTAATGACAAGACTTATGGGCAATTCCTGCAGCAAGTTTACAGCCTAAGACAAATGGACAGATTTTTGTCAATTGCTGCAATTGGTTTAGCAAGACAAATCACTTTTTTTTTTCTGAATTATCTTTGTTTCATTAGGCAGTAGTCCTTTTTACTGAATTTTTCATGGTGAATAAAATAATGTATCTTTATTTCTTATTATGTTCCAGATCTTTCTTTCTCCTTGTTGGTTTTGTAAAACAGCTGCTCAGATTGTTAACCATCCATCCATATAAGGGCCTTTCATGCTTTCTCAAGGTTTAAGCACTTTATATATCTGCTCTCCATTGTCCTCAGTTTGGTCTGCTTTGAGTTGGACCCCTAGGGAACAAAGTCCTGCATAAGCAATCTTTTTAGTGCTCAATTCCTTATCATATGTCCCCTTTAGGACTTCATTTTATATTTCTTTCCAGAAGGAAACAGTAATAGATTCTGTAAATCTCCTTTCATAATGCCTTCTATTTATTGCACATGTCTAATGGGGCTGCATGTCATACTCCAGTTACTTTAGAGTGCATGTTTAATAACCTGCTATATATTAGAAAACAAACATTGGTCTAAGAGCCTTTGCTCTTCACCAGTGAGGTTTGTTATATTAGTAAGGCAAAAAATGCTNGAGCATTTAGAGGTAAACAGGACAGTAGTATTTATCAATGATCCACACTCACAAAATCTGCAATTTAATGAGAAAAAAAAATTCGTATAGTGGCCGAAAGGACATGATAAAAATAATAGTTTTCCAGCTACTTTGCTTATCCATACATAACCATTCCCCCTCTTCCCATTCTTAATTATAAACACACACATATATGCACACTATGGCATTAATTCAGTAGCTCTCTATGTGAATGTGCAACAGGAATTAAGACTACATAAGCAACCTATGTATTTCACTGAGCTGTAATTTCCACTCTTTTCTATTTCTGGTCAAACAAATAAAATGATGCTTCATTTCATATACAGTAAAATGGTCTCTCATATCCTGCCCAGTGTCCTGGCACTGTTTTATTAATCAGGAGAGATGTCACTCCTGTGTTCCACATTCAGTAAAAGTCCTACCTGTTTCGTGAAGAATGAAAAATATCTATATTCTGCCAAATTCATACTTAACTTTCTGTTCCTGTCAGAGCATTTAATATGAGGATGATTCAGCTGGACAGAATGAGAAACATTTGAGGAAAGAAAAGGACAAGACCTTCTATTCAGTTCAGCCCTGCAGATAATAGCCATTCATTCCTCTCCTGAAGAACCTTTTTTTAATTATTGTTAATTTTTTTTGTTATGGATTTTAAACTTCGTCAAACACTTGAAATTGGATTTGGGGTTCTGAGGGTGAGCTTCTATGAGGTAATATTCAAAATTAGGAATTTAACATAAATCTGAAGTACTGATGTCTCATAATGGAAAGTATTTTGTCTTTGGATCTACATTACCAAAACCCACAGTATTCCAAAATATATTTGAAAATAATACAATACACAGAAGTACACATGTATGTGGCAAATATTTAGTGTCACTGGATGGACTTTAAAGATTGTTTTTATGCTTGATAGAATCCTATTCGTAAGTGTTCTTAATTGTGTGTAAATTGCACCTTTCCCAGACATCTTTTATTTTAATAGCAATTACCATAAAGCTGCATAATGTCTGTCATGCAATTGCTTGATGCAAAAAATCATTCCCAGCAGAATGAAACATAAACTGCAAAAATAACATTTCTGGTTTTCTTTGTCTCTCAGTTTGATTACACCATATTTCAACAGAAATGTTATTGTGGATAAGTTTCTGCTTTTAGCCTGGTTTTCTGAGGGAATAACTGCCATGGCCACTTTATCTGCATGAGTATGAAATTCTTTCTGCTAACCTCTCTTGACAGTGAAAGATGCTGGCCCATTTCATCTAGATGTGGCACACAGACAGGGAGTTCTCAAAGGCATTACCTTCCTATGCATTAGAAACAGAAGAAAAGAAGAAGTAGCCAAATAGAGGATAACCTAGAGAAAAAGCAAAACAACAAACTCAGTGTATTAAACAGAACACCAGTTGTGCAGGAGTGGTCCACTGGAAACTAGAATATATAAGTTCCACTGAATATGGAATTGCTTTTTTTCTTTGGCCAAAATAGGAGTGCACATTCCTATAATACTGCCAAAACTGTCATTATGTGTATTTGTATGTATGTATGAAAGTTTTCCTGAAGAAATTGGGAAAACACTGTGCACAGCAGCCATGGTGACTTTTGTGAGCACAGCAGGTGAGCAGACCTTTGAAGAGTTGCATTCCTGTGAAACTGTTACACTTCCTAGTCCTGGCATTTTAGCTTTTATGTATGATGAAAATCTCAACAGCTTTCCAGTTCCAAAATAATTTCAAGTTATAACTTTGTGTAAACATGGAGTTTTAAATTATTTTCTTTTTGAATCATACTTCCAATGTAATTATTGTTGCGTGAAGAAGATTCTTAAGAAGTGGAAGCAAATTTTAGATATTTTAATAATTCACTGTGCTGTGGTCTGAAATAAACATCAGACTTTTTGCAAAGGCCCATACCCAACAAGATATTCAAAGAAAATTCATGAATATGATAAAAGACTGTACTCTTTGAATGCAATCTGGCATGGCAGTAGAATAGTTTATTTCTGATGTATTAGCCATGAAATTTTGCCAAGAACATATCATATATTGGATGTACAGTAATACACAATGTTAGCAGCATTGTATGAGGCTTTAAAATAGAATGGATTAGAATAGTTCATTTGAAAGCCTGTAATGACAATCTGGTCCAACTGCCCGACCAATTCACGGNGCTGGCACTTCTAGGAAACAGCAGCAGTGTTTGTGGTTGATTCTGCCTAATTTCACTTTTCAAACACTTCATGTTACTGTGAATTTACCTGAAAAACTGAAAAGCCTCACAGAATCAGCGGTCTTTTCCGTATCTGACATAAAGTTACTTCTAAACCATTTTTACAGAAATTAAGTAGACTAAAGTTTAATCTCTCTGTTGTTTTTTTTTGTTTTGTTTTGTTTTTGGGGGTTTTTTTTGTTTGTATGGGTTTTTTCCCCAATTCTTTTACTACATTTTCAGGAGTTGTTTTTTTAACTCTCTTTGTTTTTTCTATTTCATCTGAAAATGTAGATACTAGAAATGGAAACAATGTCCTACNACAATCTGGTCCAACTGCCCGACCAATTCACGGCTGACCAAAAATTAAAGTGTGGTATTAAAGGCATTATGCAGATGCCTTTTAAACACTGACAGGCTTGAGGCATCGACCACCTCCTTAGGAAGCTGAAACTGCTTCACAGATCCACCCTACAGATAACACTGACTGCAGATCACCCCCAGCACTTAATGCTNGAATTTACCTGAAAAACTGAAAAGCCTCACAGAATCAGCGGTCTTTTCCGTATCTGACATAAAGTTACTTCTAAACCATTTTTACAGAAATTAAGTAGACTAAAGTTTAATCTCTCTGTTGTTTTTTTTTGTTTTGTTTTGTTTTTGGGGGTTTTTTTTGTTTGTATGGGTTTTTTCCCCAATTCTTTTACTACATTTTCAGGAGTTGTTTTTTTAACTCTCTTTGTTTTTTCTATTTCATCTGAAAATGTAGATACTAGAAATGGAAACAATGTCCTACGAGAAGTCTATTTAAAGGGGTAAAAGTAACTTTCTCTGTTTTCTTGTTACACTGAGTGTTCACGTTGGGTCCATTAACTCTGCCATTCCGCTAGTTTTCAAAGAAATCTCTCACACTACTCATATTTCCATTTATTTGTACTTGTCTCCACCCCCTCACCTGCCCTATGGGTCCCTGAGTTGCTGGCTGTTCCTGCTTGAAGTTTGCTGCTGATGACACTTGCACCCACAAACACCAGGTTTGGGGAGAACACTGACACTCACAGCCCAGCAGCTGGCACCAAAAACGTGGGCTGGGACTGGTTAATAATTTAACCATTCAGAACTAAATTTTATTTAATGCAAACATTTTATTAGCAGAATTAATGTGGTATCTACTGGAATTGGGGATGACTTTCTTAAAATACTTTAACTATCTTCTGTTTCACTAGACATATGTTTATGTAAAAAACCCTCCAAACCAAAACAAAAAACTGTTAAAGGAATTGGTAGTAGAAAATTGTATGTTAACATATTTATAATAGATCACTGGAAAAAAATAATGATTTCCATCTTCATTTTCATGGGGACCAGTTTGTGCAATATAAGGCAGGAAGAAAAAGGGAATGAAATGAAGTCAGACCCATTAAAAGTAGCAGACCACTAAAACACAGAAGGGCAAAACCAAGCCCTGATAAAGACACGAGCCTTCATGTTCACTCTGATTTTTCAGATTCATGGCAGTCATTTAGAAGGGTTTTCCCTTGCAAATTTGCTTTCCCTCCCTTCCTTTGGAATTTCCTTTGCAAATATGGCTGGTAAACACAGCCTGGGCTGCTTTTAGTCACTGTAGCACTGCACAGCCTTCATCCTTTCACTCAAATGTATTTCACCTCCTAAGGAGAATAGCAAGCTGTCTGTTGGATTCAGTTTTGAGTCCTTTCCAACTCCTGAATTGGGCCTGAGAATGTTCTAGAACAGAGTTTCTGGTTCCCTACAAGTCTCTGTGAAGATTTTGACGTTATGGAAGAATATATTTTTGAGTTTTATTATTTGAGAACTACCTGGCACTGCTCAATTCAGAGAATAGATTAAGTACTGCTGAAAGTCCCCATACCATCTATCAAAAAGGGAATGGGTAGAGGGTAGGAGCAAACACCTGGTATCTTCAGACATTTGTTCCAAACATTAGCTGTCAAAATCTTGTTGCCATAAGCTAGAGTCCTCACAGAGCACAAGTTTGAGAGGACTTGGCCTTGCTTGGAGGAAAGCAGACTTTGTCTTTGCTCCCCACGGGACCAATTGTGCCCTCAGAGCTGACCCTGCTATAGTCAGGGCTGGGCTGGAGATGTCTTGAGGTCAATTCCAGGCAGAAATACCTGACCTGTGTGTGATGTAGCACATTGGCTCAAAATCACCTTATAGCTCATGTTCCTGAGTCTCAGAGCATAACTCATCATGGCTGCAGATGTGGCCAAATGCTAAAGCCTCCCAAGCAGTGCTTAGATCTCAAAACACATCTTATTTCCTTAAGTCCTGCCTTGTTTTACAATTATTCAGTAATTTGTGTCTGCTTCTGATAACATAGACTATTCTGAAAATAATATGTTCACTGTATTTGTCTGCCTGCTTTTATTAATGTGTTACTCAAAAAATAAAATCTTTAAATTAAAACCAAAATTCTAGGCTAAACTTCGAGGACACAGGCTGTTTCTACTGCCATGTAATGAATTTCAATAAACAGAAAAAAGAGAGGGTTATTTTCCCTCCAAGATAGTCTTCAAATGTTTTACTTTAATAATTTTCTGTATAACTACCACTAAGTTTATAGTTGCATAAGTCTAGTCATAGGCATTTACCAGCCAATGATTTTCACTTCACTTGCTCTGAATACATATCTACTCCATATAACTTTTAGTGTTCTACAATGTACTGTAAGTGATTTTCATTGCTGACAATATCTAACTTTCCCACAAAGAAGTATAAATAAACCATAACTTTAAAAGATGTGATTCAGTTTCTCTTGAGAGCAAGATTTTTTTTCTTTTATATAACCAAATTTTACTTATGGATTCATTATTTAAATACTTAAATATTAGTTTTACAGATTAATTCTCTGCACTTAGCTCTTTGCCTTAGTTCCAAAACCATACAGAGTCCCCTCATACCTTACAACTCTCCTAACTTTAAGAAGAAAATAAAATTTTTTACTAAAGTGTCTAGCTCAACTTAAGTTCTCAAACAAAACTTACGTCACAGTTTTCCAGCTTTATATGACAGAAGCTCACTCCAAAAGTCAGTTTACTTGGATTAATCTCTCCTGAATTGTACTTTAAATAGCAAATTAAATTACACTGCCTTGTTACAGCTCACCCACTGTACAAGTTGCTGAAGAAAAGAAAGGCAGATATTTCTTGCAGCAGAAATATGATTGAATCAGAGCCACAGAGTGGGTCAGGTTGGAAGGGACCACAGTGGGTTGTCTGGTCCAACCTCCCTGCTCAGGCACAGTCATCTCAGAGCACATGGCACAGGATTGTATGCAGAAGGTTCCTGAATATCTCCAGGGAGGGAGACTCCACAGCCCCTCTGGACAATCTGTTCCAGTGTATGGTCACTGCACAGTCAAAATGTTTCCTCATACTCTGGTGGAACTTCCTATGCATCAGTTTCTGCCCATTGCCTCTTGTTGTTAATGGCTGGAACCACAGAGCAGAGACTGGTCTATCCTCTTGGCACTCTCTCTCTCCTTTAGATATTCATACACATTAATAAGGTCCCTCCTCAGTCATCTCTTCTCTAGGCTGAACAGGCCCAGTTCCTGCAGCCTTTCCTCAAGAGATATTCTCCAGGCCTTGGCCAGCTTAGTGGCTCTCCATTGGACCTGCTCCAGGAGCTCCATGTCTCTCTTGTACTGGGAACTGCACACGTCCAAATGTGGCCTCACCCCGTCTGAATAGAGGGGCAAGATCCTTTTCTTCACAACTACCATTAAAAATGTGTAATGTGTGTGCTATATGGTATTTTCCCTAGGAATTTGGGGGAAAGAGGTTTATTTTGCTTTGTCTTTGCTAGAAACAATGAAATAAAGCTATTAAAACCTATCTATTACTTGTAGTATATCATGGTCCAAAACACAGCAGAAAAAAGGCAGACAAGCAGAATGGGTGGAGCTGGTCATGGTTTGGGGTTTTTTTTGCATAAACATGAATTCTTTAGTAACTGCCAAATTCAAAAGCAAAATTGCTTTTATAAATGCAAATTTGAACACAGGTTGAGTATCCTGTCTATTTGAATGATAGGCTGCTATCATTGGAATTGCTATTTGGAAACAATAAATACAGACTTGACTAAAAAGCGAAGAAAAAGCCAGCACAGGGAATTTAAAAGGAGTGATGCCTTAAATGCATGTTATATAGATATTAACACAGCTTTTTAACACCTTAGAATAGAACTTTTAGCAAACCACCCTTTTTACCAAATTTTTGAAATATTGTTTAATATTCCTTGTCAAGGATTTCAGGAGACAGATTTTTTTAGCAAGGCAGAGAACATCTTGCTTGTAGAGAATGTAACTAGAAGAACATAACAAACCCATTCCTTGATATAACCCAGTCAAAACTACCCGAAGAGGATTCAGAAGCCTCGAAACTGGTCCAAGCAGAACAGAGGACCATGATGACGATGAAGATGGGAGGAATGAGGAGTCTTGTATCACCACTAACTCAAATCCAGGAGATGTGCCTGAGGGATGTCCCATGGGATGGACAATTTTGGGAAGCTGGTGTAACATATCAGATATTATAGTATAAAACTATAGTACCTCTGTAACGTGTGTATGCTTTGGAAACGATTCCTACACACTCATCATGCTGTAAATAAAGAATGTTTTTCTTTCTAATATTCAAAAGAGAGTGTTAGAGGATTTTTTCTGGCCTTTTTAGGCACCAGGAGAGTAGCATAACTAGATGGGGTTTACAATTATTAAATATTTTTAATAACACTTCCATTTTAGTTTATGAACCATTAACACAATATTTTCTTAAATTTCTGATCATAAAGTAAAAAAACCACTAATGTTAATGATTGTTGTAGATTAACAAAGGACATATGCTGTTGCCTTATGCACAATGTAATCTCTATAAATTGTTATTATACAGAGTATATTGTTATTATATTGATTTAATCAATGTAGTTAAATAATAGGATGAGAGAAAAGAGAATTAAAGGAAAATTTGAATAATATTATTTTCTACTGCAGGGAGCTAGATTGAACAGATAAATGGAAGTTTCTAAAATAACCTGTTGGAATCTGTGGCCATCATTTCCTATTCATTTGATATAATCAAAGGCAGCCCAAAAATCTGTCCAAACCCACAGCTGTTTCATATCTGCAGGATATCAGTGAGACATGTCACATGCTCTTTCCCAGTCATGCTTGACTGATTTTCTGTGCTCTTTATGGTTTATGTAATTCTATCAAGGAGTTCAAAACATTAAGCTGGTAATTTCATTTTAGTTAAAGTAGTACTGGTTGTATTATAGATGTCTGAGGAAGCATCATTTATTCACATAGAAGGAACTTATTGAAAATATGAAAGCAAAGCACTGTGTTATGCATCAGCTTGCCATGATAACATTTTGGAATACAGATTTCATGATGCCTGTGAATATCAACAACATTATGAGTTTCCAGTTGTTTTAGATGTTTTATAGAGGATACATTAAAGTTGAAACAAATGTAATAAATATCAACATTTCTGCACTTCTGAAAATGTAATTTTTTAAACACTTCCATATGTATAACAAATGTTTCTGCATAAAATGAACACTCCACTTTTTATGTTACTTAAACCTATGGGGATGCTGAGAATATGAAGTACCTTAAGATACCAGAATTAGAAAAATTTATACTGAGGAAATATGTGAAATTTATTGAGTATATTCTGAACTTAACTGAAAACAGTAAAGCACATAGTCTGGATGTACACAGAAGTGATCCCATTATATTCATTAAATAACACTGAGTAAGCATAGCAGTAGTGATAAGTTTAGTTGCATAATATTCCAGATATTTATGGGGTTGTCTGATCTTGCTGCTGTTTATCCAAACCTAATACAGTTTGCCAACTGGAAGCTTGCAACCATGTGAGACTAAAGATGCTTCTTCTGCTCTAAAGCCATCTTTTTTGTAAGTGTCTGCAATATTAAAAGGACAAATTATTCAGAGAAATAAAGCTACTAGGAGCAAAATGCTCATGCTAAGGGAAAGAAAATTCTATCAGATTGATCAAGAGAACTCGTAGTTAACTGTCCCTGAACATTACCTTTAACAGATACATCGGAAAGCACTCAACTTTACTTTTATTAAAATAAAACCCCAAACTTAGATTAGGTATTTATTAAAATCCTAAACTGCTGACTTCTTAAAGCATTTGACTATGATGGTTTCCTAAAACATTTTTATTACAATAAAATATCTCTGTGTACCCTTGATAAATATCTCTCATATGAAACTTTCAGACAGAAATCATTTCCTTTCTTAACTATGAATCATGAACTAAAAATTCTATTCTATTTGATTTATGTTTATTCCTTATCAATAGAAAGACATTAGTTAAAGAACTGCCAGTCAAAACTTACATATGAAACTAAGTGAAATTTCAGAAAAGTTCTTGCAAGCTGAAGGCACAAGAGACAAAGACCAAGCATTGGATTTCTCATCTGGCCACTAAGAAATACCACAATATTTGATACAACCAGGACTTACCACAGATGAACACCTTACCTGTCATAAATTCCTCTAGAAGACCATAATAATATTGGAACAGACTACAGCTGAAATAGTGCTTTCAACTAACACTGCACTGAAGTGCTTACCTGTTTCAAGAAAGCCTTTGTAAACTGTCAAACATTGGGAAATTTGTAGGTGCCTGCGGAGCTTTTAATATGTGGGGTTTTTTTCTTCTTGATGGCTTACAATTTTTACACTATAAAAATCCCCAAATCTATCAGAGGTCTTTTAAATGTCCAGAAAAGCTTTCATATGAATAGGAAGCTTGAAGCTGTTTATTTGAGAAAGTGAGAGATGAGTCATGTCTAAATGATGGAGGTTTATCTTCTAGGATATTTTTGCAGTTGGAGTCCGTTTAAAATAGGAACTCATCTTTCATTTTATTTTTTGTTAATTTTTTTAGATATAAATATCACCAGCTCTTGACAAATCTGCAAAGTAAGATTTCATAGTTTCATAAAAGAAATGCACCCAATTCTTGTAGCAACACACCTGAAGGGAATCAGAGATGAGGCTTTCCAAGGTGGTTCAACTTGCCTTGTTATGACACTTTTTCCGTTCTATGATCTCATTGCAGTTTTATTGATTCTCTTTCATGCAATAATTTCTATAGGAAAATTGGATGCTCTCTACCTTATCCACATGGCATGGGAGCACATCACGGCTGGAGAGTTTTTACTCCTTGTGTCTCTCTGCCACAGGATTGGTTTACCCCCTAGGATCAGAAAGTGCGTTTGAACAGTCTGGTATCCACTTTACATGCAAAATACCCAGGTGCATGTTGTCTGCTCAGGTTTTAATAAGAGCTCCTGTAGGAACTTAGGTGAATGAGTTTTAGAAAGTAATCATTTCTCTGGGATTTGTGAAGAAGTTAAAGCTGTAACTTCATTATCAGGTAGATGAAGTAGGGTGGTAAAATCCAAGAGACACATTTCTTGGAAGTGAGAACTTAAAAATTTCAAACTCTGAGCCATACAGAGAATGGTAAATCATTGGAGACTAGCAGAGCTGTCAGTTATCTTTTATATTCTTTTAATATAATCAAAGAAACAAACTGCAATAATATTTATCATTATACTCAGAAAAAAGTAGTCATTATGATCTTAGAGAAATGTACCCCTCAATCAACATCTGTAAAGTTATAAATGTGATGGAAATCCAGAGAGAACAGTTGTTCACCACTTACCATAACACCCCCAGATTAAGATAGACTTCAAAGGAAGTAGTTTTCTAGTTAACATAAAATTTAAATTGATTGCCAGACTTGCCTGAAAAACATATGGGCTTACCAAATTCAGGAATGAGCAATCCATTGATATGGGATAACCAGTGAAAGAGGAGAGACACAGTAGACAGAGAAACTTTCTGAATCATGCTTTTTGGAGGCAAGGAAAATATGCCTGTACTTGGCTCTTTCTACCTTCATTCTTTACAGCTTCAGTAGTTGCTTGTGTCTGAGATATCATACCAGAGCAGAAGCAGCTTTAGTCTTCTTTTCTTAAGGCAAGGCTGTCAAAGAAATGACAGATTTGCTGTGAATGGGAAGGAGAACATTTTCTGGAAACAAGAAAAAGCCTGGAACTCAGATCTTTTTACAAGAGCATCTACTTTTGATTGTAAAATCATGGACAAATCTTAGACTCTACTGAGACCTATTTTTGCTGCTCAGTTTTACAGGGCTGTTTAAAGCATATGTTTAATGTCTTGTTAAAGGCCAGGAGCAAATATAACCAGCAACTCTACATTTCATGGTCCATAAGCTTTAGTTCATGTTGAAATAAATTTATTTACCTTCTAGTGAGAAACAAAAGGATGGAATAATTATTGAAATATAAAACTGTATACAAACTGAAATATAAAATGCACATGTTTCTAGTTATGGGTTAAAATTTCAAAGACTTTAACCTTATCGGGTGTCAGTCCAAGTTGTGTATTCTACAGCTACATTACCACATTGCAATAAAAATATATTTTTAAATATAAGAATGTGCTGCATTGTGTTAGTTAAGCATGAAAAATATTATAAATTATCAGGTGGATCATCTTTCACATATACTGATACTGCATTTGCTAAAATATTTTTTTCAGTTTCTGCTTGGTTTTTAATATTTGCTTCAAATAAATAGCTTCAGTGTTGGTATTTGAATCAAAACTGCAAAAGTGATTTTACATCTGAAACAAAGTTTTCTGTTATTTCTATATGATACAGAAAATAAAGAATAAATTAGTTTGTTAAATATTGAGAAACCCAGAAAATTAATGTTTTTATTATATCAGTGCTTTATTTGTAACTTTTTATGAGTTGTGAAGAAACATATTAGTATAGAGAATATTGCAACAATTCTTCTTGCAATGATGGATTTCATTAAAATACAATTGATGTCAGTAACCTTTGCAGTCCCCAGATATAAAGGAACAGTATGTAATAGGTTAGGACCCAGTATCTGTACATGTCCAAAAGAAGAGGTTACATTATTATTATAAAAATACATTAAAATTATAAAATACTGAACATACTCCCCAAAAAACCCAAAAAACAAAACCAAAGAGAAAAACAAACCTCAAAATAGATCAAACAACTAAAACCAATTAGCTTGTGTGCTTTGGAAACAAATTTTTAAGAAAATAATCTGGCTATCTTTTCAATATGTGAAGGCGGTTTTAGAAAATATCAAAGATATATACACACAAAATAAAGTAGGGCCCTAAAACAGACGTAACAATGCACAAACAGTAATCAAATTGGAAATGATATGTTGGCAAAAAACCTACTTTATTCATACAGCACCTTCCACAAATTATTCAGTTCATGGCACAAATGAAGTGTATTAAACTTTCTCATTTTATCTTGCTTGGGGTAATGATAAAGAATGTAAAGTCTGAAAAGTAATTAAAGGGAAATTCTAAACAACAGCAAAGCTAATGAATTTTAAGCAGTTTTCACACATAAGTGTTGGGGGACTTTTCCATATTTTTAATTTAGCATGTGGGCAGTGAAACTTGCTCTATTATTTACAGTATATATTTATGACATGTATGTTATGTCATGTAAATAAGGAGAAATAAAGGGTTTAGACAAGATTTTGGAGTTGTGTGTAAGCAAATTAAATGACCAGGAGAAGATGACAAAAAATGATTAACGATTTTCTTTAGAAGTTTTCACTTTTCTGTGCAATCTCCTAACTGCCTCCTTTAGCTGCTCCCTAAACAATGAGATGAAAACAAGACAAATGTTGCACTCTGGAAATACTCCTATTGGGCTCCAGCCTCTGGTGGTCACTCAGTCCTTGGCACCAGAGTGGAGCTGTCTGAGGCAAGCCTCTGGAGTGCATGTACAATGCAAACTGGTGTCTAGGCATCAACTATTTTTTCTCTATAAATTTACCACTATTTGCTTAGGTTAGTGCAACCTTAAAGCAGGTCATGTCCTTGATGGAAAAATATTACACCACTTTAATAAAATACCTACACTATCTAAATCAGATGCCGAATAGTTATGCTTTTCTGAAGCAGAAGACAGTACCTAGGAGGGCTCTTTGCCTCCTCATAGAGGCTGGGAACCAAAACTTAGATAGCTCAATGTAAAACAGTGTGACAAGGTTTTGAAAGGTCTGTTAAATGCCAAACCTACAGAAATGTGATCCATGTGGTTCCAACCAACTCTTTTAAAAACAATGCTCATTCTTTGAGAGTACTGCTCTGAAATAGATTAGGCTTTGGAAATGAAAAGGAAATATATAAGCCAGACAGTCAGATGCCTGAATATCAGAACAGAGTTAGAGAGTCAGTGATACTTTGCAGTGATACTTTGCATATGAAATGGTTTAAAACACTATTCATAAATGCCACCCTCTCTGCATATTATGATTTGCAGACAAGACATCACAGGAACTCTGATGTTAATGTGCAGTCCCTCCACAGTGCTCAGACTCACCCCTCTCACCTGGTTTGTTCAATTATCTCTGCTGGGAGATGGGAAAATGCAAGTAGGAGGCCCTTAACAGTCACCTGAAGGAATAGGACAGAGAGAGGTTCAGATGAGATGTTTCTGCTGATTCCTGTGTCAATTTATAACATCTGGAGAAAATTTTTTGATACTGAAAGAGGACCTAGAATTGTTTTACTCTTCCTCATTCTGAAGAGTCACAGTTGTTTATTTACTAGCCCCACTTGATGCTCAATAACTAAATCCTTCTTGTATCAGACAGTAAGACTGAAGTATCTCTTTGCTTCTTCAGAAAAGACTGAAAAATAACCCAGGAGGTCTCCTTCTCCTTGGCTTTTCAATACCCCTAGCAAAATGGGAACTTGTCATGAATCCAGAATTCATTGCTTATCATCAAGGTGGTTTTCATACCCACCATACTCAGTAAGAGTTTCTGCCATATTCAGATTCAGAAAGCAAAAGCAGAGTAGGAGTGGGAGGCAGAGAGGAACCTGTGGGCTCCAATTTCCCTATGCAAAAGAAGAATTGGCAAAAGTGAAGTGGTGCAGCTTACTAAAGGTTAAAAAGGGATGTTTGTTGCTGCCAGAAGTGTAATGGAGAAAGATCAGGCATAAACATCTGACTTCAGAAAGGGAGTTCAGGACTTTAAGTGA
Source organism: Sakesphorus luctuosus (assembly GCA_013396695.1). Classification (NCBI taxonomy): domain Eukaryota; kingdom Metazoa; phylum Chordata; class Aves; order Passeriformes; family Thamnophilidae; genus Sakesphorus; species Sakesphorus luctuosus. The sequence goes on along the minus strand of VWZD01000817.1, from coordinate 19,486 downwards.
TAACCTTTTGAGGTTATCTGGAGATAAATTCGACTACAGTCTTGCTCCCCAGGGGTTTTGTTTGACTGTTTCACTACTCATTTTCTGCTGTTGGCTGTTGTGGACCACCTTCTGAGACATTTATGTTGCTTATATATGGCTATCTAGATACAGTTAAGTGATTACATCAATGGATAACGGAAGACCTATGGATGTCACTTACCTAAACATCTGTAAGGCCTTTGATATGCTCCCCTACAACATTTTTACCTCTCAATTGGAAACATATGGGTTTGGTGAATGGACTATTAGATGGGTAAGAAACTATCTGGACAGCCATGTCCAAAGAATTACAGTCAATGTTCAAGGTCCAAATGCAAACTGTTAATAAGTGATGTCCCTCAAGAGTCTGTGTTAAGAATCATGCTATTTAACATCTTCATTAATGTCATAGATGAATGGATAGAGTGTACCCTCAGCAAATTTGCAGATGACACTGAACTGAGTGGTGCAGCTGACATACCTGAAGGACAGGATGCCATCCAGAGGGACCTGGATGGGCTAGAGAAGGGGGCCTATGGAAACCTCACATTAGAGAGCAGATCCAGAGTGGGATGACAAAAATGGTCAGAGGGCTGGAACACCTTTACTGTGAAAAAGGACTGAGAGTTGGTGGTGTTCAGCCTGGAGGACCTGGGCAGATTGGAGCGTTTCAATACTTAAAGTGGTCTTATAAGAGAGACAGAGAGACACTTTTTGCCAAGGCCCGTAGTGAGAGGACAAGGAACAATGGTTTTAAATTAAAAAAAAGTTTACATTTAGATTTGATGTAAAGAAAAGTTTTTTATAAGGAGGATGGTGAGACACTGGAACAACTTTCCATAGGAAGTTGATGCTACAATACTATAAGTGTTCAAGGTCCAGTGTAGATGAAACCACCTCATCTAATGAAATATGTCCCTGCTTACAAGGACAGTGGTTCCTTCCAACCCAAAATGTTCTATGATTCTACAGCTATATCCTCATATGCACAGATAAGGCCTGTATCCAGGATCAGGTGCAATCTCTCCAGAGTGTCTCATTCCAGGAAGGTATCTGAAATGGACTACATATAGGCTTGATGTGCCAACTAAATTAATGGAAAGTTTATGAAACGCAATTTTTTTTTCCACTTTCAGTTTTATTCTGCGTTAAATTCCCTGCCCTGACTCACTAAGTCAATAATCCTCTCAAAGTTATCCTAAGACTATATATTTCCATGTTTTGATGTTCCCAAAACTTTCCAGGCAAACAAACTAGTCCAGTGATGCAACCTTTCCAGGGAATCAAATTTCTACTGTTCATCACTTTATGTGCATCAGCCTGATCTGCAGCACTGGGAGTCCAAAAGGACATAAAAGAAAACCTATAATAAAATGCAAAACATCATTCAAGCACTCCTATAGTCTTTTTTTTTTAATAGCTGAATGTCTGCTAAGAATTTAGACTATATGACATTTTAATAACTTGGATGTTATGATAAAAATGTATTTCTAACTAATGCAGAACAGAGATAACTTAATAGCTACCTGTCTATCATTGTTTTCAACAATAAGGTCAAATTGAACACTTTATTCTGCTACTAGTCTCATTTGTTATACCAATTCTATGCTCTATTAATTTATAGACTGGTGTCATAATTTTAATTCTTTGTACAAATGTGGTAGTTATTTTAAATGTCAGATTTTAACTTCCATAGTGTGCCTTCAATTATTGAGTAATAATTGCATGATTAATTAAACTGTGTGACTATT
>VWZD01000817.1:2771-12842 GCA_013396695.1 Sakesphorus luctuosus | reverse complement strand
AAAAGAGAAGTGAGCTATCAGTGTGCGTGATAAGATATAACTTAGGTGCTTCACTCTGGAGGAAAATTTAGCTGTGAATCCCCATAATAAATAGCCATCTCTCACATTGTTTTCATTGAGGTGGTGGGAAACAGGAAGACCTCTTGAAAGTGTTTAGCTGTTGTGGAAAACATGACAAAAAATATCAAGTATTGTAATTTTGTAGCCCAACTAGATTGAATGCATGTTGTTTAAAATACATTATATAAAGTCTCCTGTGGAAGAATATTTCAGTAACACAGGCCATAATGTGTTACTGGAAGCCTATATGCACAGCCCAGGCCAGGGAGAAAGGGAAAACGGTGCCCCTGTGTTTTAAAACAGTAGCAAGAAGAGCAGTCAACAATAAGAGGAATGTGGCAGTTGCTATTAGGAACGGATAAGAGGGTATAGTTTTGAGAAAAGCACCAATCCAGGGGATAGAGCCGTTTATACACCCCAGCCACTATCCAATAAGATTCCTGTACTATTGTTAAGTGTGAATGTAATGTAAACAATAAACGGAGCAGTTGAGGATACTTCTGTGAAGATGATGTCCTGTCTCTGGTCGTCGTAACCTAGAGGAGGCCGAAAAACCAACATTTGAATAACCCCACCGTTTTCCCGCTACAGTCTCCATTTCTATATCCACTTCTCACTGCTCCAGATGCCTGTTGAGAATTTATTCTTCTGGAGAAGACATCTATTTCTTCTGCTTTTCTGCAAGCTAAAGAAATTTCCATACCTGGTTCTATGGGGACAAAAAAAAAAGTACATAATTCACAAGCATGGAGTGACTCCAAGACTCTATTCCACACTTCTAATCATATATCCCACCATTCCATAGCAAAATGGATCCTGCAAACCTTTTTCCTCTTTTAGAAGGGCTTTCATCCCTTTTCCACATTTACAGGAAAATGAGGCCCATTATTTGCATTGAGTGATGGAGCCCAGCTCTTATTAGCAATGCCCAGGCAGGGTTACAGGATACCTTAGGAGAAAGCTGGTGACCCTGCCAGCTGTTTTATTTCCACCTCTGTCAAAGGACTCTGTCAGTGAAAGTGGTGTTTCACTGTGATGTCTATGAGGTTTTTGATATTTTTTTCATTTTTATAGATTTTAGAAATACTTGTAACTGTAGTTAAAAAGTAAATGTAGTGTGTTAATATTTCTGGCAGCTTAAGTTCATTGTTTATGTATCCTAGCCCCTAGCATATATATCAGTAGCTCAAATTCTTCTAGCTGTTTAGGCTCTCTTCAAAGCAGAAGAGCTGAAGAATATCAGAAAATTTGCAGAATAAGACATTAACATAAGCCATCAACCTTGAGTCTAAGAACACCAGAACAACTCCAAGAGCTTGAAGAAGAGGAGCCCAAGGAAGAGGGAGTCTCACCGACCCCAGACCCAATTCCTGGGGAGTGGATCAAGGATGGGACCGGGGCTGGATCGAGAGATGTGTAAAGTAATGATTGGGTGGACCATATTATAAAAACCATAGAAATCAGTGTTTGGGGGGAGCCACGTGCATGTCATCATGTATTCCCAAAAGCCCTAAGCCTAGACAATAAAGAATCTACCTTTTTATCTTACCCCACAATAAATTGGCTTGGAGTCTGTTTTATGGGGTCTCTCACGGCATCACTGCCAGCACAGACAAAGCCTTTGGCAATGACTTCATCTCTGCAGCATTCCCAGTCTGACCACAATGGAAGAGCCATGCCTGTGTTCATCAGCACATGGCTGCACAGAGTCTCTGAGCAGTCTTCCAAGCAGGATGGCAGGATTCAGCTGCCTGACAACATGTTTCTTGTGCTGTGTGATGTCAGAGGAGACCTGGGCTTCGTACAGTGGCAGAAGTACTATAAGAGGTGGATAGACAAGGACCATGGCACCACAAATATGGAGGCCCTGAGAGAGATTTATGAGAACTCTAACAAGTTCACACCCTATATTGATGTTTCCCCGGTTTAATTGTTATACACCCAATATGTCTACCCCATTCATTTTCCCTTAGTCATACCCTGTCCAAGTTTCTTCTTCCCACAAACCCTTAGGCCATTTTCCCGCCAACTTGTCCCTGATTGGTCCCCGGTTTACTGCATTGCACCAGTTTCCATATTTGGTAGCATTTCCCCATTGGTTCTCCCTCCGCTCCTCCTTCCTCCCTCCTCCTAATTGATATTCCACCCAATAGGATGTTTCGCTCCTCCTCTCTCCCCGCCCCAGTTCTGGAAAGTCCCATGCTACCCCTTATAAGCCGGTGCACCCCCAATAAATTTGCTTCTCTGCGTTGACCCTTGCACTGTGTGGACCTTTTCCTTCGGGGATCGTCGCCGGCGCGAGGGCGTGAGGAGCCACCCTAGGCCCTGAAGGGGCTTGACCCTAGGGAGCCACTGCTTGCGCTCTTATAGCCTTGTCTCTTGGGGCTGTCCTCTCCCCCCACTGTATCAGTGGACCTTATTCATCCACTGATAGTGTGAGTGTCCATGAGGAGTGAAAGGCATCTGCATGGCCCCAAGACACTGTACAGGCCTTGCAGGTCTTTGATGACCAGTCAAGTCTACAGTGATGACTCAAGGACAGGCAAAATATCTTGCACTGTGATGTAAAGTAATGACAGTGGGTACATGTTTAGGCAACCAAATGATGCCAAATATGCCTGGTAGGCACTGATCAGAACCTGAAGTCAATACGGTTCTTTTTTTCTGGTGCACTGTAGAGAAAGGAGATTACGTTGCCTGTGATGATGGGGAGGCTTCACTTGTGACGCTGGAACTTGCTTGCAGAATGGCATACCACTGCACTGGGCAGTGCTTCAGAAATGACACATCTTGAGTTACTACTCAATGCATATCCAGTATGCAAGAGGTGTATTTCATTGTAGAAAAGAATTTTGCTTAACATACTTGAGGAAGTTGTTGCCTGATGATTGCTATGTTGAAGACAAAATCACACACAAACCTCATGAAATTGATAAAAATGCATGAAGAAAGTTATATGGTTTTATTTCTGCAAAATGTAACAACATCACTACTTGAAAGTTTGTAACTTCTTCAAGCTGAACTCTCAGGGGTACTTAACAGACACGTATTTTCCAAACCCAGAGTGAATCATACATTCAAGAATATGCCATTTGGATTTTGATAACCAATATCAAGGCATTTATATGCTCTTGGGTACTCAAGAACAGCTCTTTTCATCACTGAAGTCTGAGTGTTCATAGTTTAAGGCTCTATATCACCTACTCCTATTACACCGCTTACAAGTCCAATTCCTTACTTTCTATGCAGTTCTTCACTTCCTAAGTACAAGGCCTCTGAAATTTGCTACTGAAAACGAGACTCCTTACATCTACCTAAACCATTTTATATTTAGGCAGAACTTCTTCAGCAGCTCAAAAAATGGAGTAAAAACACTTAATGGTGATGCAAATGTTGAAAAAATCAGAAGGTTTGTAAACCCTCACATGAAAATTGAAGCTGGGCATTCACAAGTACAAAAGCTTTGATTGATAACAACTATTCCAGAAAATACTGATACTGAGAGATAATGACAACACAAGCAACATGCCGTGAAACCACGTCAGTACACAGAAGCAAGAACTAATTCCTCAGTGCAATAAAATTAATGACATGGTTGAAGATTTAGTTTTAGCCATTTCTAGCAGCCTGGAAATTAATTTTTTTCCTTTAACAGGACAGTGACATCAAGGGCAAGTGAGACCTGCAGTATCAGCTCCCAACTAGAGCAACCCTAGAGCAGGAAGGATGAAAGCTCTGTCTGGAAATACTGAACGGGTTTAGCTTGGAGCATTTTGCAAAGACAGGCCACCAGATCACCAGGTTTTTTCCTGATTTTTAAGGACCTGCCAGCATCTAGCCAACATCCTGTCACAGTTTACCATGTTTTTCTCTGAAGACTTAGAGATATTTGCAGTTTCTCTTCACATTTGATCAAACATTCAAACACCAAAAAAGGGCTCGCACTATATTTTTCACTTCTCATTCTTTCTACTTCTCTGCACTGTGTAACCACAGCTTCTCTCAAAGAAAGGTGTCCCCTACCTTCCTGTCCCGGTCCAGGAGAGCATAGGACTTGTACACCAGTGGTTTAAGAGATGTGCTGGTGGCTCTGACACAGAGGACAGGACTCTGGGTACCAGCAGCAACACCCTGGCTCTGAAGTCCCCTCTGCAGCCCACTCTGCCTGACACACTGCCCTGGAGCCACTGACTGCCTTGGTACTACGAGCAATCTGAGGGCCATGCTAGTCACAGATGTGATTCTTTTACAGGTTTCTAATGAGCCAATTAGTCTCCAATGAACTAAACACCATTTTATTTGCATCTTTGCATTTTATTTCTTTCTTCATCCTATTGCAAGTATTAATCATATAACACTCTAGAAGAATTGCTGGTTTGCTTAAAACACCTCTGTCTTATTTTCTGATTCTTTTTTAGCTATATACTATACATAAATGAATTTAATTATAACATACATGTGAACAAAAGGATTTAAAATAATAAAAATATGTACAGAGTAATTCTTCATTGCATGATTAATTTTTGAATCTGCAATACATTATTCAAAACAGATTTTTCTAGGCTTCTTTTCCTTAGTTCTTTTTCATTTTCCTAACTGCATTTTTTAAAACACATTTCATAAGTCTTCTCTTGTTTTTTGTATTCTAGGAGTAATGCTGTGCCAGTGGCTAATTTTTCAGTGTAAGGTATCCACATATTTGTGGCAGAGTCAGAAACTACAATGAAAAGTTGTAATTGTACCTCAAATTTCCTGTGATAAGGCAAATGTCACCTCTGACAACCTTTGGCACAGGTATCTTGTGCCTGTGTTGTACAAAACAAAGTCTTGTTAGAACAAAAATCCTGCCTGCATGGTGTTCAGTGTATCCAAGACTATATCTAAACTGCATATCTATCTCATAAGCCTTTCTAAGGCCTCTGTCTCATACCCTAAATAACAGAATCACAGAATGGGTAAGGTTGGAAGGGACCACCTGGAAGGCATCTGGTCCAATTTCCCTGTTTAGTCAGGATTCCCCAGAGCATGTTACTCAGGATTATGTCCAAACAGACCATTCCTCTACCTCACATACCGAATTTACCATCCAAAGAGTCTTTATTTCCTGTGGCACTTGGTCTCTTAATCCAGTCCTATCCTTTGTGGGGTTTATTGATCAAGAGTTGATCCCTTTGTAGAAAGAAGCCAGTTGCACCTTCTGAATATACACCTGGAAACAGCTGTCCTGGAGGAGCTGGCAGCTATTGCTTTAGACCAGATTTAGCAGACTCACATGAATCAGTCTCAGATATAGATGATTTATTGACTCATGAGAACAAAAACATCCTTGTCAGGGTCATGTGAGTGCTTCACTGATTGAAGACCTGCTAGCAAACATTGAGTATCAGTTATAGGTTACTAAGTGACCATTACTATGCAGATCACATCAGCCTATTTCTGTCTGTGAAAGGATGTTACAGAGCCAAACTTAAAAAACTTTGTATAATATGCCAAGTTGTGCTTTCCTGGTTTTCACATCATCTCTAGGCAGCCGCTTTTTTCACCTCTGTCATGCTGAGGATAATGCTGAAGGACATTGGACAAAATGGAACCTGCACAAACGTACACACATTCCTCCATGCGCTCACTACATCACGAAAAAGAGAAAAAAACCCTCCAAATTATTTTTCCTTTTCATTCCTTTTTTTTGCCTCACAACCATTCCAAACAAATAACCTGAATTCCTTTATTTTAATTCCTCTTTCAAAGATTTCAAGAATAAGGTACATTCCCACTGCATCCCTCCATCCCCTTCCTTTTCCTGTCTTTCTGTCCCTGGGGTGATTTAGGAGCTGTGAAAAGACTTACCTTTGTCAAAAACTAGGGAAAAGATGTGTGGCTTTTACCTGCCTTACAATCCAAAAGATAACAAGATGTGCTTCACTCAGCACTCTCCTTTCCCAACATCCTGCAGAAATTGTTACCATTCTATGAATCTGGATACTCTGCTGGTTAACCACATGGACTTCATGCTCTTTTATCCACTTGATAAACCTTTTTTTCCCCCAAACCAGCCATGTATATAGGGGTCAAACAATGAATAAATACTGATGGCCTCTCACAGCAACACCTGCCCTGGGGCCTGCATAGCACTGAGCCATTCTTCCCTTTGTTAGCCACATTGCTGTGTCCAAGGGTAGGTTAATAAAACAAACTTAAAATGGTGACAGAGCATAGCACAGCTATAGTCAACATATATCTCTATTGGATAAAGAGCACTAAACTAGAAAATTTTAATACTGAAGGCAGAAAAAGAAGATTTTCTGACCAACAGCTAAAGGGAAGGCTCAGGGAGGAAAATAACTATCATAGCAATGAAATCCCTGTATAAATGAACAAGAAAGGGACGCTATCAATAAAAATGAGTGGTTTCAAAACAATCAGTGAAGTAGGAAATACAAACCTCTCTGGGGTTCTGTAAAATAAAATGAAAATGAGGATGTTTTGCAACATAGCCCAAGCAATGTGTCTACTCTACCCAGAGGAGTTCTATTACCAACAGACAGAGGTTCCCTGCCCAAAGGTTGACAGGGTAGCTCTTGCCTAGGCAGGTGGAGCAGGAGAATTATCAGGAGGTTTGCAAGAGTTGTAAAGACATATTGCAATGCAGTGTTGAGATTTCTTGCCTATTCCTGAGCTTCCTTTGCTTGCAATCCCTCTGGTGGCCTTTATCATAGAAGCTGTAAAGAGCTGACGGCCAGCCTATTCCACAGTGTCTGTCAGCAAGGACTTCTTAGTTGTCTTTTACCTCTGTCTCATGGGCATCAGGACCAATGGCTTACCATTTTGAAGAATTTAGAGCAAAGAGAGAAAGCATGACTTTACTAGTGCCTGGAAACGCAAAATACCTGGTCCTGTTGCACAAATCAGTCCTCACAATAAACAGGCACATGCCAAAACCCCCTTTAAGAATATATCTGAAGATGCCAAAGCACTGGGTTGGTGCTTTACAGCATTCTTTTGTGGGGTTTTTTAGGCCTTGACCACGGAAAAAGGCTAGTGTACCTCAGACTGTGGCTCCTTTGGGAATTTGTCCATAAACAAGGGCTTAGAAGATCAGCAGGAGGCAGATAAGGGATAAGCTTGGAAATTACCTTGTAAAAAGCTTCTAGGTTATTTGAAACTGTCATAATTAGCTATCAATCAGATACAGTGTAATTTAAAGAAAAGGGAGGGAAATAGAAGTAAATGAACTGCTAAAGCTTAATAGCACAATGGGAGATGGAAAAATACTAAATAAAAAATCCATCCCTAGACACATGCTCTAAATTTATGTAAATAAGATTTAGGCACAGATTGCAAAAGAACGGAGAGTCTCACACAGCTGACATTATGACCTCCTACCCCTGCCTGACCTATTGGAATAAGATGCTTCTGACTGCTGGTGCCATAACTTTTAAAATCTGGACAGTTTCCAGGCTCATGGACAGGTTCTGTTCTTCCTCAGACAAACCATGAACAAAATGTTATCAAAATGCTGGGCAGAGAGAAAAGAAACATGGAAACACCCTGAACTGTGTTTGCCATGTTTTCAGCACTTTTGGCCCCACAAGGAAAGTGAGACAAGGCATCCTCATGAATAGTTTTTTTTATACTAGTATCATGACTTTCAACAAAACTACAGGAAATAGAATCTAGAAATAAATTTATTACATTTAGGAACACACCACAGCCTGAAAGACTGGTGCAATACCAAAGTTCTTTATGGAGAATCCAGCTTGTCCGTGTCCATTATCCCAACAAAAGATAGGCAGTCCCACTGGAACTGAAGAATTTTACTAAAATGTTGCAGTCTGACACTTAGAGAGGGAACAAAACAACAGGGAAAATCAGCACATGCCAAAGTTAATGGCATTTCATCCCTTAATGGAAAGTGCAGGTTTCACCAACACAGCATGTCCTGACACTCAGGAAAAAAACAATAATCCCTTTTTTTTTTTTTAGTAGAGTTAAATAAAAAAAGGAATTACTATTTTTTTCATTCTACAAAGGGCATTTTAAAGTTAATTGTAGAATAAAGTGTGTCAACAAGGAAACAAAGAAAGTTAGTAAATACAACTGGCTAATATAAAAATGAGATGGTTTGTGTAAAATTGGCAGTGTCATGGTACAGATTATTAAGGCACCGCAGGGAAATTTGGAGAGAGAAAAAACTATTTACAGAGAAATATACAGCATCTGAAAGAGAAAGTCCTCTCAGATCCAACGTGTCCTATCTGTTGATTTCACTTACTTTTTATAATAAATCCAGGACAAGTCTGCTGGTTAACAGTAGAACACAGCAGGAATGCTAGAGATTCAATGTGCTCCTGTCATTACTAGCAGAAATGCTTGGACATGGATGAACCTGTAAGGAAATCATTGACAAATGAGAAAATTCCAGATTGCTTTCTCAGGCAGCATTAATCAGAGTGCAGCAAACACTGTGCATCATACTCATGAATATAAAGGATTTTTTAAGCTTACAGTTGTTTTGTTTTCACACAGAATGCACAGCAAAGAAAATACCTCAGTAGAAATACAAACCACCTTAATACTGTGCTGTTACAAGCATCATATTATAGCCACACTTTTCACTAAAATGTGATCAGCTTGACATTTATCCAGCATTGTTTCAACTGAGTACTATTTAGAGTAGACTCCTTTAAACCTCATGCAGAAATTGACTTCCTTTTGTTATCATTAATGATTACAACCCTTTTTTTTGTAGGATTTGTTGTTTACAGTATTTTTCCTCAAATTGTAAAGGATATTAAAGATCATCTGGTTCCAACGCTCCTCCCACATGGGCAGGGACACCTTCCAGTACCCCATGTGGGGTCTTACCAGAGCAGAGCACAGTAGAGGGATAGAGCCACCTCCCTCGACCTGCTGCCCTCACTGCTTTGGATGCAGCCCAGGATGTGGCTGGTTTTCTGGGCTGCCAGTGCACCTTGCTGGGTCATGATGAGATCCTTGTCCACCAACAAACACCACAAAATCCTTCTCCTCAGGGCTGCTCTCAGTCCATTCACTCCTTAAAACTATTTTATTTCACTACCTAATGAAACACATTTAATACTCACAAAAATAAAATCCCACAAAACAACCAAAACCAAAACCAAACTACTGTACTTCCAAGAGCATCTTAATCCAAAATTTCAAAAGGGTTTCACAACTGATTATTTTCAAAGGATGCATAAACTTTGACTTGCACTTGACAATAGTAATTTTCAGACATATATAAGAATCTAAGTACAGAAATACAGAGAAAGGATTTAGGGGCAAATGGAGCTTGCATTGATGAGAAATTAGTAGTAGACCACACACCCAGAATGACATTGGAAAAGCTGTTCACCATCTGAACTGAAATTATGTTCCTGAGTTTGGACTTGTAGATCCTAAATATTAGACTTGGTTCTGAAAAATATCTGAGCTGGGAAAAAGCTCATCCATCTGTTTCTGTATTTCATGTGATTTGAAACCAATGNCCTTTTCTCCTTGCAAACAGTTCTTCCTTTTTTTTATAACAGCAGCTGCAAAAATTGATGGAAGTGACTTATACAACAGTTTTAGACACCCACATTAATCCCTTACAGACTCTTCACTAACAGTGCACCTTTTCTATGACCTGTACAAAAGTGCTTTCTCTAGTAGCAAGGCATGTATTAAGCAAATGCCGTTATAAGGCTGCATGGGAAGAAGTTTGCCTAAGGACGAATTTCAGCTTAATAAAGGCATGGTTGACCAAACTTTTGTTGCTGTAGGAGAAAAAGGAGTTGTCTGGTAAAAACAACTGCAAGAATACTTGGGAAGTGAGAGAAGGTATAGTGTTTTCATAGTTCTCAAACCTACTTTGCATTTCTCTTCCATGCTTTCTGTAACCTTTTTAAAAGTTGTGCGTCAGAATATGTCAGTCTCATCAAATCATCCTCAGGATTAATTTGTTTGTTGTTGTTGCTTTTGTGACATATTGATAGCAGAGCATTCTTA
>VWZD01000816.1:392492-482606 GCA_013396695.1 Sakesphorus luctuosus | reverse complement strand
TGTCTTCTGAGTCTAAAAAAAGAAAAATTGCCTTTGAGCTATTGAAGTATAAAAAAAAAATCTTAGTAACACAAATTGTAGTAATTCAGCACATTTTTGTAATTTCCTCCCAATGTTTTTCAAATTATTGGGGAAAACATGACTGTGAAAAAAGCAAAACTATGGCAGCTGTTGGTCCTGAAACTAGCTTTGTATAAAAAAGTTAGTGATATTGTTAGAATTAGTTTCTTTACTGGAAACCCAAGACAAACACAAGCTACCTGCAAAGAAGAATGAAGTATTTTCTCCTAAACTAGTGTTTTCCAGGCCAAGATTGAGACACAGCAAACATAGGGCAGGAGAAAGCTGACACTGTCCTTGATAATGCATGACATACCTAATGATAAAGTAAGGACTGTGTCCCCTGATAGCAGTGTCCATCTTACAATTGTAGAGAAGGATGGATAGAAGGTTGGCTATGCTGATGCATTCCATTTTTTTGGGACATAACCTCCTGAGATACAAAGGAACTGTATGCAATTTATCTGAAACTGCATATTCTGGATTATCCAGGTACCAGTGGAAGAATCCCATTGACTTAATCCGATTTTGCATGAGGCCTTATGCCCTTTAGTTGCTGTGTCTCTTGTTTTTACTTCAAGAAGGTGCAGGAAGCCTTTTTCTATCTTCAACTGTATTGGTTTTCATATGAAATCATGGCTTCCTGCAGATCAAATAATTTCCCTGACATTTCAATTCAATTAGTAGTTTCAACTCAGGGAACAGTGGTGAGCATTGATCCTGATGTGTGACCTGTATGGACTAATTGTTTACATGTGATCTGCCCATTATTGGGGTATTCATTTCTCTCAATTATTTTTTAGCCTCAGCTGACTAGTAGTCTTGAGATCAAAAATTCATTCATGTAGTGACATTTGATAGCTTTATAAGGAAGATTTTCTGGGCATGGACAATAGCGTAATGTAAGAACTTTGAGAAATTATTCTCTCTGTCAAAACTTTTATGCTTATTTACGTGTAGAGTGAGAAACCATCTCTCCCTCTACTACATGTGTACAGTGCTGTGCCGTCCCTGACTGATTTACTTTACTGTGCTTCTGTCATGGTTTGTATTTATAGACACATTCAGTGTATGCACACACAGGGGATTTAAAGGGCAGATGCAGCTTATGAGGGGTTTTTTTTGTATGTGTGTTTGTACCTTTCCTGCAAAAGGGAGTAACATACAGTGTTACTGTAGAGCCTTACCACAATTTGTCAGTGAGACTTTTGGACAGTTTTACAAAATTAGTATAAGCCTGTTTCTGCTAAGAGGACTCTGTCAAGCATTTGTTTATGTGTGTAAAAGGGGAAGTTATGGATGAAATTTTTTTAAAGATTCAGGGTGAATTCTTTGCGTAATTGAATATGTTGGACCTTGCTAACCAAGTAATATGAAAATAACCTTAAAATTTGAAGTTGGAAGTCAGTGAGCTGGAGAACAGCTGTTAAAATGAAAAGGTTGGAAAAAAACTAATGTATGGGGAAAATGGGAGAGATGGATGCAGAAGTTCAGATTTCTATTGACTACAAAATCACTATGAGGGATTCACAATAACTGTTTAATATATCTTGTGCCCCTCTCTGTGAGAGGCAATGCTTGCACACAGCTGAGAAATGCATGAAGATGGGGCTGTGAAGGTGACAGTTGGTACAGATGATATAAATAGCTACAGAAGGGAGATGGATATATTTCATTTAGTCTCTGTGCCTTGCAAAACATTTGGGACACAGAGGTCTTGAATGGAACTGCTTATCTTCTTTTTAATGACACTTATATAGAAAAGTCACATTTGTAAATAATACATTCCATTTATAAATGGTATATTTGACAATCCATTGATCAAGTTTCAGAAATGTGAAAAAATAAGAATTTTGCTCCACTTGTGGCCATTGCTTTCCAGCCCAAAAATAATGTACTGTGAGTTTAAGTGTACCATTCCTTCCTTCTCCTGCTCCCTTTTCATGCTAGAAGAGGGAAGCAAAGGAGCAAGTGTTCTACTGTGGTCTTCTAAGGAAGATAGATAGCATTCCCTCCTCTTCCGAACCCTATCCCACATTCCTTGCACATGTTGCAAATAGATCAGAACACTGACTATTTTATTTTCCTCCTTGTCTGCTGATCAGCAATTGATTCTGTATCATATTCAAATGAGGTTTTCCTCCTGATTTGAATCTTGAGAACCACATCCCCTTATTAGAAGCCTGTATAAGTATGTGAGGCTGTGTCCCTTCACACTGTTGTGTTCCTTCATAAGGAGAGTCAGAAATCTTGATCTCTCAGTGCTTATATTTCATGATGAAAAGCAGTTTGAGAATTTGTGGCTTTACCATGTGGACAAGACAAAAGGTTATTTTGGAAGCCTTATCCGTATAACAGTTCCTATTTTAGGTCTAACTGGGAAAAAAATTAATTAAATCTATGTTTAACTGCAAACCACTGGGGTGATCCTACAAATTTCAAGTTTTTTGAGGGAGTTAACCCATTTCTATTGAAGTGATTAACTGCTGGCAGGACCTGAGGTGCAACTTCCACACGTATTGGTTTGTGTCTTTTGCTGACTGTATTTGATCTGGTTTGACCTCTTCTACAAATTACATGGTAATATTTGTGCAGCTTGCTAATTATTAAATGAACTATTTATCCTGTCACAGAGAAGAAGACTGCTTTAAAAGCTTTAATCAGTGAAATGTCTGTAAAATTCTTTGTGGTTTGTGTGGATTTCTAAGGACTTTTATGTTTAGTTCCTATATAACTCCTATGCCTTAAGAAATGCATTTTGCATTCAGACGTCTTTCATTGCTCTTTGAACCTCCATTTGCATCTCCTTAAGTACTGATAAGAGAAACCATTAGCAGTATGTACTTGAATAGCTTTTTATAGAGTAAAGTAGATTGAGAGTTTAAGAGTTTGCAAACGCCAGGAGCTTGATTTACAGAAATAAAGAATGACAGCTCACCTTCTGGAAATATAATGGAAAAATGTTTATAATTTGCAAACCACGGGGTAAACTTGTTGTACACTAAATGTGTGTCAGCTGGAAGGCCTGTAGGGCAAATGAAACACAGATGGAAAACATGGTGTAGTGTTGTAGCATAGCATCTGTAGAGCTTAACATGTGACTGAAATAACCCTGGCAGCATTACTTTACTTTGTATTGGTTCTGGTGATTTAGGACCCCCTCAGAGCAGCAGTGGAAACGACCAGCACTCTTCAGCCTCCATCTTTGAACATGTGGATAGGATGTCACGTTCCTCAGACGCCAGCAGACGGGTCCCAAGCAAGATCCAGCTGATTGCTATGCAGCCCATGGCAGCACCTCCGGTTCAGAACTCGGTGCTTTCTGATCGAGTGGCAGAGACCAACAAAATTAATAAAGAGGTATTTTTAAAGTGCTTTAAATGTTTTTGCAAGGACAGTATGCCCAACCAGGAGGGAATTGAAAAGTATGCAGTTTCTTGTTATCAGGAGTTGCTTGTTAGTTCCTGAGGGGTGAAATATTGACAATAGCCTTGTTTCTGTCCAGAGAAATAATTTGACCTGTTTTTAAGAGGTATCTAAACCAAAATGTAAACACTGAGAGAGGAGCAAATTTGATGGTCAGGATACTTGGTGTTAGTAACCTTGTGCTAGTCACCAGGATGTGACTTTATGAGAGCTGTGTTAATTGATGTGTGAGAAATGGAACATGTGGCCCACCTTGGTTTTCATTCTACACCATTCTTCTGAATCTTCAGCATCTCAGGATGTGGGTTATTCAAAGAAGTTATCTCAAAACATTCTGGAGTGTGAGTTTGCAACTTACTCATTGCTTTCAAATTCTGATGTGTTTATCTGACAAAAACATACAGAAACTTCCCACTTTCTCTGAATCCTCCCGTTACCGTAAGCTGACTATGAGCATGGCTGGGGCATGAGGGGAGAGAGTGATGCACTGTAAAATCACATCATACACTGCCTGACTGTCCCACATACCTGCATCCTGGTTTTGTGCTGGGTATAAGACATCTTCTCATAATTCAGAGTGGAAGATTACTGAAACCTGTAATTTAACTTTGTTAAGATTCTGTGTTTCTGAGTACCCTATGGAAGAGAGGTAAATACATATATCTACAATACATAGGCAAGAGGAGCCACAAAACAGAAATCTGATTACGTGGGCAGAAGACATGTCATTGTAACTATAAATGTAAAGAGGAAGTCTGACTTCTGTCTCTTATATGCTTTTTAGGGATTTTCCTGAAAGAATACACAAAAATCAATTTTTATTTGCTTCTTAATTTGCCAATGCAAATGTGTTCCAGAACTAGTCCTGTACAGGCAGAGCAGTTGTTGCTACCTGACCTAGTGCTCAAGTGTTTTCCAGTGATAAGAATTATTTCAGTGAGTGTTGGGCCAGGACTTAAAAATTTGGTGTTATGATAGCTTTCCTAGATAATGAGATGCACTCCAGGAAGTTTGAAAAAAAGATGGGAGAGGGGCACAAAAAGTCTGCATGCAAGAAGATGTAGAGCTGATAGTGACATGTTCATCCAGGGACTGGACCCTTGTGTTGGTCCTACATTCCTGCAGAGCTTATGGCAGCCTCTCATGCTCAGCAGAGGCACTGAGTTATGAGCTCAGTTAGTTCTTTAAGTTCTTGCTTCATAGGTGATGAAGGTCATTAAAGGGAATGGGTGATAGATTTCAGCACTATTGATTAAGTGTACCTCTGTTTGACAGGCAAAGCTAACTACAGACTGGTTAATCTTGTTTTTTCAGAGCAGTGTCACTTCTGTCAGACAGCAGGAGTTTTTTGTTAACAAACTGCCACCTCCCTCTAATTGCGCCTGCTGTGCTGGCAATTGTGTTGTGTATAATAGCACATCTACCTGGGGAGACAGTGAGGGTACTGCAAAATATCAGAGAAAGAAAGTGTGTTTGTAAATTGTGTGACTTACTGTAGTCCTTCAGAGATCTGGGGCAGGGAGGGGAATGAGAGAGGTAGGGGCAGGCAAAGAGATAGGGAGAAAAAGCACCAAAATCCAGTTACCTTTTTTTTTTTCCTTCCTTCTTTAAGATACAAACAGCCCTGAGGCATAAATCTGAGATTGAGCATCACCGCAATAAGATTCGTCTTCGTGCCAAGCGTAAAGGGCACTATGAGTTTCCGGTGGTGGATGATGTGGTGGTGCTTGACTCCAAAGAGCAGCACAGAATATATCGCAAGGCACAGATGCAGATTGACAAGATCTTGGACCCTGGAGGCAGTGTGCCTACTGTCTTCATAGAGCCCAGGAAGAGGTATGGATTTCAAAGATGGAAAGAACAGTTTTCTTCTAGAGTCAGTGCCCAAAGTACATCAAAACTGTACTTCTTAACTTTCAGAGCTTAAAATCATTTTGATCACTGGTTGAATTTGGGTTATCTAGGTGAGAAGGATTGGGTTGTTCTAAGCATTTTGATTTATTTCAGTATATGCCAGTATGTTTTGTTTTCAAATTACTCTTTTACAAGTTCTCAGCAGTGAATTCTTGAAAAATAAGTCCAAATGTATGAAACTGTCTTAAAATAATTTAGTATTTTCTCCGCCATTTCCGTGAATAATTCTGTTCAGGGCTGATAAATATTGGCACTTTGTTCCTGGAGCACTAGTACCCTGTGACTGCTTTGGCACTGATAGAAAGTAGCTTTTCTCCAGCTGTGTGGGTTCTTTAGCTGGTTTGCCTGGTGGGGTTAAATTCAGTGTGCCAAGCATAGAGCCTTCGTGGCAGTGTGGTCTGTTCTGCTGCTGCAGATGTATCAGACATTGGTCAGGGAGGCCTAGAGAGGCACGGGGGCTGGGGCTGGAGCACAGGCAACTTTGACAGATGAATACAGAAGGGAGGTGACGTTGCAGACTTTGAGGGAAGAATCAGACATTTTGGAGAGTTGCTGAGGAGAATGTTATTAGGAGAGGCTTGAAGAAAGAAATTTGAGGCTACTTAGTGGGACTGGCATGAAAAACTGGGAAAGGGAAGAGAAACAGGGCTGAGCCAAGGATGACTTGGAGGGAATGGGCTGAGTTCAACCTTGAGTGGGATGAGAGTAAAAATTGCTAAATGTGATTACCTTTGTCTCTCTCTCTGCTTTTTGTTTTCTTTCTGTTAAGTTCTCGTGCAAAACGTTCTCCCAAGCAGCGCCGACGCCATCAGATAAATGGGAGTCCAATTGATGCTGAAAAGGACAGGTTAATCACAACTGACAGTGATGGGACATACAAAAGGCCTCCAGGAGTCAATAATTCTGCATATATTGTATGTATGTCTGTTGAAAGGCAGGAATGTTCTGACAATCATGACGGTTATGACACTGGGAGATTTTTGGCCTTCTGACTATGGTCTATATGGCTAGTTTTAGTGACATGTAGTTAGCATGTAAATCAAAGTGAAATAAGGCTTTCATTGACAGTCTGTCACTATTAAGCAGTAAAATTTTGCCAAGTCTTCATTGATGTTAAAGAGGCCAAGAATACCTTGTTTTTGTTAGTGCCACTGTGTTATGCACATGAAAGTGTGCTTGGCATGTTCCACAGTATCTTAAACATAGTTTCATTCTAGTCCAATTTGCTGGATGTTATGTATTCATATGTTACAGAAAATTTCATCCTTTGCTCTCACAGATTGGAAGACTCAGTTCATTTTGTGAGCAATTTTCTCATCTTTAAAATGTGATAATTAATTATTAATGAAAGAGAAACATGTCTTTGTACTACAGTAACTTTAAACAATTCTAGTGCAATGTCTTGAAAATTAATTTTGTTTCCTGTCTAAAAAAAGCAGGCCCTGGAGAATACTTCTGTTCAATCATATCCATGTCACAAACTGTATTTAGGCGTCTTTAACCACTTCTAAGCAGACTTCACTAAGCCTAATGTTAATATTGGAAACCCCTGGACAGTTTTCATCTTGAAAGATGGTTTAATGATTTTAAGAATTTGACAATTAGCTGCGTATGCAGTCAAGTGACTACTATGTCGATGTCTGCAGTTTCCTTCTGCCTTCAAACATGAGTGTGATGATTTTAATGTCATGCTGCAGCAGAATGAATTATCATCTGAAACTGTTTAATTAAGACATGTCACACAGCAGGCTCAGCCCCTTTGGCATCTGTAGTGAGACAGTGCTCAGAATGCCAAGTTCCTAATAAAGTAGAGGCTTGTGCCTCTTGACGACTGATTTTGCAGTCTGCATGCAGTGGTAAGAATGAGCTTTGATAATAAGTCTGCTTCTGCAAAGCTCGTTTAATTTCCTCTTGCTGATGAACAATAAGCCCATGTGGTAAGATCCCAGGTAGTAATTATGATGCATGCCTCAGGCTTTGCTGTTATGAAGCACTTACACGAATCCCATTCAGGTGATGCACCAAAGTTCAAGTTCCATGCAGGTAACCACTTAGTTCCTCAACAGCTTCCTTTGCATGTTTTTCTAGGCGGTAATAATTGTTAATGTTACTGCTGATGTGGTCAGTTATAAGCTAAAGACTGAATTAATTTCTTGGAACTGCAAAAGCTTCAGAGAAGTCAAAGATGTAGAAGGAGCTGATTGTCTTTTTCTGAGTGGAGATGTGCATGACTTCACTATGTGCTTGCAAACAGCGAGATTGCTATAGCTGAGTAACTCCTGCAGTAACTGCTGCTGTATCTGAGATCACACTGAATGAAGTATTTGAACAGCTGGTGTTATGTATGTGAATACATATGTGCATGCAGAAGTGAGGAGGGTAAGGGGCAAGTGTTGTCCAGCACCAGCACTTGTGCCATTTATTTCACTGTGGTTCTGGCGAAGACAGTGTTGCTCAGACTTTTTGGAAGCTCACTGGTTAGATCTTCTCTGTGGCTGCCCTTCACCTTCTTTCTGTTTCCTCCAGTCTGATCCAGACTTGCCTCCTGAACCTCAGACATCATCTTCAGCTGACCTGGGGAAGTTCCCTGGCTTGCCTTCCCATCCGGTCTCGCAGTACGTGCCCCCGCAGCCGTCCATTGAGGAGGCTCGGCAGACCATGCACTCGCTGCTGGACGACGCCTTCGCACTGGTGGCTCCCAGCAGCCAAGCAGCCAACTCCGCGGCCGTGGCTCCGCCCGGGGTCTCTGCAGGACAGCCGGTAAACAGCACTCCTGCTCCAGCAGGGAGGGCAACCACATGCACCCACTGGGGATCACCTTATGGTCCAACTCAGGCAGTAAACAACCCATTTAATGTGAGTGATGCGATTTAAAAGGCTTTTCTGGGCAGGCAGTTGGCACCGGTTGAGCCACAGTCACTGTTACTGTGCCCTTGCTGTCAGAATTACCACAAATGTGAAACAGTGCCTGGAACCAGGAGAATTCAGAAGATACTGAATTTGCTTTTGAAGCTATTTGGATTCTTTTCCCTTTTCTTATCTCAACCACAAGAGAAGATTGGAGTTCTCCTTTAGGATAACTTTTCTGTTCTTCTCAGGATTTTTCACACATCAATCTTGTTATGTCCAAGAGTAAAACTTTATTTTTTTTTAAATATATGTGGTGCTTCCTGTTTTGACAATGGAAAAACAACATATTTGGCTTAGGTCATGTTTTTCATCGGGGTATCCAAATGCTTTCAGGAGGTGAGGGGTAGGGAAACAGTATTTCTGTGTATGATTTTTTGCATTTAATGGAGCACTGAGACACATGGATAATCCTTTAGATCATCTCTAGTTCTGTTGAGTCTGAGCCCTGTGGTCTCTTTCCTGCAGTCTTAATGCTGGTTGAGGTCTAAAGAGATTTCCAAATGCAAAGCTTAATTTGCTGAAAGTTTTCACTGAAGTAGACATTGGAGCAGCCCTTGATCTTCTGCATATGAGAAAAGTGTTTCTGGAAGATTTTTAAGTTAAGACTTTCATCAAGACAGTGGCTCACTGTAGTGGTAATTCCCAGATCTTCTTGTGTTTCTGTGTTTGTAAAACTAAGGTCTTATGGCTGCCATCAAGTCCCAGGTACAGGCCTACTGATCTCTGCTATTCATGACTTAGAAGGCTGACAATGGGCTTCCCAGGGTGTGCATTTTGATTTTAATTTCAGTTCTTCTTTTCATTCTGACAGAGATATATGGAATTTGGAATGACTCCGCCAACAGCACCAGGTCTCATACCAAGGTAGCCTTTCACCTATAAAATTATAATTTATTTTTTACTTTGTGATTATTCCAGATTTCTTACTGTCACTGGCATATTTTTATGCAAAGTACTGTATAAATGAGAGGTAACAGGAGTCCAGATCTGGCCTGTGTAATTTATTTATGTACCATGAATGACATGTGCATGCTATATGGAATGTGTTTAAAAGAAATGTGTTTCTATCCCCTTGGCTGTAGAGATATCCTTCCAAATATTCAGTAAACCACTGAGTTTCAGCTTTTGGAAAGCCTGAAACTGGTACTCAGATGCATGTAATTCTCCCAGTGCTCTGACTTTCATCTTGTTTCTGTGTCCTCAGGGCAACACTCACTTGCAAAAGCTTTCATATAAATAACAGATTCATTCTATTTTTAACCAAGCTGAGAACAAATGACAAAGCATGGTGACCCTCACAGAGCCCTAATATTATAAAATTGGGGAAAAAACAATTTTTCCATCTTCTCCTGCCCTTGCTGTGGGACAATTGTGTCAAGAGAAGAAAATTGTTATTCAGGTGACTGTTAATTTCACACTTGGTGTCTGTATTGACTACATGTGAAGGTGGACTCTTGAGTCGTGGTACCCATTGCGATCATACTTGTCTCACCCCCTCCAAGCTGCTGCAGCCAAGGTGGTAAAAGGGTGGACTTGCGTTGTTCTCTCATTACCTTCGTAGAGCTCACCATATGCGATGAAGTCCCACCAGTATTCATGGCATTCATTAGATTTAACCTGAAGCCTTCACTGCCTTTGAAACTTGATGGAAAAATGGATGTGAAGAACTTTATTTACTCTTCTGCAATCTGATTTTGAAAGGGCCAAGTAGAAAAAGAGGGATTTCTAAGCATATTTTCTTACTTAGGTCTTGGCTGGAGGTTGCAGTTTCACTGTGAGTGGAGTGTACATGAAGTGGAACACACTATGACATGCAGTGTTTCTTTTTATAATTTAGGTTACCTTGAAGATTGTGAACTTTGAGACTGCCAATACAAAGCATAACTGATTGTTATTGAGGATCTTCTCTTTGTTGGCCCATTACACATTTAGGGAAAATGTGATAATTAGCCACAAAGTGCTGTAGCCCCTATTAATACACCTGAGCAGGATAGTGTCTTTGCAATGTATGTTTTGGGGGTTTCTTTTCAAAAGCTTATCACCTTTTGACATAGGCACTCTGAATTTATGTAGATCACAAAATAATTGCCTCATGATTGAAAGTTTAAAGGCCAGCTTTGGCCAGTGCCCACAGATTAAGTTAACAATCTGCAAGGTCGTTGACCTTAACAGAAAGAATTCCTTTAAATTTTCATTAGAATAGAAAGTTTCCTAAAGCTTGGTCAATAGAGAACAAGGAAAGAGTTGTCATGGTTGTGCAGTAGGAGTTATTCTGAAATTCTGAAGATAATGATAAACCAATTGATAGAATCACTGCACCAATTAGAGGAAGGAAAAATAACCTTAGGTCAGTGTGATTAGGTGGCATGTATCAATGTCATAGTCCATTGCCTTAAATATCCAGTGCATGGAATAATAGTTGGGTGAGCGTACTGTTCTCTTCTCTGCACTAATGCAGTCAGCATCTTTAATGGGGTGGAACCAACCTGGGGGAAAAAAATAATTGTAAAAGACCTAGGTCACATAACAGCTAGGCAAACATAAAGACACAGTGAACAGTTTTTGCCAGAAAATGGATATTGCATCATGCAACAGAGATAGAGCTACTTAGCCATAGTGGATTAGTGGTGTAAAATTGATTTTTGGGATGGTATCTCCCCACTTAATTAAATGACTGGAGATTAATTTTCTTTTTTTGGATGTGCAAAAATCGAAAGCTGAGTTTCAGTCTGGGAGGAGCACTAGAAAACCTGTATGATACAGATGTAGAGCTGTATCCTGGTTTTATACTTCTCTGTTGATCTCTGACTTTGAAGAGAAGCTGTATCTACCTATTATAAAAAGATTGAGAAGAGAGGGTGAAGGTTTATTAAACGTACCTTTCAAGTACAAACACATCAGCAGTAAAGGATATATTTCCTGTCCTATGAAAAAATTAGCACAATAATAATACATTTGCAATACTGTTGAAAAAATATTTTCTTTAGAAAACATCAAAAAATAGTAGTAATTCATCAGCTTCAAAATTCCAGCTCAACACTGCAGGCATAAAAGGCCAGATGATCACATCCTTTACTGATTACAGTGATTAACATAACAGAAGTGATATCGTTAAACATTACCTACCCATTGTAGCATTTATTTTTAACTAGTTCATAGTTGTGGTTGGAAATGGTTTTCTTTGGATCTGCTGAGTGGGGAGGTGGGATTGTATGTAAGGGAGCTGGGAAAATTCTAGCAATTTGACAATGGGTCTATTAAAGCTTAAAGTCCTTATACCTCCTCCATTTAGTAATACTATATTCCACATAGCTGGTACTTCAATTTGTAATTACTCATTTGTGCCTAAATAGACTCCTACTTGGTTTTATTAGGCAATTTACTATTTTGTCAACTTGCTTTTCTCTCTGGCTGTCATACAAAGGTGTGTAGTTTTCCAAATAAAGCACAAATCAAGAATAGTTTGAATTAGATGCAGTCTCAGGATTTTCCTGTAAAGCAAAGGGATGTAAAATTGAGGTCTTGAGGAACAGAATACATTGCAGTCTGTAGTCTTAGATGGCCTTAGCTGCCATTGTGGTAAAAGGCATATAAAACTCATCCCTAGTCCTCCCTTTCGTAATTTTCATGTGCCTGCGTTAGGATGTTTGTCTCCCTCATTTATACTCACCAGTGAGAGGCTCCTGCAGAAAGTGGTTTAGTGAAGGTCTTTTGCTTTGAATGCCTCTTGAGGAGCAAGCCAAGTAAGCACCTGAAGGTTGGGCATCCACACTGCCACCATATTGATAGGAATCGATAACCCCTGAAAAGTCAGATACTGTCAGTCTTTTAAAATATAATCTCATCTTGGCAGGGTTAAGATATGCTAATAAGAAGCATAGGAAAAGCAGCATTTCCATCTCCCTCTCTGTTCTTGTTGTGAGTGAATTATAGGGTTTCTTTTACAAGTGCAATTACCTTGGCACAGTTAGTGAAGTTAGATTAATTACTGTTTCTGTTGTTAACTCTTTCAGTAAATATGTAACAGTTACTACAGCACCAGCCTGATTTATGGAAGACATTAATTTTGGTATATATTACATCACTTCATAGTGTGCTAATTACAGCTTTGAGTACTTTGATGAATCCTTAAGAGCAAAATATTTGAAAATTTCCTGAAAATGCTTGATGAAGTAATAATTGTCCATGAAATACACATGTAATGGCATTTTGTATGGTTTGTTTTAGACCAAAACTGTGTGCCCAGAAAGTCAAGAGTAGTTAGGCTTTGTTGCTGAGGTAAGCAACAACATCACTACTGAAGTCCTGTTTTTCTGTTTTGAAGATGCTTTTCTTCCCCAAGGGAAAACAAGATCTCCAGATCTGTGGACTTTTTTCTCTACATCAAGGACACTGCAGCATGTGAAAAAACACTTCTGTAAACTTCTGTTACACAATTCCTGTGCAATGCAGATCATAAAGGAGGAGTACAATCTTTGGGTGTAAATATTTTCTTGAACATTTAAGGTTACAGTATACATTAAAAAACATCATAAAGAGCTGTTGTATGAGGTACACCTATGTTATTGTTTCTCGTTAGGAAATTCACTAATTTTAATATTGAGTCCTTTTCCACAGGCAGAACTTTGGGCCAGGATTTCTTCAACCTGCAGAGTTAATGCACACAGAGCAACCGCCACCTGAGGTTCCGTATTCCTCCAGAGGGATGTACTCAGAGGAAATGCCAGCAGTGGCACGGCCACGACCGGTTGGAAGCACTGCAGGTACACTTCATTTAAGTTGAATATGTACTAAAATAACTGATCCTTTTCTGTATCTACTCTTATGCCCAGGTCACCATTAAGACATCATTCTCCTTCAGCTACTACATGTGGTATGTGGTCCTTGTCTTCATTGCCCAAAAGAAAAGGATCACAAAGTGAAATTAACTTCACATCTTCAGGACTTTGCAGAAAAAGGCAGTGCTTTTTGCCGCCTTTTTAGTATCTTACAGGCATTGATTATCACAAAGCGTATTTTCACAAAACCCCGTTCTCTAAGAATGAAAAATTACTTGTTTTAGAGAGTTGAGTGTGTGCTGACTTTCCACTGCAAGCTACTACTTTTGTAGCTAAATGAGCTAATAGATGCATCCCAAATCAGCATGCTAAAAATAGCAAAATTTTTTGCTTTCCTATGTCTGTGTTTCTCATTTCTCTTCCTCAAATTACATAAAAGTAGCATCTCTTAGTTCTAGATGTATTACCCATTGCTGCTGTCCCATGTGAAATCACCTTCTCTAATTTGGTTGTGAGATAATTTCCATAGCACTCATCAGTGCTATCATGAATAAGATGCTAACCCCACACAGCAATTAAGCAGCAAACACTGATTTTTAAGAATAAAAGATTGTATTGTTATGCAAATGTCACAGTTAGTTTTCTCCCAGATAACTGTTTCCTTCCTGGAGAGTTAAAAAAGGCTGGAAATACACTCATATACTCATGTCAGAAGCCTGGTTTTGATAATTGCTATTCTCTCCCTTTAAATGAATGAAAATGGTAGGAATGTAGTGACTATCAGAGTTTAATGATGTTTTGTTCTCTGATTCACACTATTATCTAAATGTTCATATGTATTCTACTTTAAAGTTTGCGGGTAATGCATATATTTAGTTTCTGTTCTTCAGCATAATTATATGTGAATATCAAACTTCTCAAATATTGGGGCTTTTTTATAGAAAAATATAAAAGTGATCTAACTGTCTGTCACTTAAATCACACTTGTTTTTGTCTTTTTCTCCCTTTTTGTGCATACACACAGTTTTATGTCTTTCTGGATTAAACGTGTTTCATTTCTAATTAATAATAAAACAGTTTAATAATTAAAATAATAAAAAATAAATTATGTTTCTCTGTGGAAGGAAATTCAGGAAGTAGGAAAGCTGGCGTGTTGTTACATGTCTCTTGCAATTAATGGTGGCAGCTATCCTTGCATGTGTTTGAAAGCAGCAGGAGAGGAGGGAAAGGAAGGAAAAGGAGAAAGGAGGAGGTTAGCTTTCAGTCTGGAAGGAGATACAGTGTGTTCTGACCTTCCCATCAGTTAATGACAGCATTGTTTAATATTTAACCACAAAGCAAAGCTCAAAGAACCACACTCTTACATAGTCATGTATGTTATTCTTCTGAGCTATGGAACAGAAGGCAGAGAGTTCGGGTCTTGCTAGTGTGATGCAATTAAGGTGTGCCACGAGAGCAAATGTCTTCTCTTTGCTGCTGAGTAATTTACGTGAAAGCACTGCCAGAGCTTTCAGTAAACACTGTTTGGATAGAGCTGGCATGTTTCTGGAATGAAGAGTAGTCCATGTCCGAGATGCATGTATCTCAACCTCGTCTTTCAGTGCAGTGAAATGAAATGCATCACACTCAAATGAACTGCACAAAATGCACATAACTTTTCCTTCTTTGTTCTATACTGACAGCCTTCTTTCTGCTGATTTTTATTAATTGCACAGAAACAGAGCTCCATTTTCTTCTTATCTCCTGCTTCCAACAAAGTTTTATGTTGTCATTTGTCTGCCCTGCGAACTTGACTGTGTATAAAGATGAAAAAAACAATATTTGCTTTTAAGGTTCTCAGATACAGCACCTCACTCAGGTGGGAATTGCTAGCAGGATCGGAGGTCAACAAGTGGAGATCCCCTCAGGCAGAGCAGGGCATGGCCAGCCGGGGGGGCCAGGGTGGCCCCAGTACCGTGGAGAGGATGAATGTGCTAGGCGAGATGCAGTGAGTACTGTTACACATTTGCATAGTTTCCAAAGTAGTGATATGTTGGGTATTTTTTCCTGCATTACTGTTTGGAACTTTTTACCCCAGAACACTTTCAGTTGCTTCTCTGACATTCTTTGCTTTGCTCTTGAAACCCTTGTTAGTTCTTCTAACTTCTGCTTGCTATTCTTTCACCTTTGCTTCTCTCTAACTGCTTTTTCTCATTTTACCCTAACCTTTTTTTTTTCTCACTTGAGGCCTTCACCCATTAATTGCAGTTCATCCAGTTCTGCTTCTGAGCTCCAGCAGAGATGGATACTGCTTTCCATTTCTTCTTTGAAATATGCCTCTGTATTTCAAGATCATTGTAAGTAGAAAACATTGAATTAAATTGTCCCAGACTACCATCCTACTTTGTATGGATACAGTTCTTTTGTCTTCTGTATCAGTACGCAACAGCAGGAGTCAGGGCAAGAGAATAAGCTACATACTTGCGTGTAACATTAGAGGTGTTTCTGCACAAGTTATTTTCCTAGCCTCAGTCAGCAGAATGTGGTAAATTAATATTTATTCATTTACCAGTGTTGCCTAGGCAGCCATGGTGATTTCCTGTTCTTGGCAGTGGAACTTCTAGAGGTTGACGTCTCTGATTCAACCAGATGTGTGAAGTTGAAGATGGTATATGGCCTCTCCAGGAGGGAGAAACAGCGGCTTGCTACCTGGCCCTCTTTGATGTACTTGCATCCTGGAGCAGACTGACCTGTGACAGCTTTGTTGTAGTACTCTAGAGAGCAACAACTTTATGCCTCTTTTGCTTCTTTGTTTAACCAATCTTTTTCTGGTTTCCTCCTTGAGGGACGAAGACAGGATCTCCTCCTTTTGCATGCTTAGAGCAGTGTGTGTTCACACTACTTGAATTTGCTTTGCAGTATTTCATGATCTTGAAACAGCTTTGCAGAAAGGAAAATGCAACAGGATGGTCTTATCTTGAAATTTTGGTGGAATTGACCTGCCTCCACTCCAAATGAACTTGAGAGGAGCAGCATACAGCTTTTGACAACTGGGTGCACTAGAAACAAACTCTGTTGATACCATTCAAAAACTTTAACTGTCAAAGCTGAAAGATGTATTTGCCTGATTTAATGTGCTCTCTGTGCTTGAAACGGTGGTATTTGAGTGCAAGATCATCACAATTTCAGTTTACATCGAAAAGAGCACTTAGATGAGAAATCTCCCATTCCATATTCAGAAACATCTCTGAGTTACCATTCACTGACCCTTCTTAACATGTCTCTCTTTTCTAAAAGTGACTGTTCTAGATCTGTGGTCCTGTCCTTTCAGTTCCCCACATACACATCTAGCTGCTACTTTCTTAGTGTTTTATTTACTTGTATTGCTAACATATTACTGAAAGTTTATTATCTGAGATCTTATTCAAAGAGTTGGTTTTGACATCAGTTCCCTGCACAGCTTTCAAATATTTATGGCTCAATACAATATGATGTGGTTGCAGTTAGAACCTTCAGTCACAGTTTCGCATGTGTTCAGGCCATTTCAATCCAGGTTGACTTTCTTTTCATTCATCTCAGTTTAAAGATTTCCTTGCCTATGACAGAACTTTTTGCTCACTGGCTGCTGCAGTTCATGCATTACTGCAATGTGATTTTTTTTTTTAGTTATTAAAAAAAAGCAAAAGGAGGAGATCATGGACTAAAACTTAGATATCTGAGTATGATGTCATTCACTTGTAGGGGAGCTCACCTATTGCCCACTCTTTCCTTTTCCTATGAGCATTTTTTTCTTTTTTTTGCAAAGGATTCTTCCCCTCCAGAAAAAAAGCCTTATTCTTGTAGCTTTCTGTATTTGAATAATTACCTTCAGAGTTTGGTTTTGTTCACTAGCACAGAACTCTAAATTTATCTTTCCTCCTTTAGGAAATGAGGCTTTACTTAATAACAGTCATGTTCCTTATGGTGCACTGTTCAGCTGATCCTTTGCAAACAGTCTTACTGTTCCCTCATTCCGAGGAAGTTTCTAAAATTAAACTCTGCATTTAGCAAGATTAGAATCTAGATCATTCTTCTCTCATGGAAACAGGAGAGGGATCTGCATTTGTCTTCCTGCAATAGCCCATTTCCTTACAGTATCTTCACCCATTATTCCTGAAGTCAATACCTGTTTTTCTGCTGGAATAGGACCTCTAACTTGTACCTTCTGACCCAAAGCCAGTGTGCAGGATACCATCAGTTCACCTTAATTCTCCATCCAGAAGACCTAGGCAACCAGCAGAATTACAACCTTTCCTTAGCTGACACAAAATACAATACTGAGCCAGTGCTCATTTCAGCAGCAGCAAAGGTTTCTTACAATGGGTGGAGTTTCTTGCATCTCCACCTCCCTTCCACCACCTGGCATCACCACCTACCCATTTACAGTCCCTTATAGCTCTCCACTGTTCTGCCATGTCTTCTCCAGGTTTGCAGTTTCCCCAAAGCTACTCTTACCCTTTCACTCTATTTTTCTATATCCAGCTGCCCACTCTAGAGTCTCTAAACAATCTGACCGTACTTGAAGCTCTCTCACGTACCCTGGGTAGCCCCTGTGAGATACGTGCTGGCTGACAGGTCCACCTGAGCACAGTGTAACTTGACCTTTCTGCTACTCAGAAGCAGATTCAATGGTAGCACAAATCAGGTTATGTCTAATTAGCTATCTAGTTTTGTGGATTTTATATATCTGTTCATGTATATATACATGGATGTCTGTGTATATATTTATACATCCAATGCAGTTAAAATTGGCCATAGTTCAACAGTTATTAAATGGAGATTAACAAATTTACAATATGATCTCATAAATCTTCATTTCTTAAGAGGGAAGATTCAATAAAGATACTTTTATCGTTTTATACTGCTGTTAATTATACAGGATTTTCTAGATAAAACCCAAAAATTTATTGATGTTATGTAAAGCTACATATTTTTATATATAATAATAATGCTATATAATATACCAATGTGTATTTCTGTTAGTAAAGAAATTTAAAAGTAGAAAAATCAGCAAACTGCAAAAACCTTTCAAGGTGTTGCTCTCCTTATTTTGCTGATGTATTTAGAAGAGATTAGGTTTCTGAACTAACATGGTATTGAAAGTTCTCAGGCCTGTTAAATTCCTGTGTTTTATGTGAAATCACAGAAACACATACTTTTCTTAGATATTTAAGAAAACCTTGATAACCTTAATATAAAAAACAGCCACTATGGTCATAAAATGTTCTTCCTAACTTCCCATATAATTCCCTTACAACCATTCTTATGGTAGAAATGCAGTGCAGTGTGAGGTAGGAGCTGAATCATGTCATGCTTTTGAATGTGAAGTAACCTGAACATAATTTAGGTTGCTGTTAAGACTCATGTATCAAGGAATGTTTGCTTTTAATATTTTTTATGTCATCTCTTCTCTATAAACCCTCAAAGTACTTGTCAGGTTTCCCAGCTCGACACTGTACATATGAATTAGTTTCAGGTTTTGCTGCCAGGTGAATAGTTCTGAACAATCAAGAGGCCCATTCATATTCCTTTCTGATACTGAAATCACGTATCTTTTGTTAGAAATGACAGGATGTTACTTGGAAAACCTTATCTATCATTCTTCTGTTAAAGCCTCTTTTCCTCTTAATCTCTCTCCCCAAATTAACTGTGTAAATGATGAGTGCTGTACCTGAGCTGTGTAAGAGAGTCAGAATCTATTGTTAGTTCTACTTTATACAAAATGGCTTAAATTTTTGTTCATTTATATTATGAGATATATGAAGGAACTTAGACCCATGCATTTTTGTGTTCCTGCACACTTCTGCCACAGTTGTTCTAGATTCCCCATGCCCTTTCTGGACCTTGCTTTGTAATCCCTTCATTTCCCTCTCCCTCACTCCCAAATCCTCTTCTAGCCGACCTTGCTGTCCTTTCTTCCCCCATCAGGTTGCGCTCTCTGCTACTGCTTGAGGCTTATCTACAGAGAGTGGTGGTGCTCACTGAATTGTGATGACTGTGATCTGAATTTGCTGCAGGTGGCAGTTCCCCATCCCCAGTGCAGACCCTCTGAAAGGGGATTACACTGCATTGCTCACAACTGTGTGTTCAAGTCCTTTGTGTCCAGTGTTTTCTTCTGGCTGTCTCTCAGCCTCCAGCAATATGAGGCAAGAGGAAACACTTGCTTCAGGGGTGTCAGCTGGAATTTACATTTTTGAAATGTACCTTGTTTGTGTCTATACTGGGAGTTGGTGCAGTCACCCAGTGAACTCTAAATTCATACTTTGTTTTAGTGTAAGCAGATTTTCTTTCAAACAGAGAAACCATAAGCTCAGGCTTCTGTTTTGTTTCTTTCTTGTTTTGTTAGAAAATGCATATTACTGAACAAACACAGAATTAACCCCTTTCTACCCTGAAAAAATGATTGTCCCTAAACAAGGATAGTGTTTCTCAGATATGTAAAACAGATGTTGAGTATGGAAAAATCTAATCTTTTAAATCTGAGTAGCTTTCTCCTTCTGCTTTTTCTGTTGACCGTGTTTTCCTGGGCACTGGTCAGTCAGAGGGTCCTCACCAGTGTACAGTCTGAACAGGCAAGCCAGAATGTCAAAGTAGTCATATCTGTGCTTTTAAATAGTGTGGAGAAATGACAGCCAGGAAGAAAGTGATTTGCCTGTTGTCTTTTAGAAAGTTGATAGAAATAGAAGGAAAGAAAAGCCAATTTTGTTGACTTCCAGTTCTCTGGCTTTTCTCCCCACTTCCTTCCACTCTAGTTTTTAAACTTACCATAGATTGCAAAGGTGGTCAAGGCTTTCTAACAGATAGTGGAAGAGATTTTGAAAATCCCTGGACTTGAGGCAGTCCAACAATTTTGTGTACATTTGTTGTTTTGTGCTCCATAAGAGGAATCACTCATTCATGTAACAGAAGAACAGTTGCAGCAGATAGAAGCATCTCCATGTTGCTTTCCCCTCTGTTCTTGGCCTTTTTGCTTTCTTGTCTTTTCTGGGATAACTGTGTTTATTCAGAAAGTACAATAACGCTTTCTGCCTTTTTCCAGACGCATATGCATGGACACCAAGAATATTCCTCCTCACCAGTATTCCAGATGCCGAGGACTTCAGCCAGGCAGCCCTCAGCACCTCCTGCTCAGCTTCCACACAACAGCCTTCAGGGCCAGGGCCTTTGCTACACCACCAGTTCCACTGAGGACCTCCAGCCAGGTCACTCATCAGCCTCTCTTATCAAAGCAATTAGAGAAGAACTTCTACGACTGTCTCAGAAACAGACAACAGTGCAGAACTTCCATAGTTGATTTAGCATTCCATTGCAAATCTGCCAGGTATCTGCTTCCTATGGAAGCAAAGACTTAGAGGAAATCAGCAATGTTGTTCTCTCAAAGGAAGGAACTTTCACAGCTCTGTTGACAACACTCTGGAAAACTGAAGAAGGCAACAAAATTAGGGTAGTAAGGAGAGAGAGAGATGGGGGACAAACAGGGGAAATCAGTGTCATCACAAGTAATATTAATTAATCTACTAATATTACGGTGCTCCTTCTCTCTCCTTACCTTCATTCAGCCTAACACATAAATAAAACCTTAGGTCAAGAACTCAATACTCCAGCAACAAAACAAAAAAAAGACAGGAACAAACTCCAAGTATGATGGACTCCTTTTTCTAAGGAAGTAGGTGAAGTTTTGAATAAACTGAGATGACATTTTGCAAGAAGTTACAAGTATTCTTATCTCTCCAGTGCTTATGGGGAACTGATTTGTGTTACTGTTCTGCAGGATTACAAACTGTATCAGCTCAAGGGTCTTGAAGGTCAGATCCGACATAAGAATCACTTTGGTTGTCAGGAACAATAGGACTACTTAGAATAAAAGTCTTTTTGAGTTACTTGTATCAAACTGGAACGATAATTGTCATAGATCTGTGGTTCCAAATGGAGGAACCCTCTGCACTCTTCCTTGTTTTCCTTCTGGTGCTGAAGCTTCAAGTGTTCCTTCATCTTCAATGTTTGCAAAGTGAAACATTGGCCTTGTATAACTAAGAAAATATCTGTAGACTCATTCAGGCTGGAAAAAGAAAACAAAGCATCCAAACAGAAAGGGCTTGTTATCTAATTTGTTTAAAAATTATTGAAAACTGGGAGAGGAATACTCAGCCACAGTTGAATTTGGGGAAATGTGTGTGTATATCTTTAAAAAATGTATTTACATACTTAATGCTCTCGCAGGACCAGCGATAAAATATTGCCACTCTGTAGTTTGCTTTGTGGACAGAAACCAATCCAGCCTGACTGGTACAGGGTCACCAGCATTACATTATAAATTGATGTCCTAAGTCGTTGTTTATGTTTGGATCTGAATAATTTTAGTGAAAGTCAGTGACAGTTTAGAGCATTAACATAGGCTTAGATTTGCAGGTTTGAGACAGTTTCTATATTTATAATACTTGTTTCCACTGTCCCTCTGGACAAAGGGTAAGCATTATCCCCATGGTAAAAATGGTACGTGCCATGGAACTGTTTGTCGCTGGTTTTTTCAGAGTTTTAATTTAATATTAGCTACAAATTTACTAATATTGGCCATTGCATAACTGTAACTGACATAATACCTCTGGAAATTTTACTTAAGTCATGATTTGTTGGAGTGTTGTCATTTCCAGATCAGACTGAACTAAAGTTAACAACTTGGCACAGATATAAGAGGGTAAGCTCAGTGTTTGTGAGGATGGCAAAACTATTATTTGCTACAGTGTAAGTATTTCAAATAATAGCAGACTGTATTCATAAAAGGTATCAGGAACAGGGTCTGCCAGAGAGAACCTCGGGCAGTTGATCTGGGCAGGGGCTGCGTTTGTCTCACTCACTGGGATAGAAATGACATTGGTAAAATACAGTGTGTAACACTGGTGTGATATGGTGCTCTTTGGCTGCCAAATCTGTTCCTGGTTCCAATGCACAGTCCTGTGACAGGACTAACTCAGACTGAATTGAGAGCAGGTATGAGGACACTGTGGGAGAAGCCAACTACATACGTTATTCATGGAGCTTGTACACCATACTCATTCCTGAAGCCAAAACCTCAGTTGCTCATTGATGTGGAGAAAAACAGGTGGTGTGTTTCCCTCTTTACTAGGAAGATCAGTTATTTTCCTGTTTCCCTATGATCATCAAAAAGCTGTAGGAAGTTGTTTTGAGGGACTTACTGCACTGAAGCAGTCTAATTAATTTCCACCCTGGCCAATCTATAAAGCCCTCATGGGCACCAGTTGAGGTTTGATTGGGGTCAGAACACCAGCATGGTTGTGAACAGCATTACCAACAGGTCATTATGATTTGAATTTTTAAGCTTTTTGTGTGATAATCAATTCTAGGATAAGTATAAACATTTGTTTTCTGCCAAGTTTGTAAACATGAATGTTGCCAATAGTTCTGCAAAATGTCAGGTTTTGAAGAATGAAGAGTGTATCGGGCAATGTTCATTTGGTCTTTCTGACACTGCTGAAGACTGACTGTTGCTGAGTGTTCCCATTAAAATCATCTCTGTTGAGCCCGCTTTCTTCTCCAGCTTAATTCTGCAGTGAGCTGATACACCAGTGCTTGTAATATTAACACATTACCCTGGCTTCATTTCAAGAAAATGGGGGCTACTAAAAACTGAGCTAATTTTCTAGTTCCAGCAATTTAAGAAGGACTGTAAAATAAGAGCTGTTAAATTTAGAGGAACTTAAACCACTTCTCATTCATTTTTTGCTAGTGATGGTGATGCTATTGTGAAATTCAGTCTTTCTATAAATGGACGAAGATCCTTTCTCGTTTTAATCCCAAACTTTATGAAAAACATAGGACACAGGACAAGTATGTACTGGTAAATAAAGGAGGTTTTTTGATGCAAAAATCCCTCTTTAAAACCTTAGGCAGGACACTAAAATACATGAAGTTGGAAAGCTGTGTTTGGAAGTTATATCCTCAAACTGGCTGGACACCTGATCCCAGTGTTCAAAAAAGGGTATGGCATAGTCTGTGTTTTCATATAGTAAGAAAAGTAATACCTGTTACCAACCACCAGTTCCAATAATGACTTTGACAAGGGAGACCCACACTTTACTTTCTGCAGCTACAGGAAAATCAGGGGTTTTTCATATGCTAAGAAAAAAGGATTTTGTGGAACGCACGTGCCAAAATGTGTGTTTTCACTTGGATGTTCGGGAGGAAAAAGTCTGTAAGCTTCTGCATCCCCATGAGTTTGAGCTCTTTTCTCAGTTCTTTTTATTGCCCTGTTAAAAGGGAGGAAAATAAAACCCAAACAAACCTTTTTTTCCTGAAACATAAAGTATTCTGAATTTAAGTATCTGTTAATGAATCTACCAGTTTCTGAAAACATTGATCAAACGAGAATTTGGTACAGGCACAGAAAGCTGTTACCAACAGTTGCATCCATTTCCATGACTAAACCATCTGGTTCATGGAATCCTTAGGCTCTTCCCTTTTTTCACAGTTTTCCTTGACATTTGTGTTTCGTCTGTGTTTTGTTTGGCAGAGAGAAGAACTTGGCAAGATGAGAGCTACATAATTTAGCTTGGTTGGTTTCCTTCTTGTGGCCAAAATGTTGACCCCTAGCCTGCTTCGTGATTATTTTTGGAGCTGAGTGAAATGTTAGAATTATTTTTCATACACTCAATTTGAAAGGTGGGGCACAGTTCAGTACTATAAAATATTCTCTGCCAGGATGTAACATGTGGTCCTGCCAGTGACTGTGAGGATGTGACTCAAGAAAGAAGACCTTGCTTTTAGGAGGAGTGATTTGCATAGGTGCTGGACTTGTAATGTTAAATATGCACACTTTGGAGCAGTAAGTGGAATTTGACCGACACTTTGCAATGTGCTGTACTTGCAGTGGTTTGGAACAGGCTTCTTATATAGTGGTTTAGCAGCTACAGCATCACACAAGGTCTGTATGTCATCTCTGCACCCAATGGAGTGGTTGGCACAATATCAGCTCCCCCAGAACCGTGCACCTTTATGGACACACATAACACAAAGACCGATCACACAAAAGTGCATGTTCTTAGGAAATGCTAAAGGCAGAGCCTTTAAGTTAGACCAGCAGGGTTATGGAGCTATCTTGGAAAGAGGCTGTGTACAGGGATTGTAACTTCCGAAGAACCAAAACAGCTGATGCTGTTGTGCATTAACTCATGGCTTGGAAACACATTTGATGGATTACACAAGGAAGCCAGTGTGTATTCAGGCTCCAGTGAAGGCACCGATTGTGTGATATCGATGGCAGCAGGCAGCTGAACTAGTTTTTGTAACTTTTGCCCTCACTGCATTCCCCCTTTTTCCAATTTCAGTAGTTCAGGGAAGAAGTGGGCATTTTGCTTTCCATGCCTTATCTAAGCGTTTCTTTGTTACAAGGTGCCAGTCCTTGAAAATACCCTATTTTGACCAAGAGCTTTGAAGTGGCAGGATGAGCATTTGTGACTTTGAGGTGCAGTGTGTTGTGGGGCATGTTTTTGCAGACACAAATTTAAAAGTGGATTTTTTTAAAAAAATAACCACACCTGTTTGATGTTTTCTGAATATGGACAGAAAGCCAGAAATAGATTAAAAGATTAAATGAAAAAGGGTAATATGATTGTCAAAAGGCACAGGACTGCAACAAGGTCTCCAGGACCACCTGTGATGGTGCACTAAAAAGAGAGAGAAAATGTCTTGGGGACTCCCCCTGCCCTCGCTGAAGCTGAGTCCATAACACAGCCCCTCTTCTTTGCAATCTTCACTGCTCACAGTGCTGGTTTGTACAAATGAGGAGCATTTCTCATCAGTGAGACTCCCAAAAGCAGTTTGCCAAGGCTCTGGGGTTTCTCCAGGACTGTTCAGATGTGCATGGAGAAAAGCACCAGCTTTGAATTGCTTGAATGTGGAAATAAAAATCCACTTCCCCTTTGTGAAGGGCATATTTTTCTCTTCCTGTTAGATTTTGTTTAGGAGTCAAGGAGACACGATGGGGATGTATTCTGTTGTCATCAGTCTGCTGTCATTCATGTATTGCTCTGTAGGGGCCTCAATACTGAGGAAGCAGAAATTAAGAATGCAAGTTTTGGAATGCTTGTGAAGATTCACTGTAGTTTTGCAGTATTTTGGTGTGGGTGCACTTGAGTGCAGTGTGTCTCTTACAGTGAGTGTATCTCGAAATGGAGCTTATATCAAAGGGAAGCAATTTTAATTCTCTGTCTCTGGCACTAATCCAATGAGGGCAGAACACACTGAGCTTGTGACAGCTCATACCAGTAGGATTGGTTGTTCAGATCCGAATGTTGGTCTGCATGTTGCCCCTGGCTACATCTGCATGATTTCCTCGGAAAATCATTTAGTCACACATACGCTTTGGAAGGAGAATTTATCCTGCAGATTTTTTAGTGCAGTTTGAGATGCACTTGGCAAGATGTGTCTAGCTTTGATGTACAAGTCTCAGGGTGAGTTTACTCACCCAGAGTAAGAAACTTGAGAAGCAAAAATCTTGTGGAGTTGCACTGCCTTTTTAAAGAGGCTTTTCCAAAGCGGAGCTGCAGTCCCATGAATTCCACAGAAGACTGATAAATTAAAAAGAAGTTACACTAGTACTAGAAAAATACACATTTCTTTGCACTTCATAGTTTGTAGAGATGGAATGTTTTGTCTTGAATTTGTGTTACTTTTTCTTGATACCTTTTACTATATGAAATATGTATTCTTCTTTGTAGTGGCCACTCCTGTTTAATTTTGAGTAGTTCTTGCTCCATAACTGGAAGTTTGTGTTTAGGTTGTTACATGTTGCCTTAATTGGAATAAAATGTTGGCACATTTGAACAAATGCTCTCAAGAATCTTTTGAAACAAATGCTAAATGGATCCGTGATGTGAGTTTCAGGCTCACTTGCAGAAATACTCTTATTGCCACTTGTAGAGCAGGTGAAATGAAAAGAACTGAGAGAGTAGAGAAGAGACTGAAAGATGAAAATTATTGTTTTGCATTTCCAAATATATTCTAAAATACACACTTCTTAAGAGCTCTGTAATGTTCCCATGAAAACTTCTCAAATATTTCCATCTCAAGGCTTCTTGGAAGTTGGTTTCCTCATCCAGGCTGTTGGAAGGTTTTAGTGCTGTGCATGATTTAAAAGCAGTAGCTGCATATTGTTTGTGTTTTAGGAAAAACTTATTTTTACATTCAAGGAGAATTAATGTGGTGTTATATTTGGCAGTGCACTGCGCTCTCTTTTTGTCCTGACACACGGATCTAAAAGAAACTTGACTAAAGAAATAAAAACTTTAAAAATACTGCAATAATAAAAGATCAGAAAGCTTTTATCCTTGGACTTGAGCAAACAGAAGAAAGAATTATTACTGTCAGTAGTAATTCAGCATAGTCACTAAATATGAAATTGTTCAAATTCAGTGCAGTGCAGATGATCTGAGCAATCACAAACTTGTGAACTTGTTACTGGGTTTGCTAGTCCATGCAATCCTGGACAAAATGGTTTCAGGTAAGTTGCTTTATATTTTGCATGGAACAATTCCTGTCAAGCTTTTCCGTGGATGAGTTTAATCCTTATGTTAGTTTTTGTCTTTGGGCTTGATGGTGGCAGCTTTAAGCAAGACCACATTGAAAATTCAAGGTTGAAGGTGAGGAATCTCCTTTGCAGAGGATTTTTTAAATGTGCAGCCACGTATTTATATTATTGCTGAATCCTCCTGTACTTCATTGCTGTGTGGAGGAAAATTTGATGGGATGCTGTAAACAACACTCTTGTTTTTGCAGAGTAGAACTGCAAAGAAGTTACAAGAAGTTGTTTGTCACTTCAAGCAGATGTCGTCACTGACACAACACTGCCTACAATAATCTTACTTCTGCTAGAGAGGAGAGTGGCATTTCCTGCAGCTTAAGGAGAACAACACTAGTGCTAAACAATGAGCATTGTTTAGTCTTCTTCATTTAAGAATGAGCTAACATCTTTCACCTAACATTATCGCCTATCTGTACAGGGTGCTGGTATTGCTCAGCTAAAGCATGGTGATTTATTCATGTATTTGAGCCCAGAGAGTTGCTGTGTTAGAACTTGAATATTGTTGGACTGATCTGACTTAAATACACAATGTGCCGAAATGCCACAAAGTGGGAACAGTCTAGCAGAGATGGCTTTGCAGGTGTCTCCCTTCTCTTCCCCCAGTTAGGTAAAGCAAACAAAGCTGTGGAGGACCTGAATAAGTACTTTAACTTTTGCTCTGAAAGTCATGCTGAGAAACAAATTTGGCTACATGTTTTACAACCTAGAAAAAGTGGCTCTGGCTTTCCCAGTGACTAAGGAACTGCAGGCTCTGTATATTGGTACCATTTGTTTTGTCTTTATTATTAGATAAATTAGAGACTGGAAAAGCCACTGATAGGGTATATTAATATAAAGAACTTTGTGAAGAGAAGCAATGGTGAAAGGGGCAGAGCTTACAGAATATCATCAGTTGGGAGTCAATTTGATTGCCCACAGGAAAGGGAAGAGAAGGAAAGGACATGGCAGGTCTTTTGAGTTATTGAAACCAACAATGGGCACAGCTGTGAGCAGAGAAGGAAGGGAAGAAACCTAGTATATTGAGTAAATGGAGAATAATAAGGGTACAGCTGAAATGAGTAAATAGTGTGGTATATACAGCCACCAAAGAGCACAGAGGCAGCAGAAAGTTTAACCAGGACTTTGATCTTCTATATGTTTTTCTTAAAATGGGTATTCACTCATATGAAATAATTGAGGGGTGACACACTGTGTTCAAGTTGGTGCACAAACTCAGTAATGAGTATGTGAAGTTTATGGAAAATGAGATCAGTAGGAGAGAGAAGGGTGGGGAGAAATGGGAGTGATTGTAATCACAAGGGAGAAGTTGAAAAGAAAAAGTCATAGAAAGGTATTCTTGCATGAAACTGTCCACAGTCCTCAAAGGATTCATTTTAAAGTGCCAGAGGGATGAGCTGCTGCGAGAGAGCTCAGTTCTGTATCGGAAAGGGGCTTTATTTCACTTGTGAGCTGAGCATGGAGAGGAAGGGAGGATTACTGTGTACTGTAAGGGTTGTATCTTCTTCCCCCAGTACTTGCTGCTGGGGCACAGAGCTGGACTTACAGGGACCTTTGAGAAGCCTGGAGAGGAGAAGGCTCCAGTGAACAGCCTTCCAATACGTAAAGAGGCCTACAAGAAAGCTGGAGAGGGACTTTTTACAAGGGCATGCAGTGATAGGACAAGGGGTGGCAGCTTTAAACTGAAAGAGGGTGAATTTAGATTAGATATTAGAAAGACATTCTTTGCATTGAGGGTGGTGAGGCACCACAACAGGTTGTCCAGAGAAGTTGTGGATGCCCCATCCCTGATAGTATTCAAGGCCAGGCTGGATGGGGCTTTGAGCAACTTGGTCTAGTGGAAGGGATCCCTGCCCATGACAGCAGTGATTAGAACTAGATCACATTTAAGGTCCCTTCCAACCTAATCCATTCTATGGTTCTGTGATCTCACCTTGCTGTTGCAACAGCACAAAAAAGATCTGTATGGCCTGTGACATCTTTATCTAAATTAGGTTATAAATTGCCTCAGGCTGTTTTGATTCCTTCAAGTGGCAAAACCAACTTGCAGTGGGAACCTTTGGAGAGAGAAATGGAGGGATTTGAGACTAACACAATGTGAATGTTTAGTTTATGCTGTCCCCAGCGTGTGTCTGGCAGGGCCATGACTTTACCACACGTAGTGGTAGAGGGAACAAATGTAGAGTTTTACAATTAGTTTGGTTCTTTAGCTCTTAGAGTGAAAGTCACCATGACAAACATGGTATGGGAACAGAGCTTTGTTTGCTGGTCACTAGGAGCAGATGCTTTTCCTGTGCTTTCTTTTTGGAGGGCAAAGTCAGCTCTGGAGGAGTTTTATGCCAGCAAGACACTGGAGCCTGCAAGTCTCTATCATAGGCAAGCAAAATGGTTTGACTGAATGAATGTGGCCCTAGATTTCATATTGTCAAGTTAGACAGGAAGAATCAAAAGTCTCTTAGACTGTATTTTTTTTTCAAGTAGTTTGCAGACTTGGGAAACAGTGCATTGTTTACCCTGTGTTTTATTTCCAGAAGGTTATTACAAAATAGGAGTTGGAAATTAGCTCCTTGAACAGTGCATGTTTGGTTCTGGGACACTAACCTGTAGCAAGTTTTGAATTCCACAACAGGTACTGGTACTGCTGATACCACAAAGTAAGCAAAATTTCGAGTGTAAGCATGAGAGAGCGTGGTTGCTTCCCAAGAATGTCTGTATTCTAGTCCTTGACCATAATTAATTACAATAAATTTCTGAAGTCCTAGTTTTGTAATGGCTTTATCAAAATTCCTACAGAGTCCTAGTGTGGAGCACCTTTTCTTATGAATTTAACCTCTGCCTTTTGTCTGTATGCTTCATGTGAGTAGGGAGCTCTGATGCTTGCCAGTTTTCATTCCCCCGGTGATTTCACAAAGTGTAATCATTGTAAAGTGCAATTGCTTAATATGTAGCTCATTCACTAAAACCCCAAGGATAGAGGCAGTGAGTAATGTGAGTCATTACCAGAGCAATGGTATCTGAAAAGATGAAGACTCATGCATCAAGTACCAATCCATTTAGTCTTGAATTAAGAATTTAAAAAAACCACTAGTCGGATGTGATTGATCTTCTCTCCAGGCAAATTAAAGTAGTTACCCTGAAACTCTGTGCTGCTGCTCATGCTTTTCTCCTTTATTATTAGAAGTGCTGATCAGTTATATGTCCCTACTGCTCTGTTTGTCTGTCCCAGATGTTTTCAGACCAGCAGCTTTTCCAGGTGCCATTTGCACCTCTTTTCCTTTTCCAGGCACTACATACCTTCTTGCCTGAAATTCAGAACCTTTGTCCAGAACACATGAAGAACTCAGCTGACTTGGTCAGCAGTGTTGAGGTTCAAACTTATGTATTTCAGTTGCACTTATTTTTTTTCAGCCGTCCTGATTTCAACATTTTTCTTGCTTTTCTTCATACCGAATCATAAAATCTGGAATAGATTTTTTTCTCCATCTCAGTCCACGGATGAACTTCTAGGTCCAAAGACAGAGAATTTGGCTGGACAGACAGTAACTGTAAATGACTGGAATGTTAACATTTCCGTCATCATTCTGAGAGGGTAATTTGCAGCTTAATAGGTGACATGAGTTGCCATCTTACTTTTTACATGCTTTGAGATGTGCCAGTGCCTGCATAATTGTTGTATGCAGCAGTCTGAGGGGGTACCCAGGTGAAATGATTTATGCACAGTGAGAAATCAGGAGTTATGTTTTGTTTCCAAGATATCCTATGGGAATAAAAATTACAGGCTTCCTGAATTACGATACAAAAAACCCCAAATAACAGAACAAGGCATGTGCTGTATGTATGTGCAACTCCCTTGAAGTCAGCAGGGCCTGGGAAGCATTATACTAGTTGGGATCTACAACCAGAGGTTGATTATACCTGTCGGTGATATTATTAAGACCATGAAATAATTAGTACATCAGTCTGCAACACGGCTCATGGACCACACAGATAAGGCATTGTCCTATAAAGTCACCTTTAATTTGTGCATCAAAACTGGACCACAGCCTTCTACTGTGACTTGACTGCTCTTAAAATAGGGGTATCATGGACAAGCTGTGCTTTCTTACTGTGTGTTCCCTCGCTGAAATTATTCCAGGAAATATAACAGCAGACAGCAGGTAATCTTTGGACTTTAGAAATCAGATATGTGTAATCCATTTCTGCATACTATTTTCTGTCTTTATGTCAATTTCTCAAGTAATTTTGGTGCAACTTTTTTATTCTGTGCTTTCTGTAACTCTTGACAGGCCCCTGAAACACTGACAATACCATTAGGGCTTTTCTCCTCCTTTTTGCACAGTGCTCAGCTTTGCGTTGTCCTTGCAATTGCCCATAGTGTCTACAATCAGTACAGACACAGAGTGTACCTTGGCAAGTCTCTTTAAAGTAGTGTTTTATTTTTTGTACTGTATTATACAGGAACAGATAAGATGATTACATTGAGAGCCATTGAGCTTGTGGAATGCTACCACTTTGTTTAGGGATCCCAAACACGCTGGGTGTAGGAGTACCTTCATGAGATTCATTACAGGACTAAATTTTTCCAAGTGACCCGGTCGAAATGACTTGAAAAGAAGCAGCAACAGATCAAACCTGCCAATGTCAGATGTCAAAGTAGGCAATGCAGTAAGAAACAAAACTGTCATGTTAGATCAGAGGTTTACAGGTCACTGGTCTAGGAAAAGTATACATTTCACAGCAGAAATTATCTGTAAGATAATATACATGTGTATACCTGATTTTGTGAGGACTTGAGTGTCACCTGTGAACATAAGCACACAAGATCTTTGGGGGCACTACATTATATAGAAAAATACGTGGGTTTCTTTTTCCCTTTTCCCCCCAGTTTAGTTGAGTTGAGAATCCTCAACAGAAGCTGCAAGAAGCAAAACCTGAGGTTTAAGTCCATTAGTCCTTGAAGGTAGCTGCACACAAGCAGACTGTTTTGGAGAGTTTGAAAAATAAACAAGCTGTGGGTGTTGCTTGGTTGTGGGACATGTAAAGTTTGCATCATGTGCTTAAAACTCAAAGATGTGCAAAGCTATGAAGCATATCCTCCCAAAGATGAAAACCAGTGCTGTATCCATCAGGCACTTCTGTGTTCCGAACCAGAACAATGTTCTTAAGTCTGGAGAACTGTAGAAAGAGGTCTGCAGAAGGTGGACACCAAGGCAGTATGTGGAGATTTTTTCACAGTATCTTTCACATGGCTTTCAGGGCAATGAACATTTTTGCCTATTAAAAGTACTATAATGGAAAAAATTATTATGTAGCTAGAAGATTTGTTGTACGTGAGTGAGTGCAGTGTTTATTAACTGCCAGCTCAATGCTCTTTACATCTTACTGTTGGAGTTGACTGAGAGTCCTTTATTTCTTTAAGTTTGTAAATATATGAGAGGTTTTGTTGTTGGGGTTGTTTTTGTTGAAAGAAATAGTCCAACACCAAGATTTGTCATGTGAAAATTACTTTTGTTTTAATTGTTGTATATTGAAATGCTGAGAATTAAGCCCTTCTCTTTCAAAACTTACTTTCCTGACACTAGACTCTCTGATCAGCATTTCACCCTGAAAGGCTTTTTGTCTTAAGTGATAACAATGATAGGGAAGGATGTCTTTTCCTCAGTGTCTAATGTCCCCATTCCTGTTGGTGGTGAATAGTTGATAAGGGACAACTGCCCATCACTGAAGTGGCACAGAGTTGTCCTGATCGAAGTGTCTTGTTACGCCAGAATCAGTTTGAAGAGTCTTAAACTGATACCTATCTTTTCTCACTGGAGAAGTTACATATTGATGAGCTGATGGGAGAGTATAATGATTTTTAGTAGATACAAATCTCCAATGGTGCTTTCTTTGGTTTAAAAGTAACTTTTTATATTTTGTTTCACCTGATCTCTAGCAGGTTCACTAATCCTGTGTAGGTCTAGATAGGTTTAGCACTGATTTGTCATTTTAATAATGGATAGAAATCAAACTGGTGCAACTGCACTTAATCAGAATTTGACTGCAGTGAGGAAAACCCTCCTGCATGAATGTGCCTTGTTAGAATCCTGTTTCTAATTATTTGAGTTGAGTAATTCCTTGCCAATATAAACTTTATCCATATAAACCAGTCAATGAAAATCAATCAATAAGAGTGTTTATTATCATCTTGTATAAATAGGAGCAGTTTTGTCCATGAATTGGATATGCAAGTTTAAACCTGCTTGCCACATTTCAGCTTGGCTTAGTTACTCAGGCAGGTGCAAGCTGAATAAATACAACCAACATTC
Organism: Sakesphorus luctuosus; assembly: GCA_013396695.1. NCBI lineage: Eukaryota > Metazoa > Chordata > Aves > Passeriformes > Thamnophilidae > Sakesphorus > Sakesphorus luctuosus. The sequence goes on along the minus strand of VWZD01000816.1, from coordinate 449,598 downwards.
AATTCCTGCAACACAGTTCACATATAAATGGCACTGGAAAAGCTAGTTTTACTTTCAAACAAGCTCAAATGATCCCTGAGTTTCCATGAAAGTTTTTCCATGTATCAGTTAATGGACATTTTAAAATGGCAGGTCAGTGAGTGAGAAGGACTCAGTAAAATGAATGAACTACATCCACTTACTGATATCACCTGACCTATAGTCCAGTAATGGATCTCGTAACATTGAGCCTCCAGGAAATAGTTTTATTTGCCCACTTTCTGTTTCAGCCCCAAAGATCATGCACTGGGTTGTCTTAAGACAATATGCCATAGACTGGTAACTGGTCCTTCACCTCTCTTTGCTGCTCCTGCACTCACAGCAAGCGTGAGAGGGCTCAGGGAAAAGGGTTTGGTTTTTTGTGTTGGTTTTTTTTTGCATTGTGGGACCTATGTGGTGGTTTGCAAGGACTTCCCTACTCCACACCTTGGCAGGCAGCTCTGACCAGCTAGGGAGGATGAGCCTCAGCAGCTGCCCTGCTTAGATCTGATCTTTTTTGACTGAGGGTATGTTTGTGTTTTGTTTAGTTTCTTAGGAAGTGTTTGAAATGCTTTATCCGTCTGTCTGCACCTCACTGCTCCCAAGTGCTGCTGCTTGCTGGCTGTCCTTGCTTCAGGCTGCCAAGTATTTGGGTTCATCAGGGCGGAGTTTCATGATCTTGTCCATGCAGAGCAGGATGAGAGTCAGAAACCAGAGGCTCCAGCCGACGGCCGCTGCAATCCACCCATAATCATCCATCCCTGTTGGGCAGCACACGGCAGCCTGTGTGCAGAAGGTCACATCTGGTGGAGAACAAGTGAGGTGAGATGATGGGAGGCCAAGTGCATAACAGGACTCCTTTACTAGAAGGCAAATGAGAGTCATTTCACTGTCTGCCCCATGGCCTGTCACTCTGTCTTGGCATCTTTCCCCTAAGCTTGGCGCTTAACCCCCTTGGATGGCAATGCTCAGTTTCACCTGCATGTCTTCAATCAGTCACCCCTGCCTGGAAAAACTCTGCAGGGGCTCCTCATATTACTGTGCCCACTATTATGGAAATCTTTTCATTAGCACCTCCTCAGTCAGTTTCAGGATAGAAGTAGCTAGTTGAAAAATAAACCTGGGGTAGAGAAAGCTCATGTGAGAGAGTAAAAGGATCCCTAGCAGAGACACCTTCAGCAAGATCTGCAAAAGTTTAGGTACCCAATACCTCTGTCAGCACTAGTAGGAGTGGCAGCTCTCTGCTGGGCTGTTAACTGTGACTTAAGTTTTATAACTGCCAAACACCACTATCAGGTTTACATGTTTGAAAATGTCATCATTTTTAACAATTCCATGGGTTTTTTTCTTGCATCTTTTGCATCTTTTATTTTTAAATCAGTCCAGTTTCCTAAAGTCAGTTAGGAAATATGTCATTAGTTGTTTTATTTATGCTGTTATTTAAAGGCATCTGCCATACTTTTTCCATTCCAAAGGCAGAGTGAAGATATCAGCTCTCTGTCTATGTCCTGCATGGTAATGTTGACATATCAAAAGGAGCCTGAAGGTATTTCAAGCGCTTGGGCTGAAACAGCAGCTGAGTGTGGAACCCCAGCACCCAGGAGAGCTGAGGCAGCCAAAACCACCTTGCAGTGACATGCATTGCATGTTGATGTGCATGAAGCTTGTCAGCTGTGAAGAGGAAATGCCTCCTGAGCCTGGTGAAGGGTAGGCAGCCTCCTGCACATTTCTAGGCAAAAGGCAAGTGCAGGTGCTGTTTAGTTGCTCTCATTCATGTATGTCAGGAAGGACCACGATCCTGTGTGTTGGCCTTCAGTGCATACAGTACAACTGTCCTGCACTGCAGAGAGCAGCAATTCCCATCACAGAGAGGTGTCGTGTGTGCCTAGAGAAGGGAGAGGGATGCCTGCCCTATATGCCTAGGCCATGCTTTTAAGTAACATGCCTGTGTTGGGACATGTGCTATAATACAGGAAGTGGGGATGTTTTTAATTTGGGTTGGATGATGACTCTGAGAGTACTGATGGGAGCTCAGCTTGCTTGGGACTGGCTCTTCAGGAAGACCTGATAAGATAAGGAAAGAGGTACTCTTGGGAATCCATATAGTGCCTCCAGGCAAGTGGTCTGGCAGGGAGCTTTAGGATACACAAACTGATTTAGCTATCAACTAGTCTGTTCCAATCTATTAGTCCGTCCAATGTATCTGAGATACTATACCATGCCAATGTAGGAGTCTTAGAAATGTGTCCTAGAGGTTCACCCACAATGATAACCTTGACAACAGATAAATCCCTTTCCAGGACAGCCTCTCAGTCACCTGTGGTAGACTCGTCCCCTGACTTTAACACGGTAGTAATGATTTATGAAGACTTACTAAGACATGGTGCTTCGTACTCAGTTGTGGTCGTGGAGCTTGCTGGAACACTGGAGATGTCTTCAGATGCTGCCAGAAGCAAAGCACAGAAGAAAAGGGAATTTGGATTAGAAAAGCAATACTGAGCATCAAGCATGAAAATCTGAAAGTCATTGGTCTTGCAGAGGTCTGTAGGGTGGAAACAACGTGGAGAAATTAAGTTCCTGCCCTTCAACATTACTGCTTCAGGGTATGCTTTCTTATCCCACCACTTTCAACCCAGGCTTCAGAGACCTGCTGTAGCAGCAGCCTTAAGGAGGATGTGAACCACTGTGCTTGTACCTGAATGTGACCCTGGTGTGAGTTGTTCACTCAGAGCTCAAATTAACCACCATCCTTTCCCAAGCTACAGAGGCAGAACAAGCATGGACTGAAATGAGAGAGAGCATTCAGTGGCATGGGGAGATCCATGGCCAGCAGCAGTCTGTACATCTGCCCTCTTTTGCCCTTAGAAAAATCCCAGTAACTCCAGTGTGCTCAGGACTCTGGCAGAGGTAAGGCTGAGCCCATCCAAGCAGAGCTTCAGCAGGTCCACCATGGCCCCAGTGGGAAGCTTTGGCTTTGCTGCAATTTAGAGCATCTGATGATGCTCTGGCTGGACTTCAGTTCAGACCAGCATGGTAACCAGCTCAGGCTGGAAAACAGAACATACAGAAAGGAGTAATGGAGGGATATTTTGCCACTTTATCCTGCTTCCTACTCATAATCAGAACACACATATACTCTGGCACAACTCTATGGCTGGTCTCCAGCCCTCCAAATCTGCCCATGTCACAGGCCAAGGCCTCCTCAGTCTTCCTAATATCCTCTTTTCCCCTCAGTTTCAGTGTTCTCCCTGCAGCACTGTGGGATCAGATACAAGGACAGCTGCAGGATGCCTGCATGGAGGAAAAGCACGGGTTTCTTTGGTCTCTGTGCATCAACACCTGTCTGTACCCTGCTGTGGAAGGAAAGGAGTCAAAGAAGTACCTCCTCCCGTGCTGCCATGAATGGTGCACTGCAAGTTCAGCCCGGTGGAGCATCCCTGCAAAGGTACATGAATGAAAAGTGGCCTGGGGAGGCTACAGGAGTGAGTGCTGCATGTGGATGGAGGGGCTGCTTGTCCACAGACCAGACAGAAGCTCTGAGATAACTCTTTCCAGTCAAACCATCACTCTGAGCTGATAATGTGGAGTGTGATAGAGAAAATCAATTTCAGCCCAATTTCACTGAAGACTGCAAAATAATAGCTCAGGTTCAGTTTCAGCTCAGGAAAACAAAAACAGAACAAGATCTTTGACCAAAACTTTGCTTTGAGTTTGGTATTTTCCAAACAACAGCAAATAAACTGAGGTTGTCCAGGGGGAGTTCTCCCCTTGGGTCACCTGGTGTTGCTCAGCTTTGCATTTTGAGCTGACCCACTGTCAGCAATACCAGAGCTTTCCTTATGGGCTCTGCCAAGCTCAGAGTGGGTCCTTGGGCAGCCTGCTCCAGGTAGGGCATGAGTACTCCCCATTCCTCTATCTGACTCTGTTAGGACACTTGCTGAATGACCTTGGCCAAGCCCATAATTGGTTTTCTCAGTTAATAAGTACCTTACAGGAACACTGGGAAGAATCATTCAAATCTGTGTATGACCTGTGTAGGAAGTGCTGTAGAATGCCGAGTGTTGGTTCATGTTTCTAGACTTTGCAGCCTAAAGAGCAGGCTCTCAGAGCTAACTTATCCTTAAACAGCTGGCAGGTCTCATCTGGTGCTGATACACAAATGCAAGCAGTAACCTGGTGGGAATGAGGAAGCTCACAGGTCTCATTTGCATTTTGATTTTAGGTAACTTTTATAATTAAGATGGCACCAAAGTCAGATTTTCTGCAAAAAGCACTTAATAAAGCTAAACTGGACCACATCAAGCCTCTTGGGTGTTATTGCACACGGTCTTTTCCTCAGCAAACACAGGAAGACCAAGGAACTGTCATTCCATATCTCCTTGCCATTCAGTGAATCAACCTGCAGCGCAGTCACATTTACAGTGGATCTTTAAATAGCTGCCAAAAGAGCATCTCTTCAGAATGATGCTGTGATCAGTCATTCCCAGTAAGTCTCATTAGCATTAATCACTCCCAGCTCTTTACACTTTTTAGGTGAGACAAGGGAGCCTACCTCGTTTTTAAAGAACAAATCACTATCAGCAGGCAGTATTGAGAGGAGTGGGGGGAAAGCACAGGGTATAAACACTGAAGAAGAAGAGAAGAGAAATACCTGCTGAACAGGAATCCCAGAGCACAGTGGTGAAGAAGAGCACAGTGAATGCTGCCCAGGGCTCGAAGTGCTTCATGCTGGGGGTCCAGCTCCCACCCAAGTGTCCACACAGATCAGGGCGCTGCCGCTGGCAGCTCTGGTGCAGCAAATCCTCGATAAGCTCAGAGAGCCACTGTGCAGGGCAGAGGGTGGAGCAAGGGAGCTTCCTGCTGCCAGGACACCTTGAACTTTCCTGCCAAAACTGGGTGAGGAAAGAGAAGGGCTCTGACCAAAACAACTTCAGTGGGAGGTGGATTTCAGGAGGTGGCCCCTGAAGGCTGAGCCTAAAGGTTTCTCCCTAGGATATACTGCAGCCAGAGGAAGGAAAGGCCTCTAGAGCCAGCCCTTGCCAACAGGGTCCTAGGCAGCTTCTGAGTCTCCTTTTGGTCCTGTGAAGATGGTATAATAGAGCTGGAAAGGAGCAGGGAGTTGGGTAGAAAATTTGTCTCTCTGTTTGGCTTTGATTTTGCATATTTGTTTGCTTGACTTCCCCAGTGATGCTTTTTTGGAAAGGCTATGCAGAATCCTAAAAAACAGCAGCCTTAGGCCATGCTGGTATAGCAGCTGTTGAGTTAGCACAGGATACACGGGGTGTGGCACGTTCCCACTGAGAAATGGGGTGAAACCAATGGCTTTGCATAGGCTACTGACAGCTATTGCACAGTAACAATGGCCTGTGCTGGGTTATGGGTTGGGACAGTTCAGGCTTGGGGCCTCTGCACAGGAAGAGGCTGCTGCTGTTCTCATCCCATGGCTCAGCTGTGTCACTGCCTCCATCACCATCTGCATTGTGGTTCTGGAAAAGCTGTTCTTTCTTGTCTGGTGGTTGTGCCACATCTTCCTTGCAAAGCCAGAAGCTGAGCCTTCCCAGAGAGCAGAGCTGTATCTGCAGACCAGGAGGGTTGCTGACAAAATGATACCGACCGGGAAGCATGACTTGTTCTGCAGTCGTAATTGGAATAAACCTCACTGTGTTGTTGTCTTGGTCTGATGAGCAGCACACATTGCTGCTCTTCCCTAGGCTGTTGGCTGTGCTTGCTCCTATCTTTGATGTGACAATGCACTTGTTAGAGAAAACTTTAGGCATTAAATCAGACAGGAAGGCACTGGGGGAGGTGAGCTCTGCAGAGAGCAGGTTACTGGTGCTCTTTGCAGTGATCCTTCATATTTTTGGGTGCTCATGTTAGAATGAAGCTGTCTGGGGTCTGCTCTGGATGTGCAGCCAGTCTTAGGGGAGGCAGGGGGGAAGGTAGGTAGTACAGCAATCCTTCTAGGATGGAGAGAATTTAATAACTTTCTCTTTTTTTCCTTCTACACCAATAAAACTCACAGGGAGGGACATGGCAGACTTCACACATGAATGAGATACAATGGTGGATGGCTATGCAAAGCTGGGAGGTTGATCTGGTCTCCATTTAAGAAAAATCTTGGCAGGAAACCCTTCTTAGCCCTGCCCTGTGCCTCTGTGGGGTGACCCTGCTAGTCCTCCCTCACCACCAAAAACATTCTGCTCCCACCCAGCTGCACATATTTCCATGATGCAGCAGGACACTGCAGCCAGAGGTTCCCTCCAGAGAGAGGGCATGCCGAGCTGCAGATGAAGGCAGGTCAGCTGAAACGGGCATGTTTACCCAACTTGTCTCCCTGTTTTCATGTCAACATGCCACCAGTGCTGGCAGGGTCTGGGCTGTGCTGGCTGGTCCGTGACAGCCACCTCCCACTGCTGCCAGGATGTACAGCCCTGTCCTTCAGCTGACACTCTAGGGAGGGGTGGCACAAAGAGTGTTGTGCTCCGCTGGCAGCCAGGCTGGGGGTGTGACACCAGCAGCCATCGCTCTTGCCCTTGGCAGTCCTGAGTCCCAGCAGGAGAGATGCTGCAAAAGCACTCCAACTGCTCAGAGGTGCTCCAGGGTCACCTACAGGATAATCTTCATCTCTGTCTTGTTTCGGTGTCTAAGTCCTCTCGTGGTGGTTGCCTTTAATTTGTCTGAGTGTATTTATCTGAGCTACCTGTTGCATTAAAACTATACCTCAACTCTTTACTGGGAAAAGGCCCTCTCCTTTCTTCCAGTTTCATCTTTCCCTCCTGAATTTCTCACCCATGATTCTCCCTGAATGTTGACCTGGCAGTTAATTTTGCAAAAGTAATGAACACAAACGCGTTCTGAGCAGCACAAAATGCCTGAGGGGAAATGAGAAGACAAAACTGCTCTACTATTGCATGAATGATTCAATTTGTAATGAAATCACTTTTGAATTTTAACTATTAACTAAATGGTCTTTGTCAGCTTGCAGGTAAATGTGCCCATTTCTAAGGGATGCTGAGAATGCATTTTCACAATTAACATAATGCATTTAATTTCCTTTCCAAAGAGTGTTCTTTCCATGGTTCAGAAAGGGCCTGCTTCAAAGTCTCCTGCAGCAGTGAACAGGCTGCACTTGGCTTCAGTGACTTTTGGATCGCATTGGAAATGAAGGCTTTGCTTGGTAACTTCAGACACAATGGGAGCCCTGTAAAATCATTTCCTGACACAAATTTGGATTTGTTTCATTTCTTCTTTGTAAGACATTCATATTTCAGTGCTGTGACTGCCTGAAAAGTGATAAGATGCTCCAAAGCCCTCCCCTAGTTTCTATGCTTGTCTCCCTCCATGTGAGTGCCCTGGCACAGGAGGCACATCTGCAACCCCTGCAGAGACAGGGCTTCTTTTCCTCAGGCTCCCATTTTCATGTAGTTCTTGAATCAAGACTCTGTTTATTCTAAAATTAGACACTTACCCACTTCTCTCCTTGGAGTGTCTTCCACAGTGCACAGGGCTGCTGGTCAGCCTTTCCTGATGGTTACATAGGAGGCAATACCTGCTGGTCAGTGTATTTTGTGCCACAGAGAACTTCACGAGTAAGACTCTTTGATGACCATAGTATTGTCCTTGACATATCACCACAAGGTGTGGCTCTCAGGCAGTTATTACCTTTATCACTCACATACACACCTGCTCTGTCTCTCTCTCTATATATATAATATGTTTACATAGGCAACATGTTTGTATTTTTCACTCCAAATGAAATCTGATTGCTGCTGCAATTGTGTTCCAACCCTGCAGGGACCAGCAGGATGGCAAGTGAGTTATAGCATGGTATTTAACTCAGGGCAAAACACACAATCAATCCACAGGAGCAGAGCAGGTACATCATCTCTGGGTGTGTATCAGTGATAGAGGACAATCTTTTTTTTTTCTGATTGTCACTTGAGGTTGGGTTAACTGCACCTCTCCTCTTGTTTCAGTGTACCTGAGGTGGTACTGTGCTTAGCTGTTGCAATAGGAAGGATTTTTGGTAAAAGAGAGCTCAAAAATTAATATCCCCTGTAGCCACACAAACCCTCTGCATGGTGGAGCTAGCATGGAGTGAATGTAGCTGAGGTACTGATCCCAGAGCTACGTACAGCTGCCTGACACTTCCCAGAGCTGCTGAAGCTGATGACAGCGCAGCTGGTGGGGTTGTATGTTGGGGACCCCCTGAGCTGTGTGTGTAGGCATGCTGAAGTTGCTGATTAGTTGCTGTGTGCAGCCATTGTCATAGTCCTAAACACCAGTGTGGTCTGAGCTCCTGGTAGGATTGTAAGAGTGGAACTATCTCCTACACCTTCTTCATAGGTAGCAAAATCTCACAGTTCAACTCTAGAGAAGGCATCTCTTGGAGGGACAGGTCTGTCTGTTTAGCAATCTCCTGTCTTTGTACCATGGGGTGAGCTCCCTTCCAGGGGGCCTTTATAAAGCTCAAAAAAGCTTAAGATTCTTTAAATAGGCTTTAAAATTACTTTTAAAAGCTCAAAACCTTAAGCCTGATACCAGTAATGTGTCCATCAGGGAGGGAGCTGATGTGTCTGGTATCTTCACTGATGTGAAAAATAACCATTTAAGATAAAGCTACCTGTGAACAGGGGATTTGATTTTAAAAACTTGGCAAACAGAGAAAAATATCAAAACCACAAGTTTTTCTCTTTGAATGAAAGAAGGGAAGAGGGAATGTGTTTTCTGTTACACAAAGGAACTTAACGCTAACATTTTGGAAAACAACACCAACCCTGCCCTTTGTGCTTTCTAGTCCAGGCTGGAGGTGCTATTAGACAAATGTTGAGCCTGTGGCTCTGCTGTGACCTCATGCTGTCCCCCTGGAAACCCCAGTGAGGGAGCCTGAGAGCAGCCAGCCAGGCAGTGCAGGGCTGCCAGAGAAGGGCTCACCCGGGGAAGAGCTGCTGCCACCAACAATGGGCCCACTGATGGGGCTTCTCCAAGTGATGCCTCATCATCGGCCATCATCATCCCATCTGCATTAATGAGATTATTATGATATAATCTTCTTACTTCCATATGCCAGAGGCATGAAATGGGATATGCTTTTTGCTTCTCTCCTTTCTGCTTCTCCCCTGGGAAGGGTTGGGGGGAGGGCAGGAGAGATGGCTTTATCCCTGCTCTCCTCGTTTTCTCACTCCTTGGTGGAGCAGCCGGCATTATGCAGCTTGCTTTGGCCATGAAGTGCGTGCTGGGGCCCCCTCCTGCTCCCCTAGCCCCAACGGCTTGTAGGGGAGTCACTGATTTTATCTGTGGGGCTGAGCAAGAGCAATAAAGCTGCAAAACAGAAACAAATCCTGGTGTTGTCAAATGAACCCAGGAGAAGAATGTGTTGTGGTTCAGAGGTGAGGGGAGTAGCCTGAGAAGCTGTTCCATTTGGTTGTGTCAATATACACTATCTGAGAACTGAATTATGATTCCTGTTATTTAGTATCACTGCATGGGCTGGAAGACAAAGTCCTTTATTGGCCACACCAGCTTCTCCACAGCCCTGCATGGCAGTGGTGTGTTCAACAGCAATGACTTCACATCTGCCTTATCAAGAAAAATCCCAATTTCCCAGCAGAAAGTGCTGACCTTCATCAGCCTTTACTCCCTTGCTTTGGTGGCTGGGATAGAGAAAGCAGGGCTGACCACGGGCACTGGCTGGTACAGGAGAAGCAGTGCAGCCAAAGTGGGTGGGAGCCCGGGGAGCCCCACAGCCAGCTCAGCTGGATGGTTTGCTGAGTAAAGGGCAAGTTTTAGGCCCAGCTGTCAAAATTACCTTATAATTTTTCATACTTCTGTTTTGGGTCATGCAGCTTGAGGCAGCTGGATTTGAGCAAGTGGTGGGACCCCTGTCACACTCAGCTGACTTAGCGAAGTGGGGCCACTGTGTTGCTTTTGAATAGAAAACCCCTGTGCTGGGAAACCCTCTGCTGTTGCTCTCTTTTCAGCAATGTTCCCTTGGACAAACTATACTCCTGGGCTCGTTGGGTTAGGGTTACTGGGTACCTCTGAAAAAACAGGTCTGAGGAAGCGTTTCTTTAAGGGGTACTTTACAATTTGCATATAGCCATGCATTTTCATTAGCTCTTCTTTTGAGATTAAATTTATCTTCTGTGCACTACATTTAGCAGTGACCCAGCCAGCCCTACTCATCGGGGTGAAACTCTGCCTCCTCTACCTCAGTGAGAGATAAGATGTTGGTTTAAGAAGGGGCCATATTTCTCTCTGGAGCCCTTGCTTCAGCAGCTGAAGTGGCAGAAAGTCTATAAAGCCCCTTTCCCCCCAGCATTTGTTATTTGAAGGGGTGAGAATCAAGTTCCCTGTCAGCACAGCCCCAGGTTAGCACAGCTCTGCTGACAGAGCCCCTGCCTTCCCAGCCCTCTCTTTGCTGTATCTCTCCTCCCGTTCCCCTGCGGCACTAAAATCATTAATCTCCCACTGTTTCCCTGCCCTTTCCCAAACTGCCTTCAGCGAGGAAAAACCAGACAGAAACAGCACAGGAGTTTTCCACCTGCCCGGCGACTGCTCCTCCATCCAGAGCTTGCAAATGAGTTGTTTGGGGTTTATAGCGCTCCATCCAGAGCAGGTTTCGAAGGTCCTCGCTCGTTTTCGGGGGCCGGGGCGGTGTAAGCCGGCATTGCCCCATCTGTTATTGGTCTCAACAAGCCAAGTGCTGCCGCAACACGCCTCGCACTTGTCACAGACCCGACACAGAGCTGGTGACGGAGCCAGGCAGCGCTGGGGCCGGTCCACCCGGGGGTGGTTCTGGGGCAGAAAGGGTTTCCATCCTCTGGTCCAGACCAGTTTTTGACCTTAAAAGAAAAGGTTCACCGTGCCCTGTGCGAGACGGGACAGGCGGCCAGGGCGCTCGCTCGCCGCCCTCCTCGCCCGGCGCGGTGCCTGCAGCGATGCCGGAGCACAGCCCCGCTGTCATCGCCTGACCGACACCCGGCAAAGCCAGGGGACAGCTCGCCCCTGCCCCGGGCAGAGAGTCTGGCAGAAAGGGGCGTGGTGCCTGAAAGGTAAACCCCACTGACACCTCTCCAAAGCAACTCACGGCCCTGGGATCTTCCCCTCCCGAAACCCGATGCGTTTTAATGCGTTTTAAAGCAGTGCAATATTGCTGGGAAGCAGCGACCGGGGACAGTGTGAGTGATTCCTCAGTTAACTGTTCCTCTGCCAAAGCAAAAACTTGGGGGCGGGGGAAGGCTGAGGGGGAAGAGGTGGTGTTGGTAGAGACAGGGCTGGCAGCAGGTGCTTTTGGGCAAGCCTCCTGCATCTGTAGGAGTGGGTGAGGGGGCAACGCTCTGCCTTCCCCAGAGAGGGTCTGGAAAGGGTTTCCTGGTTGAAAAGAGATTTCTCTTTTCATTTTTCATTTTTTCTTATTCCAGATCAAGATGAAAGTGAGCATTTGAGGTTTTCACTGATTACTAGGGAAGAGTAGAACCCTGGGTTTTGATGGCTTGAAGCAGTTTAACTAACATATTTCTAAATAACTCATTTGAGTTTTGTTCTTTTAATTTTAAGGGTGTAATATTTTTTATGGAAGCTAGCTGCAGGTTTAGAAATACAAACTGCTTTAAATTATTGTTTCTTTACACTTTTCAGTCAAGCGAAATTAAGATAAGACACATTGATGATCTCTCAAACTTTTTGAAAAGCAAGTTTACTTAATTGCATGAGTAGGGGAAGGCTATTGCAGATTTTGTCTCTTTTTCCTGTGAGAAATACAGTTTGCTGAAAAGTGTCCAACCAAATATAAAATCTATATTATTACTCAACCCATTGGAGCTGGCACATGATGTTTTCTTTTTTTAAAAAATGCTGAAAGATGAGGTTCATGGAGAGAGAAGGAGTTAAAGACAATTGACTTCCCATCCCTGTCAACAAATAGAAGTGATGTTGTAAAAGGCTTTGCTTTTGTTTTGCTATTTGTAAAATGTAGGCTTGCTACAAAATTAAATGCATGCAAGAAGTGTATCTACTTGCATGTTTTTCTCTAAGAAAGGATAATTACTGTGTTTGTGCATGCTAATCAGTTAATTTTGCGTGAGAACAACCAAAGGCAGTTTGTATGTTCAGGTTACTCAAAGTAAATAAGAAGAAGCATAGAGACAAGAGGAACTTTTGGTAAATGCATGTTATTTCATGTATCTCATTTTGAAAACAGTCCTTTATGGGGAGAAAATGCTTTTGAAATCTTAAAGGTTGTTTTAATTTAAACAACAAGGTCTTCTCCTTGTGTCCATATAACATTCTCTAGATGTGTTTGAGATGTTCACACTACCAGTGAAAGTGGTAAAAACCAGTCAGGCCTCTTTCTTTTGTCTAATTGCAAGGTGAAATTTATGATTTTTTTTTGTCTGTGTGTTTCAGGCAAAGAGAAATTGAGTCCTTTACAAGCTCAGCACCCAAAACCCAAATAAATCAAATAAAGGGCCTGAGCGTGGTGGTCTGAAGGGTCTTAGGTCCAGCAAAGCACAGGGCAGGGTATTTGCTCATCATCTGTCACAGATGACCAGTGACTCTCCTCTTTTCCTGTGGCACACACATACCCTAGCATCTATCACTGCTCTGGGGGGATGAAGCTTTATGGGTTGAAGGAGGCTCGTAGGAGGTGAAGAAAATCTTTTAGAGGACATGATGGACAGCATTGGGTTATTTTCCAGCACTTTGGCTCAGTGATCCCAGTGTTCCTGCAGTGCTTGACACCTCCTTCCATCTCCTTGGGCAAGGCAGACTGTGCTGCTGCCACAAAGACTCCCACAGACATCCAGGTCAGAGGAGAGCAGACGAAATGGCCTCGGTCTTCCGGAGTGAGGAGATGAGCCTGATGCAGCTCTTCCTTCAGGTGGAGGCTGCCTACTGCTGTGTGGCTGAGCTCGGGGAGCTGGGTCTGGTCCAGTTCAGAGATGTGAGTAGTGCCTGGCTAACATGTTGACCTATGGGAGTTGTGCCCTGTCATGTGCTTGTCCTTCCCTCAAAGCACATGAGAAAGGTGCACCTGTAGGATCACCAAAAAGTCCATAGTGATAGTGGGACTTCACTAAATCTGATCTGAAAAACAAACACCATGCTGAGACCCATCCCATCCCTGGGTTGCCATCCAGTGCTCTGCATGTCCTCTGCATAACCTTAGAACAATTCCTTCCATCACCAGAGAAAGGGGACTCCCTTGATGAGAGCCCCTCTGTCATTCCTACTGTCCCAGCAAGGCTGTGTAGAAAAGAACCTAGTGTAAGGACACCATGTCTTTGGCCATAAGGAAACCCATGGTATTGCCCTGCCACTAGGAGCCTCTCAGATGCAGCAGTGTTTGCCACCTGCACCAAAGGCATTCATTCTGCTGATGCTAAAAATGAGCACAGCAGTGTGCAGCCTTCAGCCCCAGGCTTGTTTTCCCTCCTGTTTTTAGCTGAATGTGAATGTCAACAGCTTCCAGAGAAAGTTTGTGAATGAAGTGAGAAGGTGCGAATCCTTGGAGAGGATCCTGCGTAAGTAAATGCTTGTCAAATGCAGTCGGCTTCCTGCCAACTGGTGGTGTGGGATTTATTTCTTTAAGTGCTCTCACACGGGGGAGCAGAATTAGTGGCAAAAGGTGATGTTTTCATCTGAGCCCCTGGAAATGTTTTCCATGTGTCAGCTAATTACCACTTCACCCCATATGGGCAATAAATTGTTACCCCTGTTTTGAAAATGGTTAACTGAACTGAAAGGAGGTTAATTAGCTCTTACAAAATCACAAGATGAATCTGGGGCTGGGCAGGAGGCTAATCCAAATAATCTGACTCCTACACCAGTGCACCAGCTGTTGGCACACACAGTTCTTGTGGCCAACGGCTTCAGCCTGAGGGTAAGTTCTTAAAACCCCAGCAGCAGAGCTCGTAGTACCTGTTGTCCTATGTACATGTGTCCTGGGAACTCTGCGCTATCACCACCACAACGATGTGCCCACCGTAGCCACACTGACAGCACCTGCCGTTGTTGGAGCAAAGGAGTGGAACCTGAGCTTTCTGTGTGCCTTACTCACTGCCCCAAATAAAGGGGGCCATGCTACTTGTGCCAGGGCTGAGGGCTGTCCAAGTGGGAGTGGGCATTGTGACTTCAGAAGAAACAGCCTCTTCACTGAGAAAGGAGGCTGCTGGGTGCCATTTCTTGATGGCTGTGTATATGCACTGAGATGATGGCCCTTGTATATCACTGCCTCTTGTCACACCTCCATGGGATGCCTCAGTCCTGGCTGAGCAACAAGCTGATGACCAGGATGATGCAGCAGGGATGACTGTATTGAGAGTTCTATGTCCTTCCCTTGCAGGTTTTCTTGAAAATGAGATGGAAGACAATGTTGAGATAGTCAAGCGAGAAAAGTACCCAGAGACCCCCCTGCCTCGGGAAATGATTGATATGGAGGTACAGAATTTGGAGTGGACCAAGGACACAAGGGGCTGTGCACAGGGATGTCTGTGTAATGTGCTCAATAGAGCCCTGCCTTGCAACGAGGGATCTGGTAGCTGAGGCTGGCACAGCTCTCCCTGCCTGAGGAGGTGCTCCCCAAGCTGCTGTCTCAGCTGTTCAGGCTGGTCCTACTGGCATGTTCCTAAAGGAGCCCACTCTTTTTACCATCCCCTGTGAAACATCTCTCTGGTCCCACACATTAATGGAAAAGTATCATTTTCACGGAATGTCCCCATAATCCTGCAGGAGAGAATAAGAAGGGTCTGGGTGTTTTACCTGGAGAGCTGATGTTAGAACCAACTTCACTGCGTAAAAATCCCAGGACTGTGTCCTGGTGGGAGTATGGTTGTGATATAGTAATACTGGGGCCTGGCAGAAATGTTTGTGCCTTGCTTTTGGATGTGCAAAGGATGCTTTATTCTAGTCCAGCTGGAAGTTAAGTTTACTGACAGGGTAATTTAAAAATGCTGCACAGATAGGTGATTAGGAAGAAAAATCAGGCTTTCCAAGGGCTTCAGCTTCACAAGCAAGCTGGTTTTTTAGTGTGTTCTTTGGCTCACATCCTCACCTGATTTTTGGCCTATAGCTAATGAACCTAAGCTAATTTTGTAGGTTGTTTTTGTAGCCAGTAGACTGGCAGACAGTCAGCCTGGGGTCTGAGGTGTCCTGTGAGGAAGAACAGAGATACTGAGATGGGCTGAGACGCTTACAGCGTGCACCTATTTACCTGCCTGTGCTTGGGTCAGATACATCAGAAGAGGACAAGCAACACACCCAGTGGGGAATGTTGGCAATGGAAACCTGATATGTTAGCCTTGATGAATATCTGCCAGCAAAAAGTGTTTCTCAAAGTGCTCTTTGAATATTTTTGCATTCTCCCTTGGAAAAATCCTATTATTTACTGTTTGATATCAGCTTGATAAAGGGCAATTGGTTTGCTTCAGAATTTTTCTGGATATGCTTGGACTCTAAACAGGCAGTGCTGGAGAAACTTGAAGCTGAACTTCTGGAAGCCAACCAGAACCAGCAAACTCTGAAGGAGAACTTCCTTGAGTTGACAGAGCTCAAACATCTGCTGAAGAAAACCCAGGACTTCTTTGAGGTGAGAGGCCTCTTTGCTCTTCCAACAGAGATGTGGAAGGTTCCTAAAAATTCTGACACTTCTGTTTGATGTATGTTGCTGTTATTAATTTTCAATCAAAGCCAGTGGTCTTGACCACAAGCCAGTAAAATATGTTTGCAAAAGTGCCTCAGTCACTTTGGAGTGCTCTGTAAGTCAATGGGACTTAAGAACCTGGCTCCCTGATCTCTGAAAATGCCATTTATGCTTTCCAGTTGCTGAGATACAGTTTACTTTTATTGTTTTTCCTTTGGTCTAAATCTCTATGGAAAGATACCTTTAGGGGAAAAGATGTCAAGAGAAAAATGTGAATAGTTTTCGAACTGGCAATGCTGAATAGTGTTTTTTAAAATCTAATGTTTTCCAGGCAGAAACCAATCTGCCAGATGATTTCTTCAGTGAGGACACATCTGGACTGCTGGAGCTGAGAAGCACTCCTGCTGCTGCAGCTGCCAAGCTGGGGTGTGTATTAGTCGAGGCCCCCATCTTGGCCAGACTTCCTACCTGTGCTGCATTGCTGTGACACTGGCAGTTTTCTTCAGCTTCTTAGCAGAGGTTGCTCACCAGCCTCTTCAGCGTAGCTGTTTCATGAAGATGAAAGCATAACTGCCCTCAGAAGTTACCACTAAAACTACAGTCAGGTTATGGGTCAGTGGGACAAACGGACTTTTACTTCCAGGCCACCAATTCCAGTGACCTCTTAGTAGGTATTGGCTGAAAATTGTTGTCTTACTGCTCCTTACTTGTGACTTTTGGACTCAGGCATCTGGATACCCCAGGAATGGATGGCTAATGACAGCAAAAAGACATGGGATTGCAGTGGGCTTTGCCAGCAACAGAAAGATGCACTGAGAGTGAGAGTTAGAGGAGTGGAAACACCACTCTGTGTATTGCTGATGGTAGTTTGGTGGACAGTGTAGACTCAAACATCTTTCCCTTGTGTCTGCATTAGATAGGTGTGGGGGAACTCACTGCTGTTCTTCCAGGCTGGTGTTTTTAGCTGCTCATGCAAGGAGTCTTGAAATCCTGTTCAACTCCATTATGAGCAGAGATTATGCCTGTAAGGGGCTTGCCCTGGTGGGTGTGCACCAACATGTCATGCTGCACTTCAGCAGTCTGATGCTTTCTGGGAAAAGGAAAACAGGAGAGAGTTAAGATAAACCACTATTTCAAAATTTCTCTCCTGCCTCTGTCATTCAGGCACTCTCTGTTCATGTGACTGAAGCATCTCTCCATTCCTCCATTTCTAGCCAGAATTATCTCTTTGCCTTTACCTATTGATCTAGGAAAGATTTTTTTTTTTAAGGAAAGAACAGTAGGATGAAGTCAGTAGACTGAGGTAAAAGCCAGTCTTGAGGAAGTAAGTTTCTCCTAGAAGTGCCTACAGCAGCAGCAGAGCTCTGTCTGTCATGGACTAGAAAACAAGAGATTGTAAAATCACGTGTGTTACTAAGGTCCTGAAAGGCTTAGGATAGGCTTGTAATTTATTCATCTTGTAACTCTGCTCAGATTCACAGCAGGGGTAATAAGGAGGGAAAGGATGATACCCTTTGAGCGTTTGCTGTGGCGAGCCTGCAGGGGAAACATCTACCTGAGGTACACTGAAATGGACACCCCCATGGAGGACCCTGTGACAGTAGGTACCAACCTGGTTTTGCTTTACTCTGCCCTGCATGCATGCCTGTGACCTGCACAAACCAGCCTGGTGCCCTGGCCATGCTGCAGCACCAGCTGCCTCTCCAGAGCTGGGTGTCTGGAGGCAACCTGTAGAAGAAAGGTAGGAAATTCTGAGGATGGGAGACGTTTCTTTGACATTGCTTTCCACTTTTGCTGCTATTGAGGTGGTTTCTTTTTCCTGCCTAATTAAGGCACATGCTGGGCCTGGCAGGGCAGCTGCATTATGAGGACCACCATGGAGATGGACTGTGGCTGCCCTCCCCTGGTGCTGGCAACTCCCCTTGGTGTCTCTGGGGTGAGGCCTGTGCTTCAGTGGAATTCCAATCCTCTACCTTTCTGTACACATTGCTCCTTCCCCCATAACCCAGAGCTGCTGCCCATGCCTAGTCCCTGAAGTAGCATCCAGGGAAAATGTTGCTGATGGAAGATTGGGGCTGGGGGTAAAGAACAAAGCCACCAACTTTTCTGCACAGGGCTCTGGGTGCATTAAATTCTGCTTGAATTTGTTGCAGAGAGAAGAGGTGAAGAAGAATGTGTTCATTATCTTTTATCAAGGAGAGCAGCTTAAACAAAAAATCAAGAAGATTTGTGACGGGTAAGGCAGGCTTGTGAGCAGCCCACAGTGACTCCCATGGAGGTGTTTACCTGGCAGCCCAGGCTGGCTGAACTTGCAACTAGAGATTAGATCTCCAGCTGTCAGCTGACACCAACCTCCCTTCTGCTTCTCAGCTCTTCTGCCCCTGATCATGAAAGATATCCATCACCCTGGCACTGGGAAACTGAGTTCCTAAATTTTACAAAGTGACTTACAGCTCTTGGGAGCTTCAGTTGCTAGGTTTCTAACTTGGGACCTCTGAAAGGGGACTGTTCTGTAAAGAAGTACTCAGCACTCTTCCCTGAAAATTAGGGGCCCTGACTTGGGGACTGGGAACATGGTAGTCCCCAACTTACTCCCAAGCCTGCCTGCATTTCTTCATAAAAAGGTGATGCTATAGTTTATTCAAGCCTTTCCCAAGGCCTTTGAGCAATATCTGGGTAATCAGAGACAGAGCCCAGGAGAGAAATGAAAGCTGCATACAACCTGACTTGTTTCCACTCTGTTAAGCATCTTGAAAAGATAATTCAGGTTGAATATTTTGTTACTCTTTCATAACCCTGCTGACTGATAGGCTTTGTTGCAGTGTAAATCAGATTTGATGAGAGGATCTGTCTGCTGTCACCAAACTCATTTCAGGTACAGCCCCTTGGCCAAGTGGGGCCAGCCAAGCTCCTGCAGGCTGTGGAAGGTCGCAGGGAAGGGGTGTGCAATTGCTCTTCCCTGACATCCATACTCAAGGCAGACCTTTCCTTACATCTTGCCTTTAGTCAGAAGAAAAACAGGTGGATCTTTCATCCAGTTGGAAGGACTGACTTCAGTCCCATGTAGTGACAGAAACCTGGGGACTATTATCAATTCCTTCATTAGAAATGGGGCCCTCCAAGATACCTTCTACAGGCAGTGGAGGGCTGTGCTCACCCCGGGAGCAGTTCAGCACTCCTGAGGTGGGCATCTGTCTATAAAGCAATCAGGGGCAGCTGAGGGAAGACTCCCAGCTCTCAGTCACTGATTTCTGATGCTGAACCTCAGAATGGAGGGAGTTCTGCCATAGCCACTGTGCAGGATCAGTCTGTTCTGCCAGTGGTCTTTGAGCTTTCAGTGAGTCTCATTCTCTTTCCGGATTACAATTTCCTGCATTTCGTAGAACCATAGAATGGTCTGGGTTGGAAGGGACCCTAAAAATCATCTAGTTCCAACTCCCCTGCCATGGGCAGGGACGCCTTCCGTTAGACCAGGTTGCTCAGAGCCCCATTCAGACTGGCCTTGAACACTTCAGGGTAGGGCAGCCACAACTTGTCTGAGCAACCTGTTCTAGTGCCTCTCTGCCCTCACAGTAAAGAATTTCTTCTTAATATCTAGTGTAAACCTGCTCTTTCAGCTTAAAGCATTTTTCCTTGTCCTATCACTACATGCCCTTGTAAAAAGTCCCTCTCCATCTTTCTTGTGGGCCTCTTTAGGTACTGGAAGGCTGTGATAAGGGCTCCTTAGAGCCTTCTCTTCTCCTGGTTGAACAGCCGAAATTCTCTCAACCTTTCCTCACTGGAATGGTACTCCATCCCTCTGATCATCTTCATAGGCCTCCTCTGGATTCACTCCAGCAGGACCACCTCCTCCTTATGTCCCATTCCTTTGCCTGCTTTTTAGATGCTGTTCAGTATCCGTCTCCTCTTCTGCACTCATGTGTAGTTGCTGGTGGTGAATGCTTCCCATTGCATTTGCCCCTCTGCCAAGGGCCTTGCAAATCACCTGACCATACCTTCAGAGCTGGCTGGAGTTGCCTACAGAGTGCTGCAGGTGTTTCATTTTGGATGATTATTTTTTTCTCCTGCAGCATTTTAAACTCCCTGCAGTCAAAAGCCCAAGACTTTTTTTCTGAAGTGGGAGTAAGAGAACAAGCAATGCAATGCCTGTCTGCATTTTCATTATTGATTGACCCTAAAATCATCCAAACCACAGGCACAACCTTCTGCAGTGGAGTGCAGCTGGGAGCAAGGGCTGGAAATGTGAGCAGATCCCTGCAGGGGGTTCGTGACTTGATCAGTTTTTAGGATCTAGTGTTGAGGGTGTGATGGCAGGTCCACAGAAAGGAACTTACTTAGACTGGTTTCTCTCAGTCTCCTGTAACTGAAGGAAAACACACCTGCCAGAGACAAATTCATACGATACCCTTTGCAGTTCTACTGCACTGCCTTGTGTTTGTTGCCAGCTAATTAGGCTACGCTTGAAATCATCCTTTATGTTCCTTCTCCCTTTCAAATTTTTTTCTTGCTAATATGCGCACACATAAGGATTTCTTTTTGCTGAGTGGAAGGTTTCTAAATGCATTAATCCCTTGACTCTCCTGTTGTGCTCTGTGGGCCATCAGCTGTCCCTGGTACCCAGGCCAAGACATTTTGGTCTGGTCCATCTTTAAGGCAGGGTTAAATACACCTAATGCAGATGGCAGTGTCATTCCAGCCCCAGCAGGACATTTCTGCTTAGCACTAAGTCATCATTCATGACAAGTAAATATCCTGCAAAAATCATGGGACTGGTCTAAGCCAGGCAGGCTAAGATTTGTTTGCAGAGCTATGTGTCTCAGGTTACGCTTGTAGTCCCTGCTTGACTCTAATTGGTAACATTAGTCTGCCAATTTCATGAGTATTAAGTCCGTGCACAAATTTATTAGTGAGAGATGTAGAGGGAGCAGGGAGGAGGAAAATGTAAGAATTTTTCTCTTCCTCCTTTTCTTGCGGCTGCCTCAGTGCTAATGTGAATACTAAACTGGGTTTATCAATGTAAGGATTCCCTGCTGAATTCTCCTGGAGCTTTCAGAAATGTCTGTGCCATTAGGGCAAAGCTGATATTCAGTATGCAAAATGGCTGTTAAAAGATCAAAGCAACACTGCTGCAATAACGTTATTGGGAATGGGGGAACTGTACAGCATGGAGGAATAAGCTTTCAAGTTTGATTAAAAATCCTTATTAAAGATGAACTAGGAGCTGTGGAGAATAAGAAGATGGAAATAATTAGGTGGGGTGAATAACCTTTGGAAATGAATATCAGGTGTTGAGTGAGGAGAAATTCAATTCTGGAAAGGGAAGTTTAGCTGAGGAGCATGTGCTGTCATTACACACAGCTCTGGGCTGATCTCTAGGAAACTGCAGTGTGTTTTGTTCAATTTGCAACTGTCCTCACATGTGTGTGTGCTGGAACTGATTTTGGAGCAGGTAGTAAAATATCCTGTGCTTTGACAAAGCCAGAATATGCAGCTTATCTGTACAGAGAGCCTGCACATTTTTGTCTCTTAAGCAGGGATAGACCCCTATGACCCTGTTACATCTCTTTTTAATTCAGCTCACGTGCAGAAAGGCAGCCCTCCAGCAACCCTAACTCATTGTGGCTCTGTGTCAGGATGGTGCAAACATGTTGCCTTAGGTGGGCAGGAGATCCCCACTCTGTAAAGAGGAGGGATCTCTTCCTGCAGGTCTGTTGAGCAATTTGGAAGTGGCAGGGCTGCCACAAGCACTCGATATCACTGAAAAACCAAAGAGGAAAAAAAGGAGGGATCTCTGCTGTTTTAGTTACTGCAGCACCTCAGCGCGGTTCAGGCTTGCAGGTGCAGAGCCTTGCAGCAGCACACCCTGGGACCTGCAGAATCAATCTCCTTGTGCCTGCTGCAGTGCAGGAAGTGTACTCTGAGACTTGTTTTGCAGGCAGGGCAGGACACTTTTCAGAGTGACACGCAACTAATTTCTAATTGGCTGTACTGGGGTCATATAGTGGCTGTTTGACACTGCAGTGTGGGGCACTAGAGCAAGCACCAACACATGAGGATGACTTGCAGCTGTACTAGAGAAGGTCCTGTTGCATCCTATAGATGAAGCAGTACAATACCTGCACAGAGCTAAGACCTTCACTCGCACACTGGAATCCTACATTAGTCCTTGTTTTACCACGCTAAGCACACCCACTGAATCTCCCAAACAGAACCTTGGGGGTAAGCTTATAAAAGCATTTATACTAGCCTGGTACATCTAAGCTGACAGATACCACTCTCACGTGTTTAAAAACCTTCAGCCACATCTTCTGTTGTTCCCAAGCTGTCTAGCCAAACATGTGGACCAGAAGCCAAGAACCAACCATCCTCCTTCTGTTTAATCCTGAAAATAGTATTTTTCATTGTTTGTTTGTTTTACAGGGTTAATTACTTACGCAGCCTGCCCGCACAAAGGGCGTTTGCTTGCAGTGCAGCAGTAGCTCAGCTGATGCCTTCTCCCAGTGCCTGCGAGAGGGTAGTGCAGAGACAGGGACATGGTATTTTTCCAGCCTCAGTACAAGAGGGACATCTGTTGGCTATCGTGTTAGCAGGGCTGCCTTTGCCAGGGTGGGTTTTTGTTGAGTCTCTTTGCAGTTTAAGCAGCTCGTGGGCATAAGGGAGGTGCCTACGTGTTAGTACTGACCCTGTAAGGTATCAGCTATTATGTGTCACCTGAGACAGGGAGGGGTTTTCTCGGCTAGAACAGGTGAAGGGATCCTTACTCTCATAAAGTGATAAATGTACCTTTTTGGACCTTCCTGTGAGACCAGACACAACTATGTAGCATGTAAGAAGAGTGTACTACTGGGTCAGGAATGAAGTCCAGTTCCCCTGATGTGGAACTGAGAAGAGTATAGGGGAAGAAAATTCAGTCAAATGATGTTTCTCACTTCTCTCTTACTGAGACTAGATTTCGTGCCACAGTCTATCCCTGTCCAGAGTCTGCCACCGAGCGCCGAGAAATGCTTGATGGAGTCAACACAAGGATCGAGGATTTAAACACAGTAAGTGGCAGTGGATTCACTGGGGACTTTACCCTGCAAGTGGGGCCTGCCCAGATATTTGTCCTGTCTGAAACCCTGTGGCCATGGCCAGACCCCAGGCTTGTTTTGGGCTGGCTGTGCAGAGCTGGCCAGGGGCTGGGGATGAATCCACCAGCCCAGGAGTGGTGCCCCTGCAGTTGCAGAGGCCAGTGCTTGTACTCTGCTCTGCCCATTTACACCCACCAGGAGCTGCTGGAGGAGAGCATCCCACGTGAAGGACTCAAAAAGTACTTGCTGCTGTTTGCCATGCAAAGGCCAGACATTTAGACCCTACGGTATTGAGGCTAAAGGGTGGAGTATAAGATCATGAGCAGGCTACAGGTATTGTAACAAAACTGCACAATGTCCAAAATGGTTTGATCTAGCTCTTAGAAGTTGGTTTGCCCTTAGCAGCTTCAGTCACAACTTCAGTACAACTATGCGAGGCTCAGAGAAGACTCTAAAGATTTCTTTTATATTTAAATTAGGTTTTCTTTACTGAGGAAATCTTGGGGTGCTTGTCACACTAACAGTGGAAAGCCAAGACTGCTGTTACAGAAGCACAAATCTCCAACCTCTTTACTATAACATTTACTGTGGGTCTGAAACCTACAAGTTCAGTTGCTTTGAGTGCTCAATAGCTTGTATATTCATGTACTGTATCATGACTTCACACCTTTTGGAGGGACTCCTGCCTGAGTATTGTCACACAGGACAGTCAGTGAGTCCCGAGGCAGGAAGGGATGGGCACCCCGTTTGCCCGAGGTGGCCCATCTGGCAGTTGGCATCCTGCTGCGACCCCCTGTGGATGCCTGTGACTGCCAAGCCTGCACACAAGTCTGCTGCCAAGCTGACTTTCACTCCTGAACATCATGGTCAGCCAGATTTCTTCAGCACCTACAGACCACACAGGTTGTCTTCCAAACACATTATCTCCTTCATTCACTTATGCAGCAGCACTGTGGTGGCCACATGATGCATGGAGGTCTCAGGGCCATGAGCTGTAGCTCTAGCTGATGAGTGCGATATGCCCCAAGTTTGTGGCACAGAGCTGCCTACAGGAGATGGCAGGATGGGAGTGTGTGGTGAGATGTGGCCAGTCTGTAAGTAACTGGGTAAGGAGCCAATCCCACAGCTCAGTGACTCCTAGTGGTCTCCTCTACAATTACAGTGACTCAAGATGGTGCAGGAAGAGTCCTCAGTGAGCGACCCTGTGCACCTGGTGTTGAGTGCTCCTGTGTCCAGACCTGCACACACGCCCTCCAGGATACTCTGCTCTTCCATACAAATTGTGCCCTTTCTGCAATCCTCTTCCACCTGCCGTCTCCAATGAACTACTGAATAGATCATGCCCCCTGTGCTGTGCTTACAGGTGATAACACAAACTGAGTCCCACCGCCAACGCCTGCTCTATGAGGCAGCAGCCAACTTGTGGTCTTGGGGGATCAAAGTTAAGAAAATCAAGGCTATCTACCACATCCTGAATTGCTGTAACATCGATGTCACCCAGCAGTGTGTCATTGCAGAGATCTGGTTCCCAGTGGCTGATGCTGACCGCATAAAAAGAGCTCTCCATCAAGGAATGGTAAGAGACCAGCATTTTGGGTCCTTGAAGCACTCACCCAAATTGTTTATACATTAAGCATACATTCAAACTTGTCTGTTACCATTATGTGGGGCTCCCTTTTCTGTTTTAAATTGAGCTTATGTGATTGCTTGGACTCAGGGAGTTTAAGGTCAGCATTAAATCTTAGTAGGTTTTTGACTGGTCCATGAGCCAGGAGTACTGGCATCTTTCCCTGAACAAATCGATAGCACAGAAAATAGAAAAGTCTAGATATTAGGAAAAAGGATTGAGATATAAAACTCCTGAGCCCAGAATTCATGTTGCTGCCTGTGCACACTCGGACACAGATTGTGGTGTTGTGGGGTGGAGTTTTCTCTCCTGGCCACTCTGACTGTGCCTGCCCTTGTCATTGGTTTTGCAGGAGCGCAGTGGCTCTACAATTGCCCCTATCCTTACTGCCATACACACCAGGATGGCACCACCCACCTTCAACAGGACCAACAAGTTCACAGCTGGATTTCAGAACATTGTGGATGCATATGGTGTGGGCAACTACAGGGAGATGAACCCAGGTGAGAAACATTCAACTATCTGCACCTCACTTGCATAAACCTTCGAGCTCCGTCACCATCTTAAAATACATACTTTTTGCTGATTAAGAAAACTGAACTATACTGGAACTTTTTGGTACATAGGCATGTGTTTTCTCAGGCAAAGAATTTGGCTATTGGTCTCAATGAATGATTGTGATGGGAATAATGAACTATACAAATACAGGATGGGGAAAAAAAGGTGAGGTAGCAGCTCTGAGGAAAAGAACCAAGCTCGTAAGACAAATGTAAGTTGACCTCATTGGGTTGAGGAAAAAAGGCCAAAAGGACCTGATAAATTTTTGTGACAATGGTATAGAATCTCAGGGAGACCACTGAGAATTAACAGAAACCTGGAAATGGGAGACGATAGAAAAGGGTCAGATTAACTCAGATTGTTGAGGCTCAGCAGATTGAGAAACATGGTAGTAAACTTTAAGTATGTCATTCTGTTGCAAAACAGAATGCAGTTGTCTACACATGGTGATTATTATGGTGAGACAAGAAACAAAGGATAAAACTGCAAGGAAGATACAGGATATACAACTGGACAATTTTTCTGATGGTAAAGCTGGTTGTACACTAGATCTGAGTGCCTGGTGAATAGGAGAGGGATCAAGGAGGCCTTTAAGGGCAGCAGCTGTAAGGAATGGCCCTGATGGGGTAGACTGCTTCTCTGCTGAGACCTTTTTGTTTTGAAGTAGCTGAGCTTTTCATCCTTTGCTTCCTGCAGCTCCATACACTATCATTACTTTCCCCTTCTTGTTTGCGGTGATGTTTGGGGATTGTGGCCACGGTGCTGTCATGCTGGGCTTCGCACTCTGGATGGTCATTAATGAGAAGAGCCTTCTGGCCCAGAAAAGCACTAATGAGGTAAGTAGCAGGAAGCTGATGCACCCTATTGGCATAGGTAAAAGCTCATCAGCTCCATTTGATAAAGGGGACATCCAGCCTCCCAAAGGCTGAGTAAATATCCTTCAAAGATACTCATGAGGTAGAGATTTGGCAAGTAATTCTGCGTACTTATACACAGAGATGTGGATGGGCCTAAAGGACCCACAGTTTCCCATTAATAATTGTATGTACATAGAGTAGTGCAATCGTGTCTCCTGTTGGATGAGGCACACTGATGGACCTGTGGGTACTTTGGTCACTGGCACTGCCTTCTCTCCCTGCAGATCTGGAACACCTTTTTCAGCGGGCGCTACCTGATCCTGCTCATGGGAATATTCTCCATGTATACTGGCTTCATCTACAATGACTGCTTCTCCAAGTCATTCAACTTCTTTGGTTCTTCCTGGCATATCCTCCCCATGTTTAAAAATAACACTTGGAAGTAAGTGGTTAAATGTAGGAAAGAAGTGAAAATACACCAAATGGAGCACGTAGGCTTGGAAAGAAAGACTGCCTGTGTGGGGAAGGGAAGAACTCCCTACTGTGGATGCAGTCATGAATGAATCAGAGGTTTTGTCTGACACACACAGATGAACTCACTATTGAAATGGAAATGTAGAGTCCCTGGGAACACGCCTGTTTGTTCAGGCACTGATGTACATAAAGATCTGCAGGTGTCCAGGATTGATGGGTAGAGAATCATTAGTGTGATGGAGACTGTCATTGTTTGGGGCTCATTTACACACACATGTGCACACAAGTGCAGGACAACAAGTTACAGAAAGGCTGGAGCTGGATACAGATATCATGTGGTTGTCCTCAGCACGCCTCACATAAATATACCATAGGCTTAGATGAAGAGATTAAGCTGCAAAGGTCATTTCCCTTTTCTCTTGTAGTAAGGATGTGCTTCTAGACAATACAGTGCTGCAGTTGGATCCAGCAGTCCCAGGAGTCTACTCTGGAAATCCATATCCATTTGGAATAGATCCGGTAATTAAATTAAATTGCTCTAAGATAATTTGTATTTCAATCCTTTCTACATATCAGGTGCATCAGTAGCTCCCTGCACTCTCTCTTGAAGCTGTGCTTTTTACTCCTTGCCTGTTCTTTACATAGTTGTTGTGGTTTAACCCCAGCCAAGCCTCAGGCAGCTGCTCACTCACTTCCCTGCCAGTAAGACTGGGAAGAGAATTGAGGTTGAGTTGAGTCAAAGACAGTTTAATAGGGAAAGCAGAAGCCACACACAACAAGCAAAGCAAAGCAAGGAATTAATTCACTGCTTCCCATGGACAGGCAGGAGTTCATCCATCTCCAGGGGAGCAGGGCCCCATCACATGTAACAGTTACTTGGGAAGACAAACTCCATCAGTTAAAACATCCCCCCCTTCCTCCTTTTCCCCCTCAGCTTTATATACTGAGCAAGATGTCATGTGGTATGGCATATCCCTTTGGTCACTTTGGGTCCCCTGTCTCAGCTGCATCTCCTCCCAACTTCCCATGCACCCTCAACTTACTTGCACAGCAGTATGAAAAACAGAAAAGGCCATGACACTGTGTAAGCAGTGCTCAGCAGTGACACAAACATCTATATTATCAAGCCTGTGTTCAGCACAAATCCAAAACACAGCGTCATACTAGCCATGGTGAAGAAAATTAACTCTACCCACCCCCCCAAAAAAAAAAACCAACAAACCCAGCATGTTCCACCCCTTATTCCATACCATTTACATCATGTTCAGGTCCCAAGCTATTCAATACACCTTCACTAACCATCACCCTCTTCCCATTCAGCAGTCCTTCTGATGCTTTTCTTTAGCAATTAAGGATATACATTGCTGACAGATTAGCACAGGCAGCAGCAAAATGGTAAGAAGGAAGGAACTCTGATTCAGCTGGAGGGTGGTCTTGTGCTGCAGTCTCCACTCCATCACTCGTCTACTGGACTCAGTTTCCTTACTTGATTACTTAATCCATTCCAGAGATACCTCACCACTTTGAATGCAAAGCCCCAATTTTAATGCAGTCTATTTATTTTATGAGGTGTGGAGTAAATGACAGTATTAGTTTATTCATCCACATTTTCTCTGTGTCCTATTTCCCTTTTTCTTGTGGTTCTGTGTTTATGATGTATTGGAATGTAGTTGTTAATGTCATGCTTTCCTCTTTCAAACTTCCTATTAGCCAGTTAACCTCTGTTCCCTACTGAATGCACTCTCATTTCATTTGGTCACACAAAGAAACACTGGTGTCCTCTGATTTTCAGAGACGATGATCTTTTAGTAAGTTTTTTATAAACTCTGCTCAGGACGTAGGCAGTCCAGTTCAGGAAGCCACATCAGAAGAAGCTGAGTTTTCTGTTTTGTTGCCCTGACACATCCCTAATTTAGGTTAGCTTAGACTACCTCTTCCAGCCTGGCTTCTGTCTGCTTAAGAGGCTGGACCCCTGGCTTGGAAGGAAGAATGGCTGAACAAACGCTGGCAGGAAAGGGGTGGACTGGAATCATCAGCTCCCGTGTGGACCTCTCTGTTAAAACTATCCATGACATCAGTCCAGAAGGATGAATGGCTCTTTGCATTTTGCAAGTCCTGATGGGATGACTACAGTCTATCTTGTAAAAAAAGAGTCACCCTGAGATGAAGAAGCCAGGCAGGCTCTTCTGTAGCCATAGAAGAGGCAAAATATGTTGGGCAAAGGCTCATAGGCTAATATTTCACCTTCCAAATAATCCTGTTGTCCTCCTTTCTGTTCAGGGACTATACTTAGTGTTTGAAAAGTGGTATCTACTTACTGTCTCTGAGGACATAAGACTTTGGGGTCTAGAAAATTTTAGAAGAAAGGAGGAGCAACCCTGAAGCTATGTAGCATAAAAAGGGCAGGACTGAGAAGAAGTAATGTGTGGTTACTTTCCTAAATAACTGAAAAGCTCCTGCAGAGAGGCAGGTGATAAGCTGATCTCTATAGACAAAGAGTTGGAAAGAGCACTTTTTTTGTTCGTGTTGAAAATGATCTGCTCTCAGTACTTCTCTGGTGAAGGTGGAACAAATTTGTAGCAGCAGGAGGGATTTTCTCATGCCTTTCCACCTTTGCTAAAGAAGATGACTCAGCCTAGGGACAAGCAGTGACACAGAAAGGTTCTGTTACCAGCCTTTGCACTGGTTTTTGGAGGACTGAAGCAAACTCACAGAATAATTTTAAATCCCTGTTATTTCCTCTATTAAACAAGGCTATACTTTATACCTTTTAGATGAAAAGCTTGGCAGAGTGAAAAGTATTATAAAGAACATGTAGATTTCCATTCCTGCTACCTTCTTACAAGAACTGCTAAGAGTAATCAGTGATGTCAAAGTAACAACTTCCACAAGTCTGTTACTGATCAAACACCTGAAAATCTTGTTCTCTCTCTTTGTTCCTGTCCCCAAAGATCTGGAATGTTGCATCGAACAAGCTGACTTTCCTGAACTCCTACAAAATGAAGATGTCGGTTGTCATAGGGATTGTGCACATGATTTTTGGGGTGATACTCAGTCTCTTCAACCACATGTAAGTTTGTTTCACCAAGCCCGTTGCTGCAGCACACAAGTCCTCATCACTAAACCAGTGTCCCTCATTCAAAGAAAGCCTTCTATCTTGGCCCAGTGACTTGAACTGCCCCATGCACTGACTGACTCACACCATGGTTGGTACGCAGTGCTAAATCCAAAGGACAGCCATTACATTGCAGATGTTTTCTTGAATAAACTCTCTTTTTAACTTTCTTATATTCTTGATTCTGCAGAAATACTGAAGTAAACTAAGTTAAAAATGCATAACACTTTCCACTATTGACAATTTTGCTCTCAAAAGACAAGCTCTCCTGGTCTAAACCAAAGCACACTGAAATCTTTCCGAGTATGTGTGTGTGTGAGTTTCACCTGGCTTAGTGGGGCTTTGGTCAGGAGCTGTGGCTGTGCACGTTTATACCTCTGCCTCTGTACTTTGCAACAACAACAAAAAGATGATGATACAGTTGAGGGGCTGCCACTTGCCTTGAGAGACCCTCCAAAGCTGAAATGAGGTGGTGACCTTCAAGGACAGAGTGTTTGCAGGTGACAGAGAGGACTGCCCCAGCAAAACTGATACTACACCTGCTTCTGACCTTCCTCAGAGTATAATGCTTAATTAGCCATTTTTGGAAAATTGGCTCTTATTTCAATGTAGTAATCTTTTGAGGTGCTGAGATACTGGTAGGTCAAATATAAAACTCTGAAGAGAATCAATACAACAAAGCCTTGGTATTTAAACAATGGCTTTCACTGATAAAGCCTGTAATTATGGACTTCTTTGGCTAGTGACAGTTGTATATTTACTAAGTTATTTTGCAAAGACTAAATAGTATACAATACTGCCACACTTGTATTAATACCTAGTGTATTAATTGTGGTTATCTTTCCTGATTCTTTCCAGCTACTTCAGGAAATATATAAACATTATCCTTCAATTCATTCCAGAGATGATTTTTATTATCTCACTTTTTGGCTACCTGGTCTTCATGATTATTTTCAAATGGTGTCATTTTGATGTCCACTCATCCCAGAGTGCACCGAGCATCCTCATCCACTTCATCAACATGTTTCTGTTTAATTATAGTGACACTTCAAATGCTCCTTTGTATCTGCATCAGGTATGGATCAAGCAGCTTGAATCCACTGTAGATGGTTTGGTATTTGCAGTGGGTTTGGTATTTGTGGAGAGTGGGCATAAGGATATGGGGAACAGGCTGAGGATCTCAAGTGAAGTTCAATCTTCTGGTATTTGTGTTGGCCTTGCAGAAGGTAGAACAGAGAAGCTATCAATCAGTGATGCAGAAAAAACCTCATCCTTAGTGCCATCCTTACAAGAATAATGATGCAATTGAAGACAGCTTGGGTGAAAGAAGGAAAGAAGGGTGATTAGAGAAGGAAAGAAGGGTGATTAGAGAAGGAAAGAAGGGTGATTAGAGAAGCAAAGCTGAGTATTGCAGATTTGCTATCCTGAAGTCTGGTCGTGGTGCTAGAGACATCTCTCTTCCTTCATAGTTTCTTACTTCTTCTTCAGAAAACTTGAATACTTTAAATTTTTACATAAAAAACATAGAAATAGCTAGAAGATTTTATGGCAGCTTTTTGTCAGAAATGTCTCCTTCAGAGAGTTCACTTTAAAGAAAGAAAAAAAACAGCAAAAAAATTTCTTCTAAGAGAAGACTTCTCTATATTTATTTGGTCAGAACACGTAATTTTTTTTTTCTTAATTGCTTTGATATCAGCAACATCAATGAAGAATCTGCAAGAAAATGCACATCCAGCCACATTTGTGCACCTCTATACAGCTGCACACTCTGGCACTTCAGTAGAGAGCCCCAGTCAGTTTCAAGTAATTGTGTTAAAGCTTTAGGGGTGAATTTGGGAAAACATAGTTTTCCCAGCTTTCAAAAAGTCCTTGGGTAACATTTTGCTTTGTAAAAACCCTAAGTTTTCCCAAGATGGCAATTTTTTTCTCATGTTCCTATCCCCCTGCTCCACCAGTAACAGTCTGTGCCATCCACCTGGGTCATCTAAATGCAGTCTGGTATGAGGTGATTTAAGATCTGAGCCAGCCTTTAAAAACTACAAAAGTTGTAGTTAAGAGTTTTCTTCGTTAGTTTTGTTGTAGTTTTTTCTTAATTACAAATAGTCATGTTAGGAGAGCAGTAGGGGTGCCACGCTGCACTGTAAGAACATTTCATGTTGTAGGGACAAGATGTTTCCAAGCCTAAGCTATGGGGATTCAATTCCCTTCTGGAACTGAAAATCTAGAGCAAATCCAGAGCAAGACTTGAATGACTTGGCTCTTACTGCAGCATTTCTACACTGATCAAAGCAAAGCAGACTGACTGGCTCCCACAAGATTTTGGACATTCCTTTGGGACACTGGACAGCCAGACTCAAGTCAGTAACATTAATCTCCAAGTCTCCAACTCTCTTTACCTGGAAGTGCTTGCTGGACCCCTAAGCAGTATACATTTATTTTCACGTCCTTGAAAGCAGAGGATACAGGAATAAATAGGGAGTTTAACTGTTGTATAAAAAAATACTATTTTGTGGATTCAGATTTCTAACCATAAATGTAGTTGGCTGAAGAAAGTAAAGTAACCTTTTGCTCTTGATCTTGTTTTGTCTCTTAGAAAGAAGTGCAGAGTTTCTTGGTCATATTTGCTCTGATTGCTGTTCCCTGGATGCTCCTAATTAAACCTTTTGTCCTCCGAGCCAACCACAAGAAAGCACAGCGCATGGTAAGGGATGTGGATCAGTCAAGGGTGATTCAGTAGAGTGAAGGTAAAGATGAGGAGACAGACCCCCAAAACTGTTTGCAGTGGTCTAATTCTGGTCTTCTCTGATCTTAGACTTTTCCTGACTAATTCAAAGTGTGCTTTATGGCACATATGCCAAGGCATGTGTATGGACAGGTCTGAGCCATCTAAACCAGAATCACAGAATGGTTAAGTTTGGAAAGGAACACTGGAGGTCATCTAGTCCATCCTCCCTGCTCAAACAGGGTGCCCTAGAGCCTGTTACTCAGGATTGTGTCCAGACAGCCTTTGAATACCTCCAGAGAAGGAAATATATCCCTGGAAGCAGGATCTTTGATCACAAGGCCATGCCCTATTTGTTAAGCTGACATCAAGCACTTCCACATGTCATATCCAAAACCAAAGAAGGTTTAGAAAGATTGAAGTTCTGGTAAAGCCAAGACAGTGCAAAGACCTTGGTTGTCAGTCCACTATCACCGGTAACCACCAGTTAGCAGCTCTGTAGAAATGGAGCATCTCTGATAGTCCTGGCGTTGGAGAGATCAACACTGCTTGAAGAACAGGCTTGATTTAAAAGCTGTTGCCTGCTTTCTGGCAGTGCTTTCTTCCCTAAGTGATTGCCTTCACATTAACAGAGCCCTCCTTCCCATGGGCTCTGTGGTTTGCCCAGATCTCCAGCACACAATGTGGCAGCTGCAGTTTCCCAGTTGTTCATTAATTCTTTCCTTTATTACACTAATAGGACTTTACTTGTCTGTCAAGATTTACTTCTCTTTATAGTCAGAGTTAGTGCCTGGAGTACCTTTTATAGGGCACAGATGTTTCCATTTGAAGAAAGAGAGACTGGTTCTGCTGCTTGACCTTTTCTGACCCAGTCACTTCTGACCTATAACTGAAAGCCAGGTCCCAGGAGACCTTTGCAGCCCTGCCTCTACGCTGTAATTTCTTATTTTGTCATTCTCCTGGGATTTTGATGAAAGTTTGACACGGCTGACTCCATCTCCTGCTTCTATGCTAGCAACATCTGACAGGTTTTCCCCACCTCCTATTGTGCCCCCATATTTCTGTTCCTAATTTTTGTATGTTAGCTGTCTGATCACATCTTACATTCCCCTAGATTTATATGTTTGCAACAAAGTCTGTTTTCTATGCTGACATTCAGGGAAAGCAAAGATAAAGCAGGTGTGACAGTGATTACTGCTGCAATAGGAAACAATATGTTGTCATGAGACCTTTCCCATGAAATGTGCTGGAAGCTATAAAGAGTGACAGAGCAGAACCTGGGAGAGGCCATGAGGTCCATATTTGGTTATGATGTACAACAGGACCGTTATAGTCATATGATGTAGAGTTATTATGCTGTGCTGTCATTCCTGCAGTGACACTCAGATCAGGTCATTCAGGCCTCTAGAAAATCTCTATAAGGAATAATTACAGATAGAAGATGGGTTGCCATGAGGTTTTTGTCAATTTAAAGTGAAACAAGAGCTTTGGATTGTATTTCTATCTGGATCCCAGGAACTGTGTGACTTTTATTAAGTTGCATGATCCTTTCAGGCTTTGTTGCTCTTTCCCTTGATTATAATTCCTTTGATTTGTGCCTGTCTTACTGAGATCATCAGCTTTAATGTGCCTCAATTCTCTCATTTGTCAAAAGCAGTAAACCTTCTCGTGGTGGGGACAAAGGGTGCATTGTGAAACTGGAAACCAGCTACAAAATAGTTGGAATCACTGGAAAGTGCTCTAGGATGGAAAATATTTAGGTATTATTAGCCATTCAATGTGAATATTCAGTTTCTGTTGTCCATGATGACTATTGTTGAAATTGTCTTCATGTTGATGATATAATCCTATTATGAGGTTATTGAGGGAATTCTCTGCCATGGACTTCTTCATTTTGGTATCAGTCTGTAGCATGACACAAAAGACTTACTACATTTTTTTTCTGAAAGATCCATTCTCAAGCCATCTCAGGAAACCCTGGAGGTGAAAATGAGGTAGATGTCCCAGAGACCAATCACTCCAAGAAAGCTTCCCAGGGAGACCACAGTGGTGGCCATGAAGGACATGAGGGTGATGATGAAGAGGTAAGAAAATTTGGGCAGGAAATTATTCAGACAGACAACAATAGTAGATGACACAAAGTGAAGCAGAAGACTTATTCACAGTTGCCAGCCCTTCTTCTTAACAAGATACCAACACACACTGTTGCAATACTTTGTGTTTCCAAACAGAATAAGGTTTAAATTTTCATTGAATTAATTCCTCTAAATTTTTCCTTTGGTTTTGCTTGGTAGTGGCAGGTATTCTTACAAACCTCAAGCTTTTGCAAATCTCAAGTTTTGTTTTCTTGGGGTGGTTGTTTCACTTCCACATTGCACCCAGAGAAGGTCAACCCTTTCCCAAGAGTCAGTGAGTCTTCCCTCTTTTATTTTGCAAAGGAGAATTTAAAAGTTGGCAGTCAGAGGTGTTGACAAGGGAGAAAACTCTTCCTCTAGGCAGATATTGTCAAGAGCTCCTGCAGTAGGCAGCAACCCAGGAAAAAGTGACAGAAGTGTTCATGGCAGTTTGGATTATCAAAAGTATCAAGTGTGGACATTGCTGGCTGTTCCCAGTCACAGAGAATCTTCACAGATTTGCTTACTCATTATTGTAAGATACACTTATTCAGTGATATTTCCCAAACTGTATATGTCCATAGGCAGATAGTCTGAAAGCCACCATATTACCTAAGGATTTATGTCTCTATCAGAAATACAAAGATTGTTTAGCAATTGGATTGATGTTTAAAGATTTGAAATTGTAAGAGTGGAATATAATCTTTTTTCAGTGGAATTGTATTTCTCCAGGGAGATTGTATGGGAAGATCATACAGAATTGGCACTTTTCAGAGCAGTCACTTTACCTGGGAAATACCTTTGTGTTGCTCAGGACATAGCAAGGAAAAGGAAGGAGCATAAAGAGCATTTGGTGGAGTGTTGCTTTGTTAGACAGGAAGCCCTGGACTAAGAACTAATAAAATGTGTTTGGTTTTATGTTGTTTCAGTTTAATTTTGGAGACATATTTGTCCACCAAGCTATCCACACCATTGAATACTGCCTTGGCTGCATCTCCAACACAGCATCCTACCTGCGGCTCTGGGCGCTGAGCTTGGCCCATGCACGTGAGTGATTGCCTGTTAGTTCCCTCACCAGCAGCTCCGTGCTGATCACTGTTTCTGCTGGTGTTTGATTATTCCTGCAAATTTCTTCATCAGTCCAAGTTCTCCTTGTGGGTATTTGTGTCTGAGGATGTTTTGCTTCAGGTTAGATCAGTCCAAGTGTTTCACAGTGGCCACCTCTGTTTTCAGTGATGATCCCTGGCAGCTACGTATGAGGCAGCTCCTGACTGCATTGGCTGGCTGGGGCCCCTTTCCCACACTGCTCTGTATCCACCCCTCTGGAATAGTCCTCGTGGTGTGTGGCATAGTGGGCAGTGCAGTCCAAATGGGTAGTTTAGTCCACGGAGGTAAAGGCAGTATGGGAGCCATAGCTTCTTTTCCCAAGAGGCACTCAGGGGAATAGCCTCAGGGTATGCAGACAAATGTGAAAATTACTTGATTTGATTTTGTTCAGCAAACTAGAATGAAAAGGTCTAGTTCAAGAGCTTCTGGAATTTGTCATTTTCACTGGGATTTTTCCCAGCAACATTCAGTGGAACTTTATGAGAAATGTACAGCATTTCAATGTCTTTTGTCTTGATTTATGATAAAAACAAATGCTCAAATACTAAAAACTGCCTCAGGCTGGAACTTCAGATTTCCAATGTCTGTAATTTTTCTGAAATGTTTTTCATTAATATTGCTGTACTGCCTCTGGGTAGGAGTTGCACCTGCCCTAAAGAATTGAGCCCACAAAAAATGATAACAAAAATGAGAGGGCTTGTGGTGTGGTGTGCCATGGATTGACAAGGGTGAGCTCAGAAATTAGCTTAGTAGGAGTTGAGCAGAAGCTGATACACATTAGCTTTACATGGAGGACAGACATCTAAATTAAATAAAAAACTAAAAAGCAATCCTATATATTCTGCCTGGAGAACAACCATATTCCTTTGCAGCATTACAAAATGACATTGACAAGATTTTTTTTTTCCTGAGGGCAGCAGTTGGAAGGGCTCCCTGGGAGGCTGAACTGGTGGTTGGAGCATCCAGATGTAGAAGAGCTGGGCTAAATCCTTGCCTTACCTGTATCACAAGAGGAAAATGTCTCAGTTCTGAATCTATCCTGTGTGACTTGGGTAGTTAAGTTAGCAAAGTATTATTGAGCTGAGAGTACACATCACAGTGCTGTGAATGTTGATATAAATCTGTGCAGGAAAAAAATCAACTCTAAAACCAGTCAAGAAACCTAAACACTAATACATCCTGCCCTGGGTGGGACCAGCCCATTGTCTTCTTTTTTTACCCCACCACAGCTTCTCCATGACACCCTAAGAGAGGTAATTTGGAGAACAAATGAAAATTACATATCTCCTGTGAGTCTTGGCTAGCTCCTAATCTACACATGTATTGACTATGTCAGTCGATGATCGTGTTCACTGGGATTTAGCAGCAGGCAGTCCTAGAAGGCTGCACATACTGCCTACCTGCCATGTAAAGAAGTGCAAATGAAACTGATGACTGTATCATGACAGGCTAACAGCAGTCTTGGTAGTGTGCTTCCAGGGACCTGTGATGCAAAGTCAAGCCAAAACAGCACCATTAACTTCTGACACAGTGAAGAGGAGCAATGGAAAACAACCTACATCGACTTTCCTTCCCTGGTCATCATGGAGAGTCAGGGCGGCCACATATAATTACTGCCACGTATATTTTACTGTCATGTGCATTTTACCCTGGCCCAATTCATCTAACTGGGAAAACTGGGTGAACTGACAGACTGCATGCTTTGTCTGTCCACAGCTGTTGCTCAGCACTGTTTTCCCTTTATTTACTTTTGCAGAACTGTCAGAGGTCCTTTGGACCATGGTGATGCACAACGGGTTCAGCAGCAGTGGCTGGGCAGGCCTCATCGTCATCTTCATCATCTTTGCAGCATTTGCAGTGCTGACAGTGGCCATCCTGCTGGTCATGGAGGGGCTCTCAGCCTTCCTGCATGCCTTGCGTCTGCACTGGTAGGTGGTGTGGTCTTCTGGAGCTTTACTTGGAGCAGCCTTTAGAAGGGATCAGGCTGTGGACACAGGTGGTCACATCAGCCAGTGATAACATGTTGTACTGGTACCTGTGCATTAGAACATTGGTTGCTTTTTGGTGAGTGAAGGGAGGGAGACTCTTCCAAAGGGAGGTAAGAGCTCCCTGCTCTGAGCTGCTCACTGGAGGAACCTGCTTGTCCTCCTGTGCCTCTGCTGGCTTTGAGCATGTGAAGCAAGTGGCAACCTGCAGTGGCCACTGAGGCCACTTTGACCTGCATGACAAGGCCCAAAGGCACCACAGCCACACTGCTGGCTGCATATCCCACCTGAGGTTACCATCAAACAAGACAGCTGGGGACTGCCGAGGGCAGCAAGAGTTCAGTCAGGGGTGCAAAACCTGATGAAAACTGGGGTCAGTGCTTGTGCCATCAGCCCAAGCTGAGCTCCAGGCTGGTTTGGCTTCGTGGCAAACCAATTTCAAGTTAGCTTATGTCTGCCTTAATTGGATGTCAGTGCAGTCAAGGACAGCAGTGCAGACACTGTGCTGGGATAGTATGTAAGCAAGACCAAGGTGGCAAAACACCCTTTACCATCACTATCTTGTTCTCCTGCCTGAGCACCCAAGCTGTGGTCTTTTTCATCATGTAATGTCCAACCACAAACACTGACAAGGAAAACCATGATGCAGGTGCTTGTCATTGTGCAGGGCAGGGGAGATGTTTGTCTCCCACCAGAGTGTTAAAACAGCAGGTGGTTATCCCAGCTCTCAGAGCTGCTGGAAGAAGGTTACTGGGTAGGCAAGGGTCTGCTGACCAGCCTCACAATGAGCATTTCCAGACTGGGTGACAGACAGTCAAAGCTGATGCATGCTAGATTGCTCTCTGGGCTGCCTGTGTCTCACTGCTGGCTCCAGAAAGAGCCTACATTCCCAGCTCAGAGGCCTCCCTTCTCCCATGGGTGCCGTGTTTCAGCCTCTTGGCTGGCAGTAGATCCTGCCTGTGAGCAGCACTGATGTCTCCCTCTGCTCCTCCCCAGGGTGGAGTTCCAGAACAAGTTCTACGTGGGAGCGGGGTACAAATTTTCTCCATTCTCCTTCAAGCACATCATCAATGGCACCACAGACGAGTGAAGCCACTGCATTGTTGCTTAGCTTCCCAGACCAGGCTCTGTTGTCTTGTAGTCACTCACCCACAGAGCAGGGTAGATGGGATGAAAGAGAATGGGATGTGACCGTTGCAAGAAGAGCAGCTGCAGTTGAAAATGTAATAGCTACATTCCAATATATTGCTGTATCAGCTGAGAGCTGAGCTGTATTGGCTGGACCGGCTGGACCTTTGGCTGGAAATCTCCACTGATGTCTTTGCCAAGTACCTGATCCTCAGCATTTGAAGGGGTCAGCTGCCTGCTGCTTGGTTGAAAAGCAGAGATGCAGCTTTTGAATGAAAGCAATTACTAATAATCAATTCACATGTGTTTTGCTGCATTTACTGCCTCGTCTTTGTGGTGTATTTCTTTTCAAGGAAAATATGTTTTGGCTGTTGTTTCAAGCTGTGGTTGATCATATGACATGATTAAGACCCTTACAAGATTGCAAGCCTTCATTTAGCTCACAGTGCAAACCAGATCAAAGACATTGTATTGCAGGCTTGCAGTTTTCTACATGCTTTGCTAGAATAACCCCCTTTTTATCTGATTTTCTCCAGGGCTTGACAGCACTGGATTGTAGGAGTTTGCACACATCATCACTTAACAAAAGTGTTAGTTTAGAGCTGTGTAAACAAAAGAGTGCACCAGTCTGCACATTGGCAGCCATTTTACTCTGTTGGCTCATTTTTCACTGGGGACTTAAGATGACTCCCCTTGTGCTGTGTTTTTCAAGATGGGTTGTTAAAGCAGATTGTGTAGAAATGCTAATACCTAATAAACAGAAAGAGGGGTGGAATCAAAACAGTTGACATGAATTTAAAGCATGAATGTACTGTGATCTTCCTAATTATTCATGAATTATTAATTTTTCCAACTGAATAGTGTTAATCAGGTTTTTTAACCATTAAGTATGTAAAGAAAACAGAGCACACCAATGGATTTGGAGTGGATAGTGCTCCCTTCCATGGGGTGTGACCAAACAAGCCCTTATTTTCAAACCTCATACCCTTGATACCCAGCTCCACCAAAAAACCAACCTGGGAGTGTTCCCAGCAGGACACAGAGTGTAATAGTCACAACAGCTCATGTTTCTGCGTTAGTCAGACTTGACAGTTACCTCCAGCTACAGTGATAGGGGAGAAAATATAGCCCTAGGGAAAGCAGGTGTTCCAGTTTTTCTCTTCTGGTCTCAAGATGCCATATTGACATTAGGCACTGGTTGCCAACAGAGCCACAAGCCTTTTTCAACAACAGCCTGGGTTAGGAGCAGCAGCTTGAGCTGAGAAGAGGTGGGCACAGAAGTACATCCATGAGCCTTGCATGGTCTCATGTCACCAGTCCTTTGGGCATGGGTAACCTACAATACAGACAAAAGCCACATGGATATGACTGCAGATGGTGTCACAGTTGCTCAGTGTATGCTGTTCACTTTTGTTTCTTCCTTCTAGCCCGTTTTGTTTATTCCTGCTCAGGAGAAAAGCAGCCTTGCAGCATGAAATGCCAAAGTAGTCTGATGCATTTTCAAACACAGAGAAAATCGTTTGCTTTATGGAACAGTGGATGAATTTTCTGGGCAAACACACACTGTGCCCTTCCATGTGATTGCAATGCAACTGAGAAGGTGGTTACCAGAAACAGAATCTGTTCCTTTTAAAGCTTCTTGGTGTTTTGCTTTTGTCTGAGGTTTACGTTTTAAGCAAGAAAAACAAGTTATCCTGTGATCACTGCAGGTGACAAGATGGTCTATTGTTTACTGTTCCGAACAGCAATTCAAACACTGGGCTTAATTCCGCTCTTATTCAGCTCTCTCTCTGTCTGTATGCAACTGAATAACACAGGAGAGCCTGCATCTCACTCGAGCATTTGTGATAGGGGGATGGCACTTCCCCACTCCACAAGTAGACCAAGCCCACTTATAATCAGGGAGCATTCAGATGAAATATGGCTGAGAGGCAGGGTTGCACTGATACACTTTGAGGAGAGCCCTTGCTTTCATCTGTGTTGTTTTTAAGAATTCTTTAAAAACTTAGAAATGTTCCAGTGAGTGACTTGTTTTTCCAAGGTTTTCCTGCAGTAGATAAGGGGGATTTTGGAGCAGGACAGAGCAATGGCTGCCCATTTCCCTGTACAGCTGCTAAGGTGAATGGGACCATGTTTTCCAGCTGCTTCTGTGAGTGAATCCATTGTGTGTGGTCAGATCCAGCAGACACCACTGTTACGGACCAGTGGGTCTTACTGGTACCACAGCCCAGCAACTTTATCGGAACTTTCCCCATTGATGGAGAAGGTGTGACCTGACCAAGCCAGGGCCTCAGCATGCTCTGCTGTGGCAAACTCAGGGTTGGTGCCCAGGGTGGTGTGGGTGCTTCTGGACCCAAAGCTCATCCCACTGCTATGGAGTTATTTGTTTCTGAGAACTGGTGACATGGTTTACATAATTTTGTAGGAAACAAACATTGAAAAAACTTCAGTGCATGCCCATGTAGGAAGGAGAAGAGATAGCAAAGTCAAGCAAACTGTTTTCAGTCACCCACACTCATTCTTTCCTGAGTTTTTTACTCCTTCTCGAGAGAACTTTTGCCATGTGTATCTAGGCCCTCCTGCCAGGACAATTTTGTGATGTGGAGGATGAAGAACGCCTGGTATTGAGTTCTTGTCCAGTCTCTTAGGTCCTCTGGGCTGGTGATGATGAACTGGCTTTTGGACTGAGCTTTCATAAACTCTAGGAGTCAATGGGCTCTTGGAGTCCAGCCTCTGGCTCCTGCAGCAAACAACACTTTCCTCAGTGTTTACCCATATGATGGCTTTCCATCATGTCTTTGGCCAGTATGGAGACCTTTCTTCTTGCTCTCATTCTTTTGTTTCTTCTGGACCTTTCATGCATGTAGACATTTCCATTTGTGTTTGCTCTGACCAGCCTTTGCCTTTCCATGACAAATGATTAAAATATGAGGTTATTGAAAATATGTAATAGCCATAGTATCCCTTTGTGCAATCCAAAACACCTAGGCCTGAGAGCAGACTTTCATGGCTTAGAATTTCACTGGTATTTTGGTCATTTTTCTCCCTTCTGTGCTGGGAAGCTGGAATGCTGAAACATCTGTGCCCTGATGTGATTCCATGCACACTGTCTCAAAATTTGCAATGAAAACAAAATGGTACAGAACTGGCAGCCTGGATCATGCATCTCATTCAGCAGATGCCAAGAACATCTGAATATTAGATATTATTAAGAAAGTGTAAAATAAGGCTGTGAAACAGCATATGTTGGCTGGTAGCAAATGTCTTCCGGATGCTTGGAAGCATAAGATTAAGTGTAGCAGTTACATACTTTGATGAAACTACGGCCAGCTCAGTGCACATATTTCAAAACAGAAGGATTTTGGGAACCCTCATAAGAGACAAAGACAAAAAACAACCCACTATCTCTGCTGGCTTATACCAATGGCCACTCAATACATTGAGTGGTAAAGGTAGACACATGCATTCCTAGTTAAGAGCACACAGCTATCACAGCACTGACATTTGCTGCACAGCACTCATGTGGCAGCTCAAGCCATGAATGCTCCCTGTATTTTGCTACTTGGTTCAAAAATTTAGAAGGATGAAGCAGATGAACTGACCTTAGTTTTTGCATGGTGCTAGTGGCTTCATCTGGCCTGAGGAGGGCTGGTGGCTGCAGTGTCCAGGCACTGCTCTCAGCTTTGCAGGAGATGGTAAAGGTGCCTTACATGGAAACTGATGCTGCAGGACCTGCCTCTGAAACCCGTCAGCTAAAATCTATCTGGTGTTGCAATAGGGATGTCTCCTCAGCATCCTCCCTGTGTCTCCTTGGGGATGTCCTTACAAGAAGGGATGGGCAAATACAAACGTCTGTGGAGGACCTGTAGATGCCATGGGACAAGCACAGGTCAGCACTTAGGCACCCTGCCTGCAGCACCTACTTCTGGGGGTGGAGGCAGGCAAAGAGGGACCTGCCTGTGCCCAGCAAGGAGGAAACCTGACTCCCAGGAGCTGAATCCCAACCCCACAGCACTGCCAACACTGCAAAAAGTAAATAGCAGAAGCGAAGCAGTCATAAAAGAGGAAAGGTCTGCTCCTCCGTGCCTGGGACACTGCAGAGGTAAGAGAGCTTCACTAAATAAATAAATAAACATTTAATCAAGCCTTGTTAATAGTGGGGGTATCTCAGTCATTTGTATGATCAGATACCCCCCACTCTCAC
This sequence comes from Sakesphorus luctuosus, assembly GCA_013396695.1. Taxonomy (NCBI): domain Eukaryota; kingdom Metazoa; phylum Chordata; class Aves; order Passeriformes; family Thamnophilidae; genus Sakesphorus; species Sakesphorus luctuosus. The sequence goes on along the minus strand of VWZD01000816.1, from coordinate 406,976 downwards.
CTGTGAGGAGACATCTCACATGGAGGAGGTCTATGACTTTACTGGTAAAGTTGCCAGCTGGTGTCACACAAGAGTGTTGCAGGTTGTGTGCCCTTTGTGCCTCACAGCCCTCCGGTGTGGGGTCATGGCATCATTTCCAGTGAGTCCCAGCAGCAGTTTCACTGACCTCTGGGTTGCTCCCTTCAGATGGAGGATTGTTATTTTCCCTGCTAGCAGCAGCTTTGTCACTGCTGTTCTCTTGGCTCATGTAACTGGCATTTAGTAATTTCAGTGGAATTTACAAATAGTGGGAAATTTGTGATTCCCTGAAGATGTGTGATAGACACTAGCTGTTCCATCAAGGCAAACTGGGTCTGAGATGAGCAAATCATGGGTTTGGTAGGAACTGCTAGGAGGTTTACTGTGCCTTCAAAAATTTATGGTGTTATCTGAGATGCTAGAGAGTGTATCCCAGCTGCTCACCTGCTACTATTTGAGAAAAGTGTGGTTCTCCCATTAGGTACTATATATCATTCTGATACCTCTGAGGGTGTCTGGATGCTGTGGGGTGTTGTAGCCTGAGCCTGAGCACCTGACCCTCATTGGTAGTTCTGCATAGCAGCACCGGGGACTGGGATTCCCTCCTCTTTTCTGGAAGAGTTGTGGTTCTTCCCTGAAGGGGAGCACATGGCCCAGGGTGGGTAAGTGTCTGTGAAATGTTTCAGCACCCCTCAGCAAAAATTAACAGAATATCCCAGCACCAGGATGGGTGGGCAAAGGCCCAGGGCTTGATCCTTGTCCTGCCAGTACCCTGGGCTGTGCCTGCCACAGGCTTTTGGAGGACTCTGGCTGTTTAACCAGCCACGCAATAAATATTTACCTCTTTTTGTGGGCTCTTCCAAGTACCTTCTGTTGAGCTGGTTCCACTTTGAAATGATCCCTAGCTGTTGGCCATCATGGTCAGCTGGTGGCACTGTGTGCTGCTGACAGCTACTGCTGCCTCTGAGGACACTGTGAGACAGATGCAAGCAATACCCTACACATCCTCTTGCATGCTGGACTGTAATGATCTATAACAGCAAGGTCAGCGTATGTGACCCGGCTGACTAATCTGCCATTAGCCCTTAATGACCTCCTTGTGACTGTACCAAGGTATAATGCTTTTAAAGTATTCAGCCTGTGAGTGCTGTAACTCCGTGCTTTCTGTGTTCGTGCTGCCCTCTGCCTCAGCTGGGGTTTTGTATCTTTCCTTAGATGCTCTCGGCCTCTAACTCCCTCCAGCTCTCCCCCTCCTGCAGCCTCCCCAGTCTCTGCTGTTTGGCCAAACCCAGCAACCCTGAAGGGAGGTAATCAAAGGAGACAGTGTCATCAAATTGAAAATGTGTTGAGCCTCCCTCACTGCACTCAGTGTCTGAGCATGCACTTGGCAGGGAAGCTTGTGGGTTAAAACAAGCAGTGTGCTTAATCCCTGCCCTGGGATTAAAATGAGCTTTTCTGATGAGGAAAAGCAACAGTGATGAGGCCAAGGGATCTAGCCCTGGAAACCAGGAACACTGGCAGAGGAAGCCAGCTTCCCGCTGTTGCAATCCAGAACTCGTGGTTGTGTTTCTTGATACCGAGAGGGTGGGGATTAGCGCAACAGGAGGTGATGGATAGGATCAAGTTTGCAGCAGGAAGTTGTGTGCTGGCAAGATGCAGGTTGAGGAGGAGTTCCATGTGATTCCCAAGCAGTGGGGTTAGGGAGCTGGATGGGTCACCTGGCTCTGCCCCACTGGGGGCTCCCACGTGGCTGAGAAATTACAGAGTGCACCACTTTTACTGCCCACTCAACCCCAGCTCCGATGGGGGAGCCTCCAACAGAGGCAAACTGCTACTAGTTGTATAATGTCTGGCTCTTGAAGATGTAGCATCTTTTAGGCTGGCTCTGCATTTCATTTACCTCTGGGCTGGGGAAGTCATCACATGCTCTCTTGTGTTAGCAGGTCTCCAGTCTTCCCTAACTCAGTCCCTGAACTTTCCATAAAAACAGCCAGCGTGATGTGATGACTGATCTCTGTCAGTTCAACTAACTTGTGAATTTTCTATGTGTTTTTCACCAAAACCCCAATGGGAAGAGATATCTCCCAGTAGCTGCAGGAAACAAATTGTTTGATCATATCTAAATGTTTCCTCTCCAGCACAAGAAACTTGCCATCTTTTTGCTCATATGACTTTATGACTGTGCAGAGATTTCACAGTTAAATCCCACTCCTGTCTGACAGTGACTGCAGATCCCAGCAGGAGCTGAGATGGCCACTGCTCCAAAAGAGGTAGGAAATGCTATTGGCTTGGAGGAAATCCACATGGAGAGAAAAGAAGCAACAAAAGGTGGGTTTGTATTGGCAGGACTAGAAATCTGGGTCCTTGTTTTGCTGGAGTAGAGAAAGGGTCCTCAGTCCTGATACCTAAGTCCTCTGTACGTGGAGCCACAAGCAGCAACATCATACCACTCCTCTGCCATCACAGCTGCCAGGCTGGTGACTGCTACCTGTGGCAGTGGGAAGAACGGGCTGGCTTGGCTTTACTCAGGCTTCTGCTTTGTGTAAACATCTTATTATATTGGTATTTTGAGGATTCGTTTATTTTGGATATTTTTAAAAGAATTTATTCTCTCTCAAAATTAAAGTGAAAAAAATGTTGAAAATAATTTAAAAGGGCCTACATTTGCCCCCCAAAAGAGAATTTCTACTGAAATTCTGCAGTAAGTTCTGTTTTGTTTCAGAGGTAGTGGTGATGGGCTTGAGATGAGTTAGTTGGAAATAAATGGCCTGAGAGAAATTTTTTTACAGCTCTAACTTTACCTGAGTAAGAGCTTGAAAATATTCACATAGTGAAATCTTTCTGCCAAATCTGTTAAGAAAGCTGTCCCAGCCCTGATCTTGAGATATTTTGTTTGTCCCTTAAATGGGGCAGGAGAGGGGAAGTCAGGAATAAAGGCTTAGGAGATGAAACCGAACCCAGAGCTCACAACTGTGCTCATCTTGCAGGACTTGGGGCTGGGACAGTCCCCATCTCATGCCACCAATGCTGGGAGCAGGCCTGCAGGAGTGCAGAGGGACTGACCCTCACAGTAGTTTGGGCAGTTTGGGCAAAGGCAGTAGACCTTTTCCCAGATTGCAGTCAAAGCCATAGGTTTCTGAAGTAGCTGAGGTAATTCAGTCCAAGGCCATTCCTTCCTCCATTCCCACTGGCTGCTGTTTCAGCAACCACTTGCCATGCCTGGCCATCAGGATGCCCAGGAGCTGGTCAGTGGACACACAACTGGTAGATATTTCCAGCCTTTGTCCTGGTGCAGTCCCACAGTAGCATGGAAAACGTTGGCATTTCAAGAAGAGGAGGTACAATTTGACTGTTGATGGGTTTTGCCTCTATTTCCCATTGGTGTTCAGGGCAGAAGACATTTACAGTGGAAGAAGCTGTGGAAACCATTGGTTTTGGAAGGTTCCACATCGTGCTTATCCTCATCATGGGCAGCACTGGGGTAGGTACCTGCAGTCATCTGCACTGGCCTGAAAACATGTTCTTATTTTCCTTATTACTGTGCAGTAATAACCAGAAACACTGTGAGCATGTATTGCAGCCCATTTTTGCTTCACACATACAAGCAGGATTTCTACTATTGTATCTTTGGGCAAAGGAGATATTGGCCACATTGCTATCAGACCTATCTCAGGGCAAAGCCCAGCAGGTTAGCTCAGAACATTGTGATTTGGCCCTGCCCTGAAGCACTGTCAGTGCACACCTTCAGTAGTGCCTGAGGGTTAGGTTCAGCCTCACAATGGCATTTTTTATGCCCAAACCTTGTGCAATGTGGCACAGGAGGGCTGCCACCTTCTCACTCTTGACTACCTGAAAATTTTCCGAACTTTCATGGTCTTGGGTTAATGGTATATCTGGTTTGAGAACTTGGGCGAAAGTCTGAGGCCAGGCTGGGGTAAAGATGCAATGAAGGTATACACAAGAGGATCACTGCAGCTGAGGTGTAAAAGTCTGTAGCTTTGTGTAAATGATAGGCTCATTCCTAACTGAAGCCAACTGCTTGGACAAACAGCCAATGGAGCTATCAAGCTTTTAATAAAAAACAGTTTTAAGAGTTCATCTTTATGTTAGATGCCTTGTTGCCTAAAATTCAGGGAAAAAACTTTCCGAGACAACATTAATACAGGGAAAGTAAAGAGCAGTTCTTTAATAAATATTTTCAGGTGCATGTGCATACAGGCACACCAGCCAGCACCACCTCTGACAGCTTTCGTATGTACAAAGTATATGGAGACATGCAGTGTATGTAGGTGCAGATAGTATATAGATATAGGTAAGTGCTGCAGTACAGGAGTTATACAAATTTATAACACAACTTAATTACCATAACTAAAGATTACATCCAGTCCAGGAACTGGCCCCCCTTGTGCCCCTTGGTGCCACTCCTAGAACCTCCCTCAAATCTACCCCTTGGTACACCTCCTTGGAATTGAGTTGGAGGTCTCAAGATCCCTTACTTCTACACCTTCATCATCTTCATGTCACATTCCTTCACTGGACCTTCTCCAAGGTCTCCAGGTCTTCTATCTTGTTTTGACTAAAATGGTATCTTTTTATTCTAGTCTTGGTACATGAGTCTCAAACAAGATGTTCTGGCTGTTATCTCACCCTTGAGACAGAAACTCAGGAATGCAGCACAGAGGTATAAACTGCTAGTTGCTACATTAACTATGAGACGCTATAGAGCTATACAAAAATAAGGCATCAGCCTGAATTCACAGTCAGGTACCTAAGCAAGCAGCTTGGTTTCCAGAGATAGCTGAGGATCTTCCACTAGCACAGCAAGGTGTCTAGTCACAGCAAGAGTCTAGTCTCCCAAGGACTGACTGTTTCCAAATTTCCTAGATACAGAGTGTACTTAGATACCTGCTTCCTAGGTGCACCTTTTTTCCCCACCTCTCCCTGCTTCCAAGTGCTTACATCTTCCAGATCAGGCACAGGGCTCAGACTGCTATGGAGGCACCATGGCTTCACAGGACTCTTTTGACATTGTGGGACTGCCAAGGCTGCAGGCTTGGTAGGACTGAGGGGTTTTCCCCTGTGGGCTCCTTCTGATTTTCCTTTTTGCTAACATGCACACTTGTTCCCAAAGGTGGCTGAAGCCATGGAAATCATGCTAATAGCTGTTGTGTCCCCTCTCATTCGATGTGAGTGGCAGCTTCAAGACTGGCAGGTGGCTTTAGTGACAACGGTGAGTGACTTTTGTTCCCCCCAGACAGGTTATCTACCATGTGGTCATTGTAAGGGGTACCACTACAGGCTTTTTAAAGTACATTTCTCAACTGATTAAATAAATTCCTAGGGCCTGCTTTCAGGGACACGAACAGTACCACAACTGTAGAAAACCAGAAATCAAGCTGGTGAGAGCAGATGTCCATGCCCAGAGCTGTAATGACAAAGCAAGTCCCCACTTCCATATTTTTATTTTGATGTCCTTGCCATCCACCCCCCAGCTTTGATAGTACTTAGAAGCAGTAAGTACCTACACAGAGGGTGTCATCCCCTAAAAGCTGCCCTGCTCATGGCACTGGGCACTGCAGTCCATCCTGCCTACCCGTAGTTCAAAGAGCAGGGCTTCCCCATGTGCTGAGAGTGGGCCCTCCACAGCTGTGTTTCAATTCCCCTTAGATGGTGTTTTTTGGATACATGGTCTTCAGCATAGTGCTCGGGCTCCTGGCTGACACGTATGGCCGCTGGAAGGTGAGTGAGTGCCAAAGGCTGCATGTCCTTTTCCTGAGTCCATGGGAAGCATGCACCTGGCTGAGCCTGTGGTTTGGTGACCCTAATTCTTTCCCTTTTGCAGATTCTGCTGCTCTCGTTCCTCTGGGCAGCCTATTTCTCCCTGCTGACCTCGTTTGCCCAATCCTACATCTGGTTTGTGTTCCTGAGGGCCATGGTAGGAGGTGGCGTGGCAGGTCACACACAAGGGTAAGATGTGGCATGGACAGTGGCAACCTCACCTTCCTAGCAAAGTTAATGGAGGCACTGACAGGCCCCGAAGAGCTCTGAGTTCCTGGGTTTCCAGCCAGACAGGCTCTCCAGCTCCTTTTGGCTGATGCTGCTGGAGTGCCAGGTTCACTTGTGCTGATCCCAAGGGGCTGTGGCTGAGCTGTGACCTGAAGGCGATTGTGGGAGGGAGCAAATTCCCACATTGCCTTGAAACAAAATGTTATTCTGTAACTTCGCTAAGTCCTGGTTGATGGACAGAGGGATTATTAAGAATGTATAAAACCAATTAAACAGGTAACAGATGAGTAAAGGTTGCATCCATGTAAAAAAAAGTCATGATAACTCTGCATAAGTAGCAAATTCTTTTTGAATGATGTAAAATTTTCCCACTTGAACGAAACGTTTTGTCCTGTTGGGGCAGAAAGGGAGATGTGGTGGGAAGAGGAGAAATTCACAATACTTACAACCTCTTCTCTAGGAGTCTGGCAAAATAAGTTATTTGTTTTGACTCTCTCAGGGAAACAAATGCGACATTTCAGCACCTTCCATGGTTCCTCAAAGCCTGGTTGCTCCCCACACAGGAAAGCCCCAAACTGGTCTTATTGACCCAAGAGCCCTTTGGTGAAGGAAAGGAAGGAAAACAGGGCAGAAAGGTGCTGTTGTGATGAGACCCCATTCCCTGGCCATGGTAGCTGATAATGAGCCTTATGAGGATGGAGAGAAATTGCACATTTTATGAAACACTTCACTAGCTGAGACAGAAGGAGCCAGAGCGGGTATCTCCCCATCCCTCTCTCTCTCCAGCCAAGGAAGCACAATTTACATCTTATTAGCTTGAGAGATGCCAGAGCCAGGATCACTCTGCACCAAGGCCTATCTAGCAGTTTAAAAAGTGGAACAGTGTGGGGTTTTATATAATTTTTTTAAAAAGTCACTAAAACTGGTGATTTCTATGAACATACTCTATGCCTGTGCTTGACACTTCAGTTAGTCCACAGGATCTTATTGTAGGTTTGTTAAAGTCCAGGCTGTTGTGTTTATCTGCTTCTATCCCATAACCGTGGGCTGGAAAGGATTCATGCCTTGTGTTTTCCTTGCATGCAATTTGGTGCCTGCCTGAGTAGAAGGCAGAATGAGCAGAGATTCCTCGTCTCTGGGTGCTCAGTGTTGGAGTGTTGGTACTCTCTCTGGAGGCAGCAATGTCCAGCACTGGCTGAGCTGAGCTGAAGTGTTACTTGATTTGTATAGAAATTCTCAATGTTGCTATATTTCTGCATATTTTTTTTGTTTTTCTGCTAGACTTATCATAAAAACAGAATTTTTGCCCACTAAATACCGAGGATACATGTTGCCCTTATCTCAGGTAAGAGCAAGCATGTTACTGTTTCTTCTAGCTCTAGGTCCCAGGAGATTTGTCCCACTGCTGTTTACAAGCCAGACCTCCAGCACATCAGCATTTCTTCCAGACTATTAACACCTATCTAGGTCTGAGCAAAAGTCTGCTGCCTCCTGTGTCCTGGAATGTGGCATCTGTGTTATTAAAGACATACACAGGCAGCTGTCTGCAGAAGAGAGGCAGCATCTTCTCAAATAACTCGGTGTTCCAAGCACTGTATAGGGAATTTGAGTGAATGGCTGACATTCAGCCTCATGGTTTTCCTATTGATAATGGGGCTACCTGCTCAAATGGGGCCAGTGCTGATGGATGAACAGGCACTGGAGGTAGTGGCATTCCCAGTCCCTTCCAGCCTGAGGGTCATCCCCTCTTTTCTTTGGACTCCCAGTCATAACAAGTGGTTTATGCAGTGATTCCCAGATAAGGTGTTCATCTGCGCCTCTCCCTATCCCTGCTCAGGGTTGGCAAGGGGCTTTGCACAGGACAAGGCCAGCACAGGTAGTCCCAAATTTGGCCTGAGTCATGCTGTGAGGGTTGTGCCTACTTGCTGGGCAAAGACCACAGCAATAGTGACTGAGTTTACTGCATGCTGAAGACTTCTGCAATGTGGACAGTTGCTGCAGGTGCAGATAATCAGTGGAGACCCTACTGAGCGCACAAATTCATCTGACTCTTGAACTGACAGTGTTTGGTGGCAGGGATAATTTGCTCTTCCCTACAGTCTTTTTGATCCTAGGGCATCATTACCAAAGTGTCATCAGAAACACAAACGTTTATAAAAGAACAATTTTGTATTTCTCCACAGAAATTTGTGATTTCTGCCCAGAGATTACTCATGAACTGGCTGTAGCTTTTATGTATGTTTTTGTGATTTGTGTTGGCTGAGCTCCTTTGGGTGGCCCCCTGGAAAGGGATGTCTCCTAATGGCAACAAGTGAACTATAGGGAGGAATATACATGCAGATCGGAGGCCAGATTCTCTGTTGATATAACTTGGCATTGAGTCTGCTGGAGAGCCATCAACTTTGAGCAGTGGAAATCCGGCCTGTTTTTGCCTTCTGAGCTTGTAAATCTGTTGCTTCCCCGCAGAGATTTAGAAAAGAGGAAAATTCATAGTCATGAGCATTAGCAGAGAAGTGACTGGAAGGACAAAAGAATTGCCTTTAAGTACAATGGTGTTCACAGCAAGTTATCAGTTTTCATCTGGAGCTAATTAAGACTATCTTCAGCTGTCCCTTCCCAAATCTTTGTCTTTCCCTCTTTCCTGCCACCCAAGAGCATCTTCTCAGACAACAATGGGATTGCTCAGCTGAAACTCATCATTCCCTAGCACAGTTCCCCACCTCTCCATAGAGTCAGACCTGAAGGGAAGAAAATAAACAAATCATTGTTGTGTGTTCATGTTCTAACTCCTTTCTTTCCCTTGGAAAGGTGTTTTGGTTGGCAGGATCTTTATTAATCATTGGCCTGGCATCAGTGGTGAACCCAACCATCGGCTGGCGGTGGTTGATCAGAATTGCCTCCATCCCTGGCATCCTTCTTATCCTGGTGTTCAAGGTAGGAAGACCTCCACTCCCTGTTGCACTGCCACAGTCGTGATGTCTCCCCAGGCACCAAGAGGCACCCCCTGCAAGGCTGGGGCTATCCTTGTGTCCTCCTTTCACCACTTCTGCCCTCTAACCCAGGGGCTTGGTGAGGTCCTGATGGCCTGGAGGGGCCACAGACCAGCTGCTGGGGAGGTGTCACCTTGCCAACATTGGCTCGGCTTTGCTGCTCCCCTATAGCCCTACAGCACCCCAGGTTCCAGTGTCCAGGCTGCCAGCAGAACCCAGGGATTGCGCTGATGGGCCAGGCACAGAGAAGAAGACAGGCTAGACAGGGTATGCAAAAAATCACAACTAATATCCTCAGTCTAGTGCTGGCCACAGCACTCCCTCTTCAGTCTGCATTTTCTAGGCCTGAGGAAAGCTGCCTCAGTGAAGTGTTCACACAGCAGATGGCTGTCAGGGTCAACCACAACTTCCCCAGGTTTACTTCTACTTCAGAAATATCAGCCTTGGACATGAGAATCATCTTATTTGTGGGGGGTAATGTGGACAATGCCTATTTACAGTGCCCATAGACACTGCAGTGCCGAGCTGTGGCTGGCAGAAGCCACGCAGATGTAAAACCCTTCCTGCAGCTGAATGAATGCACAAGTCCACCTGGGCTGCTACCTGGGCAGGAAAATGCAGGGTTGCTGTCCACTTGTATAACTTTGATGTTTGGATCCCTGGATTGTTTTTGCCAGAAAAAAAATGGATAGCAAAAGTTCTTAATCTGGAAGAAAAAAAAAGACAGAGTCAATGTATGTATCTTTAAAAATGTAGTTTTTAATTCATATTTCAGTCACACAGATGTAATTGCTTATAATTTAATAGAGACATCACTTAATAAAAAAACATTTTATTTTGGAAAGTGTACACTGAGTATGGGTAAATATCACAAATACTAGTGATGAGTGAGTTAGCTTCTAAATTTCAACCATGTTTTCCTTTTCATGAAAATGGCCTTGTTGTGTCTTCCAAGACTTTGGTTAAGTAAGTAACATGTGCCTCATCTCATTTTAGAATGTCAATTAATTCAGAGTTGTTTTTGTCAAACCTGTGTCTTTGGCTTCCACCTGTTGCTAGTCGTGCCATTGGGTTGCCACACAGATGCCTCAGTGGCAGACCCCTGGGAGCTCGTCCAAGAAATGGGTTTGTTGGGTGGGGTGAGCCCCTCAGCATGGGGTATGGGGACCTGAGAGACAGAGGGGCACTCCAGGACATGGCTGGGGAGGAGCAGAGACACAAGACTGCTTTGGCTCATGGAGTAATCTGTGCTAACTGACCAGGCTCCTGGGCGTCATGGGAAGCTGAGTAGAACAAGAGAGGTGCAGAAAGGCTTTCTAATGGCACTCTGCTTTCAGTTCATCCCAGAGTCGGCACGGTACAATGTGTCCACAGGAAACATGGGCGCTGCACTGGCCACGCTGCAGAGGATAGCCAAGATAAATGGAGTGGCAATGCCAGAGGGGGAGCTGAGGGAGCCTACCAGGGTAAGTCAAGGCTGCTGTCCTGCCCAGTCCATCGATCCCAGACAGGGCTGCCGGCCCCTGGGCTTCAGGGAGGGAGTGGGATTGCCAAGTACATCTTGATCTGTCTCTCTTGTCCTCCTCATCTGGCTTCTTTCCAAACAACTGCTGAATGTGATGATGAAGATGTCAGTTTTCTTTAGGAGAGACAATAATCTTGGCCCTCAAAAGTAAATGGAGTTTTCTGCTTTTTTTTCTCCTCAATCTGTGTTTGTTCCAAAAAAACTATTTTGCTAAGAAAATACATGCTTCCTCTACCAGGAAAGGGGCCGCTGGCAAAGCATATTCTTCCTTATTGCCCATTTGTCCTACAGGGGGGTTGCCTGTGTCATGAGATCTGGGAACTGCCCCTTGGGGTCCCTCTCAGGGCTGTGGCTGAGCAGGCTGGAATGATCCCTTCCATGAGGTCAACTCAATGCTCCCAAAGGCTTCTCCTAGCCCCTGACCTGGCTTGTCCACTGTGTCCCACCACCCCAGGTCTCTCAGTGTGGAGCCACAGACCAGCAGAAGAGGGTCAAAGCAGGAGAAACCATTTCACAGCTACCCCCATCTGCACCTGTAAGCAGCTGAGCAGCTCAGAAGTTGATCACTGCTGGACTGAAATGCCCAAAAGCACTTGTGGGTGTTGCAGGGCAAGCAGGAGAGGAGCTAGGGGCCAGGGTCTCCCCCAGGCTTCTCCTTCTTACCCCCAGTCTGGACCCTGCTGTCTGGTAGGTGGGAGGACTTAGGTGGCTCCTGGGACCCCCAAGAGAGGAAGATTAGACAAATCTATTGTCCAGGGCCTCAAACTTATTATCCAGCTCTTTTAAGTCCCTTTCCTGGACCTCTTCACTGTTTATTCAATCCCACAGGCACCCAGCATTGTCCTTAGCAATTCATGCAAGATGGTGCTATTGTATTGGAATTAATTAGGATTAAATCTTCCCTGTAGTTTAATTGAATTTATGTAATGGATCCGTATTGGCTGTAGGAAGGGCTTTTGTTAGTTTTGCACCCTCTCAGGCTTAACCAACGATGAGGAAAATAAAGGCAACCCAAACCATTGCTGTGAACTCATCTTCCCTCAGTGGTGGGATGCTGGGGCAGCTGCTGGCACCTGGGGAGCAGCAGGGCAGTCAGGGCCCCCAGTGCCTGCCTGTCTCTGTGCTCATTGACATTTCAGGCCTCCCAGCAAGACGATGTGGCCAAAAACTCACTTCACAGGCAGAACAGCACCTGGGGCAACAGGAGCTGACAGCAGCCTCAGCAGTGCTCGCCCCATAAGCAGCAACCAGGGCCTACTCTGGCTCCATCATGGTCACACTGGTGCCAGACTGCTGGGTTCTGTGGGTCCTGTTGGGAGTGCTCAGGATGTTCACTTCTCCCCGCTCCATCCTTTGCAGTGCATCCTTCCATGGGCATCTCTGGGGAAATGGGGCTTTCCTCTCTGGAGGTTTGGTGGGATGCTATGTTGCACCATCTGTCAGTCTGTGCCACCAGCAGCCTGGGGAGAGGGCAGGGGGTCCTGGGGTGCCAGCTGGTGCCACAGAACACTTGTCTCTGTATAAAAGATGTCTTTTTAAAACTTATATTTCTATCATATGATTTACAGGAAAGGAGAGGAAGATTCAAGGACCTTATGCACCCCAAATATCTCAGAACCACTTTGCAGATATGGATCATATGGTAAAATTTTTTTCCTCTTTCTTATCAACTCATTCTCTGTTGAAAGTGTTTAGGGAGCAGGAGTCTCTCATTGGCTTTGCAATTCCAAGGCTGCAGATCCTTGGCAGCTATAGGGGAGTGTGTGGATATGGATCACCACAGGTTTGTCCTGATCTCAGGCCACTCCTCAGACGCCCTGACTGGTTGTTGTTAACATAGGCAGAAAAGGGCTGGACATCCAGGATGGTGCAGGGTGCCATGCAGTCTTTCCAGAGGACAGGGCAGCTCTTGGAACATTGGTTGGGAAGCAGGTGAGAGCCACAGGAGGAAGCCCATGCCTGCCTGTAGCATGCACCAGCCATGCCCACGGCTCCCCTTCTCAGTGTAAACATTGTTCTTCCCAAGAGGAGGACAAATGCACCACCTTTGCAGGCCAGGCAAAGTACGAGGAAAACAGGGCTCTGTCAGAAACATGTCAATCCGTGCCCTCACTGGGGAAAATTAAGATTGAAGAAATGGGTTTCATGTGTGATGTTCCCAATAGCTACGTGCAAGGGTAATACATGTTTCATTGACTCTGCTGTCTGGAATGGAAATGTATAAATAATAGGTCTGTGGGAACTCATTGACCCAAAACGTTGCTAAGCCAGGCCTTGAATTTTTTATGGATTTTTCCTCTTGACTTGTATGACTGTTATGAAATATCTTCTTGTGTTTTAATCTTGCTTTCTCTCCTAGTCCTCTTAGGAGTTTCTGGTATGTTCTTGGGTTTGCCTGCCCCAAGCATTCCCTGCATCCCCAGGCAGCCCAGATTCGGCTGCTTGTTTCTGAAACTGCCAGGGGGTGATAAAAAAGTGAAAATTGCTTCTCAACCTGCTTATGATTACGTATATGCTGAATTACTTGATAATGACAAAGCAAGGCTGCCATCACCAATTCTGTATTCTTGACAGCCAGCCAGGGTGCAACGTGAGCCTCTCCAGCCAGTTAATGAAAACTCCTCTTGAAAATCCCTGGGCAGAAAGAATCAGGACTGAAAAATAACCTGGATATTTGCTTCATGTGAGCTGAAAGTATTGAGGCCTGATGTTGAGACTCCCTGGCCCCCCAGGAAGGGATGGTTTGGCAATGTCTCCACTTACAACACTGTATTAGGAAAGGGACTAAAGGGCCCAGCTTCCCTCTGTGTGGCCACAGCAGGTCACCTGCTGCAGAGCAAGAAACAGCACTAAGGGGCAAGTAAAATGACAAGCAAAATGACTGTGGTGGGTTGACCCTGGCTAGACACCAGGTGCCCATCAAAGCCACTCTATCTCTCCTGTCTTCAGCTGGACAGGGAAGAGAAAACATTACTTAATGCTCATGGGTCAAGACAAGGACAGGGAGGGATTGCTCACCAATTACCATCATAGGCCAAACAGACTTACCCTGGGGAATGAATTTAATTTATTGCCAATCAAATCAGGGTACAGTAATGAGAAAGAAAATCAAACTTTAAAAACATTTTTTCCTCACCTCTCCCTTCTTCCCAGGCTCAATTTCAGTCTTGATTTTCTCTCCCTCCTTCTCTCCAGTGGCACATGAGACAGGCAATGAAGGCTGTGTTAATTCATCATGTGTTGGTCTTTGCTGCTCATTGCTCCGCAGGGGGAGGACTCCTCACACTCTGCCCCTGCTCCAGCATGGGGTCTGTCCTACGGGAAACAGTCTTCCATTAATTGCTCCAGTGTGAGTCCTTCCCATGGATTGCAGTTCCTCCTGAGCTGCTTCAGTGTGAGTCCCTTCCATGGCATGTAGTCCTTCAGGTACAGACTGCTCCAGCCTGGAATCCCGTTGGTGTCATGAGTCTTGCCAGAAAACCTGCTTCAGTGTGGGCTCCTCTCTTCACAGATCCTCAGGTCCTGTCAGAAGCCTGCACTGGGGCAGGCTTCCCACAGGGTCANTTAATTTATTGCCAATCAAATCAGGGTACAATAATGAGAAAGAAAATCAAACTTTAAAAACATTTTTTCCTCACCTCTCCCTTCTTCCCAGGCTCAATTTCAGTCTTGATTTTCTCTCCCTCCTTCTCTCCAGTGGCACATGAGACAGGCAATGAAGGCTGTGTTAATTCATCATGTGTTGGTCTTTGCTGCTCATTGCTCCGCAGGGGGAGGACTCCTCACACTCTGCCCCTGCTCCAGCATGGGGTCTGTCCTACGGGAAACAGTCTTCCATTAATTGCTCCAGTGTGAGTCCTTCCCATGGATTGCAGTTCCTCCTGAGCTGCTTCAGTGTGAGTCCCTTCCATGGCATGTAGTCCTTCAGGTACAGACTGCTCCAGC
>VWZD01000816.1:315741-392478 GCA_013396695.1 Sakesphorus luctuosus | reverse complement strand
AATTGCTCCAATGTGAGTCCTTCCCATGGATTGCAGTTCCTCCTGAGCTGCTTCAGTGTGAGTCCCTTCCATGGCATGTAGTCCTTCAGGAACAGACTGCTCCAGCTTGGAATCCCATTGGTGTCATGACTCTTGCCAGAAAACCTGCTTCAGTGTGGGCTCCTCTCTTCACAGATCCTCAGGTCCTGTCAGGAGCCTGCTCTGGGGCAGGCTTCCCACAGCGTCAGAGCCTTCTTCAGGCATCCACCTGCTCCAGTATGAGGTCCTCCGCAGGCTGCAAGTGGACATCTGCTCCCCTGTGGACCTTCATGGGCCGCAGGAGGACAGCCTTCCTCACCATATTCATCATGGGCTGCAGGGGAATCTCAGCTCCAGTACCTGGAGCACCTCCTCCCTTTCCTTTATCACCTGATCTGGTTGTCTCAAGAGATGTTTCCTGCACATTTTCACTCCTTTCTCTGTCTGCAGTTGTTTTTGCACAGTTTTTTCCCCTTACATACTTACCCTCAAGGTGCTACCACTATTGCTGATGGGCTCAGCCTTGGTTGGCAGCGGATCTATGGAGATGGCTGGCATTGGCTCTGTCAGCCATGACAGAAGCTTCCAGCAGCTTGTTTCAGAAGCGACCTTTGTACTCCCCACCCACTACCAAAACCTGGCCATGCAAATTCAATAGAAAGATGAGCTGGGGTGGGGTCCCCCAAGGAAGAGCAGTACATGGACACAGGTGGTAGGGGTGTGCCATGACTGGGGTGACCATTGGCCTGGTGAGCACCAGAGTCACTGCTCTGCTCAGGGTAAGGGGGTCCACCATGAAGAGCTGGTGCATTTAGTGGGGGTGCCAGGGCACTGAAAACCTGTTGCATTTCTGTTTCCTCACCTTTTCCATCATAGTTCCACCTCACTGCAGCATTTCTCCTTGCAGGCTTGGCATAGCTTTCGCTTATTATGGCGTCATCTTGGCCAGCGCTGAGTTACTGGAGAGGGACCTTGTCTGTCACTCTGCGGCTCCTCCAGTGCAGGACTCCAGTGATGACTCTGAGGAGAGCCACAGCCCCTGCCACTGCCACTTGTTTGGGCCCACTGCCTACCAGACCATGATCATCAGCACAGTCGGAGAGATCGCACGTAACCTCATCTCCCCTCCCTGCCCTCCCATTCCCTACTCTCAGCCAGAGCTCACTGCAAAGGCTTTAGCTGTGCATGCACTTAATGATGTGCCAGGGGCTGAAAGGAACTCAGCATTGCTGGAAACTTCTGGGACACAGGCCTTGAGCCTGTGGCAAAAGGGCAAGGGAGGGCATTGCTCCCCAGGTGAATAATTCAGCTTCTGGTGACAGCACAAATCCTTCCAAGAGCAGAGGTAAAGATCTCCTTTGCAGTTAGTATGCACCAACAGCCTTGGTTAAACTCCAGGGGAAATTGCTCTAAACTCACCAGAACTGTGCCTGGGTTCCCAAATTCCAAGATACGCAGATTTTGGAAAGTAATAAATAAGCAAGGATTGCAAATAGTCAGATTGATGTAATTGAATGCAGGTGCCTTACTTTTCCAGAGATAGTGGCTTTGGGAGCAGGTCCTGTGCTGAGCGCTACAGTACAGGGCAGACAAGTGCCCAGGGAATCCACGGCAAACCAAAATGCTCCTTGGTGCTGGGAGCACTGGGGGATGGATGGCAGGATGGCTTAAAGCATCCTCGAAAGAACTTGGCATGGTGTGCGGCTCTAGTGTTACAATATGCCTGAGAAATTCCCATCTCATGGTTCATGTCTGAGCAGCTGAGCTACAAAGCAATGGGGTGTTGAGCCCTGCAGGGGCAGACAGGCTGAGATCAGTCCAGTGATATGTTCAGGTGCCTGCTGGGCTTCTGGATCAGCAGTGGAATCAGTGGGGCACACTCCAGGCCTCAGTGTTTGGCTGGGCTGTGGCCAGAGGGAGAAAAACCACCCAGCAGGTGCTCTCCTTGCATAGCTCAGGACAGGCATTGGTGCCCTGCCTCAGCAGAGCAGGGCAATTTCAGAGAAGCACAAGATCCACCATCTGAGGAGAAGGACACACAAAAGGGGAATGGGGGCAAATTCCAGAGTTTGGGTACAGGAAGAGAATTATAGGGTTTGTGCATCTGTTAGGCACTGGGGATGCAGACAGGTATCTTTGATACACACTGAGTAAGGTCTATCAAGACAGACAATCATTGCAGTTAGGTCGTCTAATGTTTTATGGTTTTCCTCTTTATCTCCAGTAAATCCTTTGAACATTCTTGGCATCAATGTCCTCGGAAGACGTCTGAGCCTGTGTATCACCATGGGATGTACAGCCCTATTCTTCCTTCTCCTTAATATCTGCACCTCGAGGTACTCTGGCTCAGACTGCAGGTCATCTTTGGGGATGTGCAATGCTGAGGGCGAGACCTATGGTATTTCTCAGGTCACCAGTCTGTCAGACCAGTAATTCTTTTAGATCTGAAAAAAAGCTTCTGACTGGTTCCCTTCTCTTTCCTGGGAAAACCGTGGCAGCAGATGCTGTGGTGCAGTGGTGTGCACAGGGGCTCACTTGAATGATTGAGCCCACATGGCTTCACTTAAGCATACAAGAAGCTGCTTTCTAGCACAGTCTAGGAAAAAAGTGGTATCTTTCATTCACTTCCCCCCCCTTTCTTTTTTGGCAATGCTACATGTCTGCTCTAACTTGTACAGTCAGGCACTTCACAAGAGCTCAAGGCATCAAGGGCAAGTCTGCCATGAGTGCTGTAATTTGTCGGGATGTGTTAGATTGATCCCTCTCATGCTGGCAGAGCTTCATGGTTACTGCACATCAGGATACCTTCACACTCAAGTTTCCTCTAAACCACCCAGTAGCCTGAAGGCTGCTTGCCACAGGTGTACATCTCTGCTGCCTGCCTGTGGGACACTGGTCCTGGAAGCTGACTGGAATACTTGGGAGCTGGAGTGGAGGCAGTGAGTAGTTATTAAGCTAAATAAGCCCCTGTCAGGAAGCTTCCTCTCATTCAGTAAGCTTCTGTACTGCTGTTACTATTTTCATTTTTCCCTAAAGCTGAGCCTGACTATAATATCTTCTTGCAAAAATTTTATACAGGAACCAAGAAGTAGGACCAGGCTCAAAGTCAAGACTTGACTATAATGCTGAGGGCACCAGCTGAGCTGCTCAGGTCCTATTCAAATCACTCCTCCAGCCTCTAACACTGGCCTAAAGGAAACCTTACATGCAATAGCCTGTTGTCAAACAAGCTTTGACAATGTTCTAAGAAAAGATTCCACTTGCCAGCAATCAGCTTTTCCTTGTGGTTTCCCTTCCATTAAGCCGGTAAAAGCCTTAGCACAGTGCATGTATTAGGTTGCATCTCTGCCCATGCTGCTCAGTGATACTAACTCTGCTCTGCACGGTTTTCTCTCTAGCGCAGGCATGGTTGGGTTTCTCTTTGTGCTGCGTGCCTTGGTTTCAGCAAACTTCAACACCATCTACATTTACACAGCAGAGGTGGGTCCTCCTTAACGTATGTTAAGCTGCTCAGAGGCTTGAAATACCATTTGCCTATAGCCTGGAATCCTGTCTGCTAGTTTTATCAACCAGATGGAGTCATCTTCCTTGAACTGAGTATCTCCAGCTTCCTGGCCACACTGTTTTCATACACAAGATCAGAAAAAGAATCAGAAAACCAGCTGGAGATGAAGGAGCAGGTGGAAGAGTCAGCTGTTGATCAGCTGCTATAAAACCTTTTTTTTTTTAGGATGTTGGGTACCACTATCTTTCAAAACCCACAGTCTTTCCTCTTTCTAACCCCTGCAGTTAGAAAATAGGCTACTACTAAAATGAACTAGCACTTAAGGGACTGATATAGTAGTAGAGGTAGTATATGAGGTTATATATACGCTTTTCACTTAATGGAAACTGCTGTGTTCTGCCTGCAAAGTTTTAATCTTTCTGAGAGCTTGTCCTTCATACAACTTTGGAGCCATGAGTTCTACAAGTTAAGTATGCATTGTTGGGGTTTTCTGTATTCTTTTTTTTTACAAAAACAATTGTATGGAGTTAGACGTATTTCCTTGCAGAGTGAGTAAAGTGATACAAAGCAAACAGAAGTAGCTCCCTGTGTTGGCCTGATATACTTGTTTTAATAGTGCACTACAATATTTAAGCTTGCACCTGGACTGAATAGGTACCAAAATTTTAGTAGTTTTGAATTGGTTGCTGTTGATTTAAAGATCATTGCTGCAGCAGCCATATCCTAAAACTATTCTACTCATAATTTAATCAATCAAAACCAAACTTGAAAATTCCCTTTCAAGCCATGTGCCTGCACTCTTCTTGAAGTACCTACTCCATTTGCTTGGTCCAGTAAGGTATTTAAACAAAGGATCGTGTGAGCATACTTGTTAAAAGCTGTTAAGAAGACTTAATTAGCAAAATTCATACTTGGAGTGTTTTATTGGCACAGGTGTTTGGGAGATGTGAAAAGTAAACTACACAAAGCACATTCTTCTAAGCCGGAAGGTTTCTTACTGAGATCTGGTTTTCCTTTTTCCTACTTCAAAACTAAAGTGCTCTTGATAAAAGTGAATAGGCAGTCTTGAAGGCTGCAGACAATATCCTTTCATCCTGCTTTCAGATACAGGACCTGGCAATACAAATTGAATTCTTCCTTTTCCACCCAACTCCATGACTTTGGTGTGAGCTGCCCAGCATAGCTGGGAGAGAGGTGGTGGTGGTGCTAAGTAAATGCAGGGGAATCACATCCAGCTTTGACTGACTTGCCCTAAAACTTTACTTGGGACAAAAATTGAGAGATTTGTAATGGCTTAAATGAGACCCAAAGGAGCCTTTATTTCTTTTTATATCTTATCCCACTGGCTGCCCTTGATAGCATAATGGGTCTCTCTGAAGAAAAAAAAAGAAAAAAAGAGAGGGAAAATAGTAGCTATCACAGACTGTTGTTGCACTGATCTGGTTTCTTTCTGGCCTGCTTTAGGTTTATCCCACCACAATGCGAGCAGTGGGGATGGGAACAAGTGGGTCGCTGTGCCGTGTTGGTGCCATGGTGGCCCCATTTATATCACAAGTAAGAGCATGTTTGATAATGTTGGTAAACATTGTGCTGATTGTTTTTATCAAATATACAGAGAGAGGCCCCTGAAGTTCATCCAAATAAAAGGGAGAGTGTAATCAATTCCCCCCTCCCAATCCCATATACAGAATACTTGGGTGGTCTTTGACAGATGTAGCTCTGCATAACTCTCATCAGAGTTCAGCTTGCTGGTATTTGTTACTTTCTGAAAGCTCTTAAGATTCACGAGACATTGTTTTTCTATTATGGAGTTTCTCAGCCATTTGTGACCCTTTGTCCACTCTTAATTCCTAACTAAGTGCCAGCCTCCCATACCACTGAGCACATGTTTGATGTTCTTTTGCCTGCAGGTTCTTATGAGCGCTTCTTTCATTGGGGCCCTGTGTCTTTTCTCATCTGTGTGTGTTGTCTGTGCGATCTCTGCAGCCACACTGCCCATCGAGACCAAGGGCAGGGCCCTGCAGGTGTGTATCCCCAATCCAGGAGCTCCTGTGTATCTAAATGCTATTTAGAGACTGGTAGATGATGAATCATTCAGAATCCAAACTGAATTCTCATGAGGTTTCATAAGCCTGATAGGCAAGCACAGGAACATGCTGTTGCCTAAAGCTTATTTCTTGTAAAAGAGCAAACCCCAGCCACCTCATGCCTCAAGGGTTAACTTTAGACTGTGCAAGCCCCTCTTCACCCCTATCTCTAGTCCTGACTTGAAGTTGCTACTTCACAGGCACATGCTCTGGTCTGTCTGTGCTGCAAGGAGAGAGGACAGCACGTGCATAGAACACTTTAAATTACAAAAGCTGTTTCTTCATCAAATTCAAGGCAAGAGCCCCACCTTCATTAGTCCATTAACTAAGCCCTTAGTTGGTGTTCTCTAAAAAGCAATCAGCCAAAACACTAAGCACAAAGATTAAGGGGGAAAGTTTAAATTCAGGCAACCTTTCAAGTGCACTAGTTTAGAGGAGGTGGTGAGCAGTTCTGTGATTTCAGTCAATTCACCAGAACACCATGGGCTAAATAATCCATATTCTTTAGCAGCCTAGAGCATGGTAGATGTTTGATCAAACTGGTTTATGAGGGCGTCAGAACCAGACTTCAAAAAACCCCACATATATAAACACAAAGGTATAACACACATATATATATACATATATATGCACACACACGTAACTTCATTGGGTCACATCTCCTAAGGTCCCCCCAAGGTGCATGGGACAGTTATCATTAGGGTTTTCAGGCTTAACAAAATAAGTTGTTGCCTGCTTCCTCAACATCTACCTTTTAGAAGTACATGTGTGTCATGGTTTTATGTACTTTAAAATATCTGCATAATATTTCATTTAGATTGGGGCAGGGGAGGGTCAAAATTTACGTAAGGAAATGGACAAAACAACCTATTCTTCCCTTGTTGGGTGAAATTCAACCCCATGCACAGAGGCCAAAGAGCCACTTATGCCTTCATGGGGTTGTATTTACAATAATTACTAAGGAAAACACTTCATTAAAACTGCATTTAAGAACAGCTTTGATTCAGTTACAGTTGGAATAATTTTGACTAATATTGGTTGAGAAAAATAGGACTGTAATGATTACTTAATGGGATCCCTCTTTTCCTGGGGCATTAACTCAAATAATTTATTATCCTCCTTGTTGCAAGGAAGAGTTATAAACTCCAGCTGCTGGCCTTTACATGGCACAAGTCGAAAGGATGGAAAAATAAAAACCTGTACAACTAGTTGTGTAGCCAGAAGTGTCCTTTAGATCTTAAACTCAACTGATGAACTCTTTTCTCATGGTCATTTAAGAGGTTACATTTCTGTTGCGTAGCCATTCAGGGATTGATAAATGTCATCCAGGGCCTCACACAGTAAAGCCATCCAATCCACATACAACTTTAAATACATTATATAAAAGCTCTTTTAACATGGCCATATTTAGTGCTAAGGCTCCAGGCAATAGCTGTGTTCCTTAAAATTAGGTCACAAAATAAAAACTACATAAGTAATTTTTTGTAAAATCTAGGCAGTGACATGTAAAAGGTCTATCTACTCATGTTTCAGCTTATTAGGAGAGTATCAGTCCCTTCTCAAAGCCATCAGGGGATTGCCTGTCAGAAGGGAGACCTTTTGGACATATCCAAATGCTTATTATTTTCCACTGTATCCATTTCTGTTGGTTTTCATGTGCGTTTTATTAATTTTATGGTTTTTTCTTTCCCCTTTTTAGCAAGTAAAATGAAAGCGAGTGTTTGATGTTGGATTGGGTAGGAAAGAAAAACAAACCTTTGGAATCTGTCATTTCCTGTGAACTGCATTTGATGTTGATTGCTTCTCCATACCATTTCCATTATAAAAAATTGGAGCTGAACAGTGTAAGAGCTATGATTTGTATAGAAAAATGGCAAATATCTCAAGCATGTCCTTTTTCTTATGATTCAATAAATAGATGCTTTCTACCCTCTTGTGAAGTGAGACGAAGACTCTTTGCTACAAGTGCTGTCAGTCGTGACACTGAATACACACAAACACAAAAAAATACTGAAAAAAAATGGGGAAAACCATTCAATGAATTGAGGTAAATGGGGGGAAATACACACAGAAGATACAGTTTTTGCCATAGCAGCTTGGAAAAATATAGTACTTCCCTCAACTATTTGTTCATATACCATCTGCAGCTGTAGCAATGATTTAGCATCTCATTGCAGTGACTATTTCTGAGGATTCTTAGGGGGATGTCCAAGACCACAAAATAAAAGGTGAGTCATATTTTTTCCAGGGGATAATTTAAAGAGAGAGACTTTCAAGCAGTTTACAGCAGACAGGTAAGTAAATAGACTGTAGTACACCCACTCTCCTCTCCCTGTGTTTTCCACTGGGACAAAGAGTGGAGCTGAATAGGTGTCTAGCTTCACCTCTAAATCCACTAAGCCTCCTGATAAATCTGTATTTGCAACTTATGGTCCAGGGAAATACACAGAACCTTCATCTGGAAGCACTGTTAAATTAGGTGCCGGGGTATCTAGGACTTTTCTTCAAATGTTGCCATAGCTGTGCCTCTTTAGTGTGCAGTGATCATACTTGTTCAGCTAGAATGGTCTCCCTCACCATCTTGGTCTGCTCCTTAGCCTCACAATGACAGCAATAATTAAATAACAACCCACCAAATCAAAACCTGCAAATAAACAAAAACCAAAAAATAAGGAAGGGAAAATAAATGGTTGCTTGGGGCAGACTAAAAATCTACCACATAATCAAAAGCTGTGTCAAGAGTCTGCCGCAAACGCAGCAGTGTTTGGGGTTGTCTGCTAAAATTTTAGTGTGCAGTGCCACAAAGGCAGGTGGGCAGCATCTCATCTGGTGAGAGGCAAACCCAGGGCCTTTTCTTGGTGCATGTGTACAGAGCAGGGAGGCACAAGCTGCACTTGTATCCAGTTTCTTCCTTCTATCCACAGCACTGTATCAGGGCTACAAAGAGAGTCCAAAGCAGGCTTGTGTACACATGGCTTGTCTTCACAATCCCAGCTGAAAAATTCTGGCACAATCAGGGCTCAATTAATCCAAAGACTGTCTGCTTTCCTGAACACTCACTTTTCATTTAAGTTCACATAAATGAAGATTATAAGCAAATAGCTGGGGTAACCATAGACAAGTACTTTTCTAACTCTGCAACCATAGACAAGTACTTTTCTAACTCTGCAATCTCTGAGGGCAAAACCAACCATCTATGCTGTCAGAACTTCTGGAAGGTAGACAGAACAAAATAAGCTAATTCGTCCTCATCTTCTGGTGATTTTAACAGGGACAGATGAAGGGCTGAAGACCAGTGTCCTCTTCAAACTTGTGTACTCCCACATACAGTAAGAATGCTGGTTGCATTCTGCAAGCGACATACTTAGAAATTTGGAAAAAGAACTTGTAGACAGAAAGGATGCCTTCCCCCTCCCTTTAAATACACACAAAGACTGACTGATAGTTGCAAACAAACATTTTTCCTCTCAAGGTTTTCCCATCAACTTCACTAAACAGAGATACATCGCACTTGAGACACCTGTTAAACAAAACAGTACAGCAATACCATTGTTTCTTGCTGGTGGTGACAAACATAGCACAAATAAAAGTATTCTGTCCTTTACTTCCTCCATTAAAAACTCACAAACAAGTTACTTTTCTTCTTTTTTTCAAAAGTTACTTTTAATACTCACCCCCTTACATTTTAAAATTCTCAGTAAGTTCTTTGGGGGCAACTACACTTCCATTGTACCAATCAGTACTGCAGGACAATAACATTAAACCATCTTTTTTTCATGGCTTGTATTAAATACAGTACAAAGAGACCAAATTATGGCCAGCCACAAGCCTTTGGTAAAATTGAAAGTCTGGTGAGATCACACTTTCTTCAAACTCAGAAAGCCACATGTTGTACCCACATCATGTTTTGAAGTTCAATTCTATAAAAACTTCCTCAAAGCAAAGTTAAACAGCTGTCAGGCCATGCAAATGGCAATTTCTGCACTGCTGCAGAAAAGAGATGAGTTTTGAACTTCAGAGAAGCTCTTCA
The DNA here is from genome assembly GCA_013396695.1 of Sakesphorus luctuosus. Classification (NCBI taxonomy): domain Eukaryota; kingdom Metazoa; phylum Chordata; class Aves; order Passeriformes; family Thamnophilidae; genus Sakesphorus; species Sakesphorus luctuosus. The sequence goes on along the minus strand of VWZD01000816.1, from coordinate 382,838 downwards.
CATGCCTTGATCTCCATTAGATTTCTGTTTCAGACAAGGGGTAGAAAGTCTAGTATATATTCACAAATCTACAAGTCAAACCAGTGGTAACAGTGATAAATACTCTCAGTTTTTAAAAAACGTCCTGTAGTAACACGTGGCTCATTTAAGGAACTGATGGTCTTCTTTGAGGCGTTTTTTCCGGGGTTGTATAATGTCATCATCTGAGTCATCAGTAAGTTCTGTATTATCCTGTTCATTCTGGCTCTTGGGTTGTACAGGGAACTTTCTCTCAGGATAAAGGTTCGCTAGAAGTTCTTCAAAGTACACTTCGAGTTTCATGCCTGCATCGGCCACCTCTGAATCAGGCTGTTGGGTAAATTAACAACATCAAAGCATCATGAAATAGCTTTATACTTAGAATACATTAGATCTCTTAGGCAAAAACTGCAGAGAACATTGATCAGCTGCATGAATGGCACCTGTGGAACAGAAGGTCCCAAGCAGCATAAGCCTTCAAAACAGAGGGTGAGGGTAAATCTTTTGGCTGACACCCTCAAGGCCTTTTTTCTCTGACAGATTACCACAGAAGGCAGTCACAAAAGCCACACTGCCTGGGTTCTGAAAGCTATACAAATAGATTCTAAAACTTCTTAAAACCAGACTGGAGTGTGGTGGTTAAAAGAAGGTGTGCTATGCTGTCAAATATGCAGGTGTGCCCTCAGGGTGTTAGAATTTCTCTCGCTTACAGATGTTTTTTAATAGTGATGAAAATATTACTTGGTAGACAATGACTGTAACATGGAAGACCAGGCAGTGCTAAACTCATTCATAACCACCACAGCTGACTGGTTTCCTGAAGCACAGATCATCACAGTAGGAATTATTCCCAGCCATCAAGGGGCACAGCATGAGAACCCCAGTGAGGCCACTTAGAGAAGTCTTTATTCCCAGTGTAATTCTCTCTTATTTTGTGGTCCACTCAGTATCTGCATCCCTTTTTCACCACATGTTCCCTTATGTGCAGTAAGGAATAATAACAATCGCTCAAGATGGAACTTGAAATCCTAAGAGTAAAGAGCTCCCAGAATAAAAATCCCACTAAATTTAACATCTGAGGTAAAGAGGATTAAACCAATTTTTGAATCAAATGCCCACCATTGTGGCAGTTGCCCTCTTCTTTACCTGCTGTCCTACCATTCACCAAGCATGTTCATTACAATCCTCCTTCATTCTATGGAAAGATTCCCACTACATAGTCACCTAACACCACAGCAGAGTTTAATGTGATCCATATTTTCATTGCAGTCTCATCATCAAAGTAAGTTTAATACAATAAATTTTTGCATTGCAAGTGCTACCCCCATTACAGTTTTCCTGAAAGCAATTAAGCCTACAAAATCTGAAGAAAAAAAAAATCTACTTTTCTAACCTCATTAAATTCAGCACAGTTTTGGAAAATCAGCCTGAAATCAGCAACAAAATCCTCTGGCTTTGTGTAGAATGAATTGGTCATTTCAAGTCTTCTCTTGATAGTCGACAAATCCATAGGCTTTTTGATTATTCTGTAGTAATCGGGAACCTAAATGGAGGGGAAAAATTAACAAATGGAGTCATGTTCATTACTTATTTTTTTATAAACCTTTAGATCTGAGGGAGTGTCAGGGTTTAGTCTCATCTTCAAAGTACAACTCTGACACACATGAATTGTATTTTTAACATACATGCAGACAGTTTCTGGAGTAAGAGTGAAGTATGGCATTTTGCTGGAGAAAATATATTCCTTCCAATGCCTATTTTAAAATCAAAGAGAAACAAATAAAACTTCCACATATACTAACTACATATAATAGAGCAAATTACTTGGTTTGGACATTCTTTTCAGATATAGTCAAATAAACTACCTATTAGGATTCATTCTCAAGACCACCATATGATAACTGAAATAGAGATGGTAAATACATTTCTTAAAACGAGGTTTGATCATGAAATACATCCTTTGAAAATGGTGGAAAATTTCAGAGATATCAATGATTTTGACACTCAAACCATGGTTGTAGGACTAAGATTTCTTTTGTCTTTGGAAAGAATTAAATATTAGAAAATAAGATAGGAAATCAAATTATAGCATTTTTATACTGTTTTCCTAACTAGATTCGTATTTCAGAGAAATGCTGTAATAACTGAATTTAGTAACACATGACCATCATATGATTCATCAATTAATCTCTTGTGCCACTTCTTCTTATTAAACTCCGTGGAATGCTCTTCAGAATTCTCATTCAAATGGAATAAAGGCTGCATAGGAGCATATTACTACTTATTGAATTCTTCCCCCATTGACTTGTCTTGAAGAACATCCTTTTAACTGATCATGCTGGTAACTCTTTTGTGTATCCTTGGACTTCTAATGCACTCAAGCATTGTTTACCATTTTAAACTAATTTCAAGCTAATAATAAGAAATTCAATTTCATATTAGTACTATAAAGTACCCTAATTCTCAACATCAGGTAGCATTTAAAAAACCCAAATACATCCCAATTCATTTTTGTAGTGATATCACTCAGCATATGAAATTAGCAGACTGTGTTAGAACTTACTTTTTGTATTTTTTTTGAAACATTAAGTAAAATCAGTTATTGGGGAATTTTACTTGTAAATCCCCTTTCAATGCAATGCTTTGACTTTTAACTTCCCCCTTCAGATAGTTTTAATAAAATTAAACATATTTAATACACTCAGTGTCTGGGCAACTTGACTTCTGATAATGGACTGTAACAGGACATAAAAATCCCATTAGAAACATAGCAAATTTGCTCATAATGTAAAATGGAAAGAAGTGAGGTACATACTGTGGGAGAAACTGGATCTTGGAAGGCAAGACTCATTTCATGACAGTAGAGGTATAGCAGCAGTTTTTCGCACTTCTGTGTCAAGAAAAACAGAGATGCCCAAGCAATTTGAGAATCCTACATGGTTTATTATCCTAAAATCACAAACTGCAGAAAATACAAAACAGGTGTTCTGTATTCCCCCTTTTAAATTGTGGATACAAATATATGAAACTGGATCTTGAGCCTTGAAGGAGATTCTAAAAACAGTTTTGTCTGCTCTTATGCTTGCTGAACCCTTATCAGAATATTTACAGCACTTATAACTTACATTTAATGCAAAACACAAATCAAGCACATGTAAATAATGGTGTGACACATAGTCAGGTCTTGGAGAGTGTTCTCCACATACACACCCCTCTCTTGTGTCCTGATGGGTAATGTGATTTGTCCTAAAATAATAATACTGGGTGGGAATTGCAGGAGGAGCTGTCTGGATGCACATGTAATTAATGTATTCCAGAGATGAGGGAGCTGTGATGATTGAGATTGCCTTTGGTACACATTTATACCTTGCAAAAAGGTATAAAATGCTGCTGGAGACTGGGCCAGCTGGGCAAACTGATCTCTCAAGGCTGCAGGCAGCTTCCAGGTGGATCCTACCCCAGAAGGGATGCCTGCAGGGTACATCCAGCCCTCACATGGGGAACACTCACTTTTGGATGGTTGAGTAAAAGAACTAGTGATACAAATAGTTTGGAAAATATAGTTGTAGAAGTAGTTATGCTAAGGTCTGAACCTTTCCACTAGGCCTGGGAGTGGGAAACTTGAAACTGCTATGAGTTTTTAGAAACTGTTAGGAGAGTGGTGAAAACAAGGGACAATAATCAAAGGAGTTAGTGAAGTATATAGAACATGTAGAAAGAACACACTGTTGTTTAGTGATAAGATCATGTACAGGTAGGGGATTTTGTAAGGGGGTTTGGTGACGGGAATAAGTTAAACAGTAATTTGTGGACAATGGATATGTCATCCGTAAGATGTATGTAACCGATCTGTATGCTTTGAAAAATGTATAAATACTAAACTAAAAATGAGAGTCTTTGGAATCCTGACTTGGGACATTAGTCCTCAGGTTCCCGGGCCCTGAATAAAGCACCCCATAAACTGACACTCTGTTGGTTTGTGGCTTTGACTCATTTCGGGCAACACTAGGACCATATGAAGAGATAAAATCCTAAAGTAGCTACTTAAGAGCTTTGGTGCTTTGTAATTGTGCTTTATGTGAGGCCAAAGGCTGTAAATCTGCATGTCTCCAGCCAAACCTTCTTCTGTTATAACCCTTTAGACCTGCTTGTATTTTATACTGCACCAGCAATACTTAAGATACTGTATTAGCAATAAATCTAATCACAATCATTCACATAAGCAGGGTCACACTTCTTGCAGCTGACCAAGTGTCTTCTCTCTGCTATTCTGCCACAAATGATTGTACATATAGACTAAGACCTCCGATAAAATACCAATTTCAGTGTATTTACACAAATTTCCAACTGAAAGTTGCCAACTTTTACTGCCACATAAAATACTGATGGAAGTTTCTAACACAGCTCAAAATTGCTTCAACTTAAAATCATCATAAATAATAATTTTATCCTTACCCTACGGTCTATTGGTGCCAAACCCCCAGTGTCTTCCAATTTTCTTTTTTCAGAGCTGTGAGCCGGTTTATCACAGTCATATTCAACTTCTGGCTTGGACAAATCCCGGCAGAATGTACAAATCCATTCTCCACTAAAGAAGACAAACAGACACATTGACCTTAGTGAGGTAACACACCCTTGACAAAAGGCCTTCTGCATATTTCTGTGTAAGATCCTGATTTGTTGGGTGTTTTTCTTCTGTGTCATGTGTTGGTTTGTTGTTGTTGGTTTTTAAAATACTACAAAAAGCAGAGACTGCTGGTAAAAATGCTCTATTAGAACTTTTCTTCCTTTTTAGTGGCACTGGTGTCATTAATGGTGTCCTAACAGAAAGATGGTTTGTATGAATAGATAATGGTGTCTACCTTTGTCAGTACTGATATTTTTCACCCAAGTTCATAGGATTCAAGCAAAGGACTATTAAGAGCTCTATTTCCTAACCACAGAGAGACTGAAGGAATTGTATGGGCTGAACAGCAGGAAATGCCTTAGTGTTATATGGTGAGAACTAGATATTCTCTACAAGCTTGATCTATAACATATTACTAATCTAGTAATCAAGATTTTTTTGTAAAACTGATATTTCACTCCCTAAAACCTTCAGATGTTCATGACTTTGTCGGTTGGTCTAAGAAAATCCTGGAGAAATAAAGGACAGCATAAGATTGCTACATAATTTGTTTTGCAGTATATGTTCACTGATTCTCTGACACAATTTATGAACCTCAAAATTTCGAAAATCCTATGAAGATTCTATGTTTTTAATAGAGTTCTCCACAAAGAAACCTGCATGCTTGCAGATAACCACAAGAGGGCTGAATTGTTACACAGTAGACAGAACACAGCAATAACCAGTTAAGAGATCTAACTGCGTGTATGTACTCAGAGGTGTGTTATAATACCTTCATAAATGGGAAATAGTTTCTGCAGCACCTTCTATTCCATTTTGATAGTAAGGCAGAAGACTTTCCAAATTAAAAAACAGATCTGTTTTTTATTCACAGTGATCCAAAGATTTTCACCATCTGCCAGTTTTAGCATAAACTCGTGCATTTTACTAGGAGGCCATGTTTACCTCCTACTGTCTTAACTTCACAGAGTTATTTATGACACTGTCACCTCTATGTCTGAACCAGCATCATAGAAATTATGTGGCAGATATACAAAAACTGAAACAGTCCATGACCTAAAGATCTTGTGACACAAGAAAACCAGAAACAGATTAAGGGTAGAGGAATGATGCATTAAAACAGACAAGAATCACAAAGAGTGTGGTAGGTTGCAATGGAGGAAAAAAAGATGCAGTGACCTTGTGAAACTATATGGGAACATTGGTTTAAACTAAAAGAGGGTAGATTCAGACTAGACATAAGGAAAAAAAGTTTCACAGTGAGGGTTGTGAAACACTGGCACAGGTTGCTGAGAGATATGTCAGAGGCACTATCCCTGGAAACACAAAGTCAGGTCAGGCAGGGCTCTGAGCAACCTGCTCACGGCAGGTGACCTTTAAAGGCTCCTTCCAACCCAAACCATTCAGTGACTGTAAAAACCTATGATTGCTCCATCCACCTGAAGCAAGAACAAAAAGCAATGATGAGAGAAGCAGACTGACACTGCTGACAAAATAATAAAGAAATTTTTTGGTGTGTTTGAAGGAACTAATGCTAAGAGATTAAAGTTTGTTCAGTAACCCTGCAAAGACAGGAAGAAAAACATAATACATCTAAAGTCAGGAAGAAACTTTGGCCAGCCATGCTCTGAAGCCCAGGAACACTTCTAGTAATATGCACCTTTAGAGATCTGAACCCTGATCAAAGTCTGTTTTGGCTCCCTTGCCCTTAGACATCATCACCTTAGTTTCCACTCAATGATCCAGTAAAAAAGGAAACATTTTGAAGACTTATTCTTGAATATTTAATTTTAATAGAAACAAAAGTCTTGTAATACATAGTTATTTGCCTTCTTCAAGATTTTTTTTCTTGTCAGAAAAGCACAAACATTTATTAGTTTATATGTTTAGTGTAACTTTACTAGGTTTTGCTTAAGGCAGAAAGCTGTAACAGCATCGTTTTAATAAAAAAAACCCTGCAATTTGAAGTTTCCAAAGTATTGATGCAGGAGGGGGTTTTGATTTTTGATTTTTTTCATTTTTATAGATTTTAGAAGTACTTGTAACTGTACTAAAAAGCAAATTTAGTGTGTTAATATTTCTGGCAGCTTAAGTTCAATGTTTATACATGCCAACCTCTGCCACATATCAGTAGCTCAAATTCTTTAAGTTGTTTAGACTCTCTTCAAGGCAGAAAACTGAAGACATCAGAAAGGCCTGCAGAATGAGACGTAAACATGAGCCAACAACCTTGAGTCTAAGAACACTGGAAAATCTCCAAGAGCCCTTTGTGTGCTGAGGAAGAAGAAGACTGATGAAGAGGGGGTCTCACCAAGCCCAGACTCAAATCCTGAGGGGGTGGAACAGGGGTGGGAAAAAGGTTGAACTGGAGATGTGTGAACTGAGGATTGGATAGATCATATTATAAAAGCCATAGAAATTAGAGCTTGCCTGCACGCGTGTCAATATGTATTCCTGTGGGTCCTAGGCTTGATATTAAAGGACTTTCACTTTTTATCTTATCCCACACTAACTTGGCTCAGAGTCCTGATTTGTTGGAGTCTCTCATGGCACCAGTATGAGAAACATTTTTATGTGCCATTTCAAGTGATATTTTAGATACACTTGTGGGTGTACGTCTGTTCAGAGTAGCCCAGAGGTGATCGATGAGTAAATGTAAGTTCCTATCCAAATGTATTACAACAGTAAACTGATGGTATTTATTTATATGCTGATATTTAATCAGAAAAACTAATATTTATAAAAGCATTAAACAGAGCGCATGTTATGACCAAAGTTTTTTATCCTTTAACACAAACAAGCTTATTGCATGACATTTCCAAGTTGGGACATTGCAAAATGCTATTTATTTTAAACAAAGAGACTAATACCAGAAGCAAATGCTGGTAATGCTTATAATAATAACCTAGTTAAGACTGCATTTTGAAAGTCAAGAAACTGAGTAATCGTTTTGTAACAGCCCATCAAGAAATCTTAATCCTTGTTTCAACATTGACCAACAAGACAAGAACAAGTCAGTCACTACACATCCCATGCTTGGAGTGTAGCCATGTTTAGCACTACAGAAAGTAATATACTTAATACTGCATTATTCAGATTTTTCCTGTAGCCATTTCTTAAATTTTAGAGTTTTCTTAATTTTTATTTTTTTATTTATTAAGAAATATAAGTATTTTCTCTCACCCTTAAAACATTTTATGATACATCAGTAATTCAGTGTCCCAGGTTTAATATTACATGCCCTGGATGTAAGTGATCTTGCTTAACTGTCAAGTAAGTGCAGAGTTTTATTACAGATTTTGCAGAAAAAAATACAATTAAACTGAAGCTTCAGTGTAAATTCCAATTTTTACCACTTAATAAAATTTCCAGATTCAAGACTTTAAAGACACTGCTTCCTTTGAGACTGAAATTTCTTATCTGGGTTTCACAATACAAAGTTTATATCTTTTAGTGCAGTTTTAGATGGAATTGAAAGGGTCATAATTACCTTGGAAAGCTCCTTAGTGTAGGGACATGACAAGAAAGATGAAATACTTTGGGACACTTCTCACAGCAAAGAAGCTCCCCTCCATTTTGACATACAGCACACCAATCCTCATTCGGATCATCCTCTTTTCTACCCTCCCCAGCATGGGAGGGTCCCATCCATCCTGGTTTCCCACTGAACGTGTTCTCCTGCAGTACCCTGGGCTGATCATCTGTGCTGTCTGGTGCATCTGTTCTTAAGAGAGCTTCATCAGAAGTGGAATTATGATTGCCATCTAACAGCAATGAAGTCAGTATGGACTGTAGGATGAAACAAAGGAAGCCAGACTATAATATTTAAGTGAATTTACACAGTCCTAACAACAAGTAAACTGATATGAATAACAAATTTATATGCAAGCAGCCATGCAACATGCATGCAAAAATTACTAACATACTGCACCATCAGACAACTGAACACAATCTTTGATGGCCCAAAAATCTAGCAACTTTAATTATGTATATTACTGTACTACAATTAGAAACACTTCCTATCGGCATCTGAAACTCTGATCTCTGCAAACTATTTCCCATCTTTCCAGATTTTCAATGGATAAAAGTAGTAAAGTTATTTAGTTGGCAGTAGGGCTAGACTGATTTTGAATTGCATCCTTTCCTTTTATTTATCTATTTAGCTTTTTAGTTTTCCCCTGAAAAGTTCCAAACAGATATGAGGAAATTATTTTACTCCCCATAAATACAAAATACCCTGCAAAGAGAAAGAAGATCTTTATAGCTGTTAATATTACATTCCGAGGCCGGGGTTCCTCATCTGCTTCTTGCTTCACTACAACAATTGGGAAATCAAAGCTCTCATTTGGTGAAGTTGTCTCCTGTTTAATTCTGATGGGCTCCAACATAACAACTGGGACTTTGTGAGTAGAATCTGCTCCTGGTGGCCTGCTGGAGGACCCAGAACTGTAAACGACAAGAAGAGGCAGGAAAAAGGGGAAATTAAGAGTCAGAACTGGATGCATTTTGTACACTGGTTCTTCCCAAGAGCTCAGGATGCTAATCTATTTTGCTTCCTTGAATCCTGAGCACTGCAGTATTCCTTTCATGGAATATAACATCCAAGCTTATTTCCTTTGATTTGTATTGAAAAAGCATTACCAAAAGGGAAAATTTTAATGGTGCAGTTCCAGAACCAGAGAATTACTCATGGTTTGACTTCACATTAGTGCAAGATTTGCAAATAATCTCTGTTTCTTTCATGTCATACACAAAAAAACCACTTCCACTAAACATCATACCACTTTGGAGGAGATGCAGCTGTATTTTGGGGCGGACCAGTGTTTTTCCAGAGCTGAACTGATAATTGAAAATGACAAAATCAAATAAGGCAGATAAAACACATATTTGCATTTTCTTGGAAGAGTTTCTTACAGCCTTGCTGCTCTGCCAAAACTGGGCCCCTAGATCTGTCTTTTTCATGGATGAGAATGGACAACCAAACTCAAAAATACCACCTTATCACTTTTTTAATAAAAATGAAGAATTTTAAATCTAACAAAATTAATTCAAGCAGCAGCAGATAGAATCGCATTTTTTTAAATGCAAGTGAAAGACTCTTCAGACAAAGACTTAAACTGTTCATAAGAGCCCTTCACAGAATTCACCATGTCAATGGAGTATAGCCAAAGATATTCTATATTAAAAAGCAACTGCATTTTCAACTCTAGTAGAATGAATATCATCTGATTTTTCTCTGCATGAAAAATTAATCTCATGTCAGATGTATGCTTGAATTTACTGCAACACATTAATGGATCTGCACTCTTCAAACAACATTGTGTAAATATATTTGTTCATTAATATTCCATCAGCAATGGATAAAAACATTTGTGTAGACTCTCACTAGATATCTAGTGCTCACTTAACTAAATGTATTGCAGCAGAAAATTCTTAATAATCCTCTTTGAAACATCAGTTCCTTACATCTGAAGTAATTTATAGTTCCACCAGGATTTTCAATATTCACCTTTTTCCTTTAGCTGATTTTTCTGAATTTAAAACCTAACTTAGAATTGGCATTCTTTTAATAACGCCAACCTAGCCATCATTTACAGAGCTAAGACATTTTTAGATGTGCTATTAATACATTACAAATGAAATTACTACTTTTAGAATGCAAAGAGTGCTGTAATAACCATGAGGCCTGACCTGTTAACAGAGAAGGTGAGACAAATTGACATCTGTATATGCATTAAAGAGAGCAGAGACTGAGGCACCCTCTGTGGAGGTGGAAGTTACATTTTCTTCTCTCCCACTCTTTCCTTACCTCTCTCTGCTCCCAACACTGGAGGCACTGGGTGAACGAATTGGAGGGTATATGTTTGTCACATTAATTCCTCCTAGGATAGAAGGATTAGATTAGAACAAAACACAGGTCTGTGCCAAGTCTGAGATATGAGTCAGAGAAATACACAAGTTTTGGGGAAAATTTCTCCTGCAGTGTCATTTATTGAACCCATACCTCATTTAAGATATATTCATGAGAGGACAAGAGGCATTGGATAACAGAGGGAAGGAGAGGACTAAAAGCAGTCCCTTGCATGTAAGCAGGCTGATGGGTCAGTACTTTTGCCTGGCTGGCACCTCTACCTGATCTCTGTGGTTTGTTTTGTCTTACCTTACTAAATTCTAGCAGACCTCTCTGGAGAACTGCCAGGAAATTTTGAGCTGGTGAGTGGGAAGAAGTCTAGGGGACAGATATGAGAGACACCAAAGGTCTGGGGACTAGAGAGCCGAAAGACTTGTGAAGGCGATTTTTGCTGGATATCAGTCCTGAGAAACCCGAGTGGACTGTTTGTGCTGTCTGTGAATGCATTACCCACCTGTCTCAGGTAACCTGCCTGGGTGTGTGAATGCCATGTGAGTGAATGAATGTTGAATGAGTGCTCCCTGGGAATTCATGCTCACACAGCCTCGCTACAGGTCAGATCAAGAAATGGGAACAGCTGTTGACAGCCACCAGGCACTGTGACAGGAATTCCCTGGGTGCTTCAGTTCCCCCACATTTAGCCACCCATCACAATAACTTCCCTGGTCAACTTGTGTCAGTGCTGCACTACCCTCCTGTGAAACACATGTTATAATATCCAAATCAAACTTCCCAAATCACCATTTCTACCCTCCTGTTACATCCTATCTTGCTTTTTCAGATACTTGACCCTTACCACAGCTTCTAGGTTTTAATTTGGTGTACACCTGAGAGTATCACAGTTCTACGGATTTCTATCCCATTTGCTGAAATCTACTGGTTTTTTCCCTCCATATTTTTAAGATCTGACCACTTAAACTTTTGTTCACAATGCTAAATTATTGTCTCAACCTTACCTCCTACTAGGGTTTCTACAACTTTGTCTCATTTTCTTATTTCTAATCTTTGATATAAAATGGAAGTAATTCATTCTGATATCAGTGTTAACATTGCCACATTAGATTTTTTCAATTACACCACTTAAACAGAAAATTGCACAGCATTTCAATTACCCGAGAGGCCTGGTGATGGCACTGAGGAATTTGGTGACTGCACAGTCCTGTTTGAAGGGGGTTTTGGCTGGTTCTGCTCTGCAGTGCCATCCTTCCTTACAGCATTGTCCAGTGTGATGTTCCCTGAACAATCAATCTAAATGGGAGAAGCAAAGGGAAGCCGTTAGTGTTGGGATGGGCAAAAAATCCTCTCCAGAACAACAAAAAGCCATGCCTCTGTCATAGTGTTACTTTGAAGGTGAAGAGCAAAATGTATTTCATCTAACCACCCAAAAGTGAGATGGTTACTTTAAAACAGGTCATCTTGCTTTCTCTAAAAAACACGAAATAGCCAAATCCAGACAGTGCTTCATTTTAACATCAGATGATTCTGTAAATCCCAATTTTTCTCCATCAGCTTCAGAGAAGGCTCCCATCAGACAGGCAGCTTTCACACAGTAAAGTAAGAGAGGAATTTTTATCTCCACACCCTCTTTGGACACACGCACATTATATACTCTAAAAAAGATAATAAGCTGTACACAAACTACCCATTAATACACTAGTGTTTAACAGGATTGGAAGAATCTCAAAGGTTACTCAATCCCATCTGTCCCACATACTTTCTGGACAGAAGCCATGCATATTGACTCAAAATGCAAACAGCAAACCAACACTTAGGCGTTCCACCCATGGCTCAGGCCAGTTAACTGAACTTTATTTTAGGGGTTCCTAATTTGCCATTTTAACTTTCTTTAAAAATTACATATTCTAGTTTGATAAAGAGGAACGACTTTCTGAAATGTGGTTTTCTCCAAAACGTAAGATAATATTCGATAAGAAAACACCTCACCTTGGTGAGGTAGTCTCAGTGGACACCTCACAAATGTACTGGTATCAAACACAATAACTAATGAGATTTCTATTTCTGAGCTATAGTATCCAAAGTGGATGCAGAAGCCTTGGTAAGGTCAGAGTATTTATTTGATTTGGGCAATGTATCTTACGAGCATTAACACAACCATATAGAAGCAGAAGAGTTCATAGTTAATACTGTGCACAGAAGTATGCTAAAATGTCTCACAGACTCAGTAGTTTTATGACCATGTTGTGTAGTTCACCTTGAAGACTGACAGATACTGTGATACAGATACTGCCATTTTAATAAACAGAACACAATTTATTGGTGAGGACAAAGCATAGGGAGGAGAAAAAGGAAGTAGCTGGGGGGAGAAAAAGGAAGTAACAGCAAGTTGCAACTGGAAAACCACACTGTTTCAGATATCTACAAACCTTAGATCACAAAAAACAGGCTTGGCAATAATTTAAAAGAATAAGTCAACTGACTAAAGCTTAACAATTCCAACATGGACCTTTGACAAATATGTACCATTCAGAAAAAACTACGACAGAGAAGTTTAAGAAAAGATGATCTTACGATGCTTCTTCTATCACCAGATCACAGGTATGTTAGAGGATATATGAAGAAAAGAAGTCCCAAAAAGAAAAGATACAAGGAATATATCCAGTGTGCCAACCATTAATACTTACCCAAGATAGTTCTTTCAATATTTTAAAAATGTTGAAAATTTACCAGCAATACCATCAGCAAATTGATGCTTTCTATGGACACTGAAAGCTAAGCTAACACATTTTTTTACTATTATTACAAGGGGTGGTCAAATTATGCAGCATCCAAATAAGCAAGTCCAATTACAATTACAAACTGTAATGTTATTGTTCTTAGCTGTCTTCCAGAACAGCTCTGAATATTTCAAGCAACACGGAGACAACCCTGCACTGAACCTGTCTCATTTTGACAAACAGAGCAAGAATTTCAGTGTGTGAGGTTTCTGCTTCTCACAAACATTGAGACCTACTTTATAGAGTCCATAAAACATTGCTTCTGTGTTGCACTTACGTCAGGGAGAGATGGTAGATTATAGGAGCTACCCACTGGGGAACTCAAATCTATCACAGGGGGACCGTATGTCTTCCCATCACATCCAACAGCACTGCTGACTGTGGGGCTGGATGGCGTCGATGTTGTGCTGCTTGCAGTTGAAAGGGCAGTTTGTCCACTACTAATCTGCCACTAAAAAGAAAAGACAATAATCCACAATTCAGCATTGTTTTCTTTGCAACAGGTCACATCTATTGGTAACACAAGCAGTTTAGTTCGGGAAGCTGAATTCAAACAGAAAATCCTGATGTACTCTGAAGTTACCTCCTTTCAGAAACCAATCCTCCAAGACAAGGGAAGATGACAAGTAATTGAAAACTATGAATAGAAGAAATGAATGCAAACTCTTAAATTCAAAGCTATACCTCAATGCTAAGTATCTATTAACATTTCATGCTGCATTGACTGTTGTGGGAAAAATGTAATGGTTTTTGTGAAATAAAAGCATTACAGGTAGTAGGCTGAATGCACAACTGCTCCAGTGCTTTACTAAGTAAATTACTACAGTGTCAGTGATTAAGAATTTGAAATGCTGCCTGGATCTCTACCACATATGTATTTTATACCATGATGAAATACACAGTCAAGTCAGACTAAATCTCTTTGTCATTTGGATGTATCCAGTTTTCAATGACTTTAATGTAATTTCATGGCAACTGTAGGCAAAATTTGATGCTCCTCAATTCCTTTCTAGTCAGTCATTTTATTTACTGGTCTCTAGCTTCACAAAGGCATTACTAGATAATGAGAATTCTTTAAATGATTGCAGACAGGCTGATCTTTTCAGAGGCACAGAAGTGACTCAGTTTTTGTTCCTATAGGTTCTCTTAGATATTGTACAGCTTTTTTCAGTTTAGTTGGAATTAGTTCTCTGACATCATAAGCATTGCAAACATGAATGGAATTACACCATTTTTCAGCTCAGAGATTTGTTTGATCTTTCCCTGCTTATCCCTAGTGACATAAGCTTCTCTTTCCTTCCATGCACCAAAACCTCTTGTGTTAATATGTCTTTTAATAAAATGAACCTTCCTGAACATCCAGAAAACGTATGATGTGTTTTTTACTTCTGCCCCAGTTCAGCTGCTGATTAATTGGGCATTGATCAGCCTTACTCAGCAGCGGCTACACAACTGTGGTCTTTCTTTTTCCTCCTCACCTGTGAAAGTTCAGATTTGCCATACTTGTGGCAGCTTTATATTTTCAGTCAAGGGTTTTGCCCCGTTTCTGGTAAAGTCACCAACACCGAGCTCAACTGGGATTTTGTCTGTTCACTGACTGTAGTGTGCACCCCGTGGCCATACTAGGTTTTGCTTAAGTGGCCAGAAACCACAGTAACAGCAAACAAGAGAATGAAACACCTACACAACACACACAGTGGATCACTTGCATAATGCTTCAGCTGCTTAGAACTGTCAAAATGAAAGAAACTTGACAGTTACCTCATTAAGAAAACTGCAGGTATCCTGTTACAGAGAAAAAATGCAGTCTCTGTTCTAATTGAAAAGCACTCTAGAGGCAAACTGTAAAAGATGATATAAAGCACATTTGATATTATATTTCTACATGGCAAGTGAAAAGGGAAGGAAACTCTACCTGTTTTATAGCTTGCTGAGCCAAGAGTGCCATTTGCAATGGGTTGGGCTTTATTGGTTGCCTTGGTAGGTTCTGATTTTGGGGAAGTCTCATCTGTTGTGCAGGAAGAACTGAACCATTGGGCTTGGGGCTTTGATTCTGAAAATGAATCAAGCGTGGAGGTGCCTGCACAAAACCAAGAAAACAGTTCTGCAAGTTAGCTTCTAGCTATTCAGTGTTCCAGAGATTTTTTACTAAGTGGTCCTTCAGAACTTCTGAAACTCTTCACGAATTATATGCAAACAAATAGTACTACACCATTTATCTGAATGATCACAGAATACATTGATTTTCAATGTTAAAACCAAAACCTTGTAGATAGTTTTGAATTATTCTGACATAATAAAGGAAGATACATCACAAGAGCCAGTGACAGTGTTTCCAGCTGTGAAAGTCATATGGGAGAATCCCTAAGTATTATGCAAAATAGATGTGGGAAAAAAATTATTGACAGATTCACTTTTTGATCATTTGACCAAAATGCAAAAAGGTAGCTCAGCACTATATATGGCTGGATACACTATGATTTTATTTTTTTAGTTAATAACTACATGCTGAGTGCTACACCATCCATTTTTCCAGGCAAGTTTAAAATGCCCATTCAATTCTGACTAAAGGAAATATTTCCTAACCCATCAAAACTGCCAAGTGCTGAAGATGAAGTTTTCTGAAGCTGTGTACCTAGATTTAATTTCTTTCTTTTTTTTTCCAATCTTACTTTACTTTCTCCTTCAGTGACATAGAAAAAAAGAGACTCTTCTCTGGAAATAGTCACAATTTACCTGATGAGAAGCAGGAGGTTGCTGCATGGCTCCTGGCATTCTTGGATTTGGTAAAACTACTGGACCTGCTCTGCGCTGAGCTTGCTGTCTCTGAGCCATGACCTGTTGCTGCATGTGCTGGAGTCGGAGCTGAGCTAAGCTTATCTGTGTTGGGAATTTAGATAGCTGGTTTGAAGGTAAGCTGCCTGGTGGCTGTAAGTTGGGTTCCATCACAGGGCTCTTAGGCAGATGTGGTGGGGCTTCTTTATCTTCAATTACCAAGGAACCTATTTTAAACAAAAGAAATAAAATCAATAGCAAAATATGGCAGTTAGCAGAAATGTTATTTTTCATAATTAGTTCCTTTTATACCATGCAGTCACTGTTCATTATTGTAATGCAAAGAATACATAAGCATGAGATAAGGCACTCCATTTATTTTGTTTGCTCCCCTGAAAGAAAAGGTGGCATTTTATAGCAAACTGCCTTCTACTGCAGCCTCCTCTATACAGTGGTTTCTCCTGGGAAAGTGCCCTGGCCTGTCCAGAAGAGCAAGGGAGCAATGATTCAATGAGAAAGGGTATCCTGATTTAAACATCTGATTAAAAGATTCAACTATATCATAAAAGCTATTGTGATCCTTTTCTGGCTTGACTCAATGTAATGGATATTGAAAGAATGTTCAGATACTCAAAGGACATTCTCAATTGGTACACAGCACCAATTCTAGGATGTGACGGGCACCCTCCAGGAGATGTTTTATCTCTCTCCACTGACTTAGAAGGAAATCTACGAGCAGTAAACGAGCAAATGGTTGCCATGGGTGCCTTGCAACCTGGTCTCCCAAACCCTTCGATGTTGCCAGCAGATTGGAAGCTGTTAATCATTGACTTAAAGGACTGCTTTTTTACAATAGAGCTGCATGAAAACGACAAGCAACGATTTGCTTTTACCTTGCCTTCTATAAACAGGGAAGGTCCAGCACAACGCTTTGAATGGACAGTACTGCCTCAAGGAATGAAGAACTCGCCTACCCTGTGCCAGCTGTATGTTGATGCTGTCCTACAGCCTCTAAGATGGCAGTGGCCCAATGTTATTATGTACCACTATATGGATGATATTTTGCTGAGTCAAAAGGAGCCCTTCACTCCTCAGCAAAAGGCAACTGTAGTTTCTCAACTACATGCTCATGGTCTTGTTATAGCTGTAGACAAAATTCAGGAACAGAGTCCATGGAAATATTTAGGCTGGACAATAACTGAGTCTATTATTTCTCCTCAATGTCTATCATTGAATATCAATATCCACACCCTGCATGATGCTCAACGCCTACTAGGAGACCTACAGTGGTTACGACCAGTAGTAGGAATTTCAAATGAACTATTAGAACCACTTCGCCCTCTTCTAAAAGGAACAGATCCAGCCTCTCCAGTTCAAATTACTCCTGAGCAACGAAAAATACTGCATGAAATCAGCACCACAATTGCCACAAGAACTGTTGCACAACGCCAAGAAGACATACCCCTCAGTCTAACAATTATGACAGGAAAACAGTACCTCATGGGAGCGCTTACACAATTGCAAATAAAAACGGGAGAGCTATTGGTTCTAGAATGGTTAACTACGCCCTTGCAGCCTAAACGAACAGTATATCAAAAAATCTCCGCCCTGGCAGACCTATTAAAAAAGGGTAGGACACGAATCTTGCAAATTACGGGAAGTGAACGAAGCGATATATATTTGCCTATGCAAAAAATAGAATTTGAATGGTACCTAGCTCATTCAGAAGAGTTACAACGAGCATTGCTGGGTACAGAAGCCTCTGTTGTTGTAAGACCCCTACCCTCACCCATTATGTCATGGATGACCAATGAACAATGGCTCCAGATTCCAAAACGGTCATCAGTACTCTACATAATGCAATCACAGTCTTCACAGATGCAGGAAAAAGGTCCAAAAGAGCTGCTGCCACATGGAAAGAGCAAGACCAACGGCACCATCAAATACTGGAAGCCCATCCGACTGACTCTCTTCAAACTTTAGAACTTTTGGCAGTAGTATGGGCTTTGTCCTGCTGGATGAAAGAACCATTGAATATTGTATTAGACTCATTATATGTTGTTGGAGTTGTCAACAGAATAGAAGACTCCAGTCTCAAAGAAGTCAAGAATAAATGGCTAGGAGAATTATTGTTACAGCTCCAAAGAGCAATAGCCTTGAGGGAAGAAAGATATGCAGTGCTGCACATTCGCAGTCACCAGTGGGATCAAGACCTTGGTGAAGGAAATGCTAGAGCAGAACATCTAGTCTCTGCTCTGGGACAAGCACCATTGTCCTCGTTTACAAAAGCCCGTGAAGCACATGCCATATTTCACCAAAATGCAAAGGGCCTTGCTGAAACATATCATATAACCATTGATGATGCTAGAGCTATAGTCAAGACTTGTCCCATTTGCTCTCAACAGAACAAAGGCATCGGTTTAGGGGTTGGTGTCAACCCTAAAGGACTTCAAGCAAATGAACTTTGGCAAATGGACGTTACCCATGTGTCAGCCTTTGGACAACTTAAGTATGTGCATGTCTGCATTGACACCTTTAGGCATGTCATCTGGGCAACACCTCAACCTGGAGAAAAGGCACAAGATGTTAAAAGACACCTTACAAAATGTTTTGCAATAATGGGAGTTCCTAAAACCATTAAAACAGATAATGGCCCTGCATATATTAGCAAAACAGTCAAAGACTTTCTCGCGCTTTGGGATATTAAACACATCACAGGAATTCCCCACTCTCCCACTGGTCAAGCTATAGTAGAAAGAGCAAATAAAACCTTAAAAGAATATCTAGAGAAATTTAAAGACATTAGAGACTTTCGAGAAAGACTGAGTAAAACACTTTTTGTTATCAATCACCTGTGCATATTTGGCAATAACACTGAACCCCCAATGATAAGCCATTATCAAGTTGTCCAAACAGAAGATGGGCCGGACATGTGGGTACACTATTGAGACCCCAAAACTGGTATATGGATGGGTCCTGCAAAGGTTGTGTTTGTTGGTCGTGGCTATTTCTGTGTCTCTACCCAAACAGGTACACTGTGGGTGCCCAGTCGCTGCGTGAAACTGGTGATTTTCAATCCTGGCAACTGAGGAGGAGAGAAGATTTTGCCACAGACTGCACCTGACCTTGGATCCCATGATCCATCCAGCCAGTCATCTGATCCGCCCAGACCTTCTACAGTGGACAACGACAGCCCAGTTCAGTGAATTTGCGGCCTATCTTGCCACTTACACTGTTCAAGGGCCTTATAAACATTATTGCTTTAAGTGTGGGGAACAGTGGTGGAAAGCGTGGATAAAATTACATTGTGGAGGCTGCAGGAAAGTTTGGTGGCTACACCAATCCACACTAAAAAGTTTGTGGTGTCGGCAGTGTGAACGTAGGTACACAAGATCCACTCATTACAAGCAGTTAGTTTATGAAACTCGATTACCCATTCAATAAAGTTTTGCTCTGTACGAGTCCGAAGAGCAGAAAGTAATAGCTTTTTATCATTGGAAAATTCGAGCTGAAATTTGAAAACTCATTACTCAAACCACCTCAGTAATTCTGCAAACACATTGTAGTAGACATGTGTCGATACCACTTGACTGGGTTGTTCCTCCACAGAGATGGGAACAACTATGTCGCCGTTTCACTATTTCTTCTCTCGATGATGTTGATTAGTGAGGGCCTTGAACTACATGAAGTGAATAGGCGAACAAACTTATGGATCACCTGGGCTAATCAAACAGGACAAACTGATTTTTGCATATCCCTTGCCCAAGTCGGTGATCCTTTCCATACCTGTCTTATTGGTTATCCCTATATACATTGGAAGGATTTTGAGGGCTTTGGCCCATCATGGTTAAGTTATCAATCACAGTTATTATGCTTGGTGGGCGAATAATGAGGATGGAATTTGTCATAAAAGTAATGATTTTGCTACTGAGCGCGATGGCTTTATGCTTGCAAAGCTAATTGATGCCTTAAATGTATCTAATCCCATACCCACACAAGAATTAGGAATTTGGGGTTCCTTTCCACCTGTCACTGGCAAATGTGAAAACCTTACCAGATACACTAACTGTAGTAACTTGCACCCATTGCATCAAATGGGCTACACAAATGGCACAGGACTTGTTGACTTTGGAGATCCGATGGAAAATTGGCTCGCTAGACACGGAGTAAGGTTGTTCTCCAATTATCAAAATGTTTCAGGTGACAGTGCCCATTGGAATGTATCTGGCAATATTGGGTACTTTACAGCTCGCACCATAGGGGGAACTCAATTACCCCCTGGTTATTTTTTAATTTGTGGTGACAGAGCATGGCCTGCAATTCCCCGAAGACCAACAGGTGGACTTTGCTATATAGGAAAACTTGCTATGTTTGCCCCTAGCATGCGTCAACTACTGAAGATGACCAATAATACAAAAAGAGCAAAAAGAGCATTAAAAGACCTTTCCCCTGATTGCGATGATAATGTATGCCTAGGGTCATTGGGTGGCACAACTGCCTTATCCTTTTTTATTCCGCATGCGATGGCAGCTTCCAATTGGCGTAGAATTAAAACATTAGCTTGTTGGGCTGTTAAGGAATTCAATATTACTTCTAATATTCTTTCTGGGCTTGCAACCGATGTAGATCCTTTATGGCATGCTGTTTTGCAAAATTGCGCTGCTATTGATTTTTTGCTATTAGCCCACGGTCATGGTTGCCAAGATTGCGAGGGAATGTGTTGTATGAATTTATCTGACCACTCTGTGAGTATTCACCGACAAATTAACCATTTAAGGGAAATGATACACCATGTCAAGAAAGGATATTCTGGTTTTGACAAGTGGTTAAAACACTTGGGTCTTTCTGGATGGTTGTTTGACCTATGCAAGCAAGGGCTAATTTGTATTATTGCTTTAGTAGTCTGTTTGATGATTGTTGGTTGTTTGTTTAGTTGCCTTAAGCAAATGCTTGCCGAGTCTTTACATCAGACTTGGGTTGTGCAAAATAAAAATGGGGGAATTGAAGATATTGTGGATAGCTGGCTTGAGGAAAAAGGCCATGTTGCCATGGGACAGTTAGATCTTTCTGGTACACATACCACAACTATGTAGAAGAAATGATGGGCTATTGTTATTGTGCAAGGGTACATGACCAGATGGTTAGAAACCAGGATCTTGAAAACAATAAACCAGGATCTGTAATCAGGCAACCACAACTGCTAACGAGGCAACCGCAACCACAGCAGTCAAAGGCCACATATTTGTGTGTATCCAATCACGAGCTTAGCTTTTGCAATACGTATGAGCTGATTATAGAATAGTATATAAGGAGTGATGAAAATCAATAAAGTTGAAGAAGTTGTTTGGTCCTCATATTGAGTGTCTCCTTCTTCCCGCATCGCGACAACTAGACAAGTAACTTTTAGAGATTAATGATGGGTGAGAGCTGTTATCTGAAGATATATATAGTGTGAGTACATGAAACTCATGCAAAATTCTGGCTACCTCATCTAAGAAACATGAATTCCAGCTAGAAGAGTTTGTTTGATTCAAGGAAATAGCCCACTGCTTGTAGAGAAAAGACAGCAATGCTTTCTTTCTTTAAAACCGAGTGAAGTAGGCAAAATTATGGTCCCAGACTGAGAGTTAAAAAATTTCAATGACCTGTGGAAGGCTGTATAACAGCCTTTCAATACAAGTGGAAGACAGATATTTCATACTCCCTTCTCTCCCAGAGATTTGAGGCTGTTCATCTCATGAGGTGGGTGCACCACGTAACAGTTGGACAATCCCTGTTACATAATAACTTGAAATCATTCTTTGCCACTCCTCATCTCCATGAGCCCTCATCTCTGGATAACTTCAGTCTAGCCCGACTCATTTTGGGATAGATTATCTAAAGGAGGAGGAAAATTCTTGCATTTTATATTCCTCTCCTTCATCTCAAGAGCTGAAAAGCTATGCATGTAGCATCATTCTAGTCCCTCATGTAGCTATAGGCACAGAAGGACTCTAGGCTAGCCAACAACTTGTAGTGCAGAGCAGGGCAGCAAGCCAACGTCAATAACACTATTATCATATTGAAACTTGGCAATTTTGGTGTTGAATGCATTTTAATTATGATTGTACCACCTCAGTCTTTAACAAAAATATTAAATACACTAAACAAAATGGAAAAAACCCACCAACCTATTGCCTAGTACCCTTTATTAAGTCTGTGACAAGTCCAGTCAATGTTTCTAGTCAATGTTAAACTGAGCAGGGAAAAATGCAAATTAATAATCCTTTTTCCCATATATGACTGTATGAAATATTTCACTGCAATCAAAAGAGAACTGTTTTATTTTCTTTCTCTGGAAAAATATATACCTTGACAAAGAATGGTATTGACTGTGCTACAACCAACTGTCAAAAGCAGACCATATTTTAATTCTGCTCTCTCCAAGACTAATTACAACCTCAAAAGGCCTTCCAGACTTAATGTCTGTGGTTATAACTACTTACTCAAAGGTACTACAGAGAACGATTCCCTTTCATTATTCTAGAAAACCATAGGTCACCATACAATTTGTAAAAATAAAACCAACACAAGAAAAAGTCCACTCATGACAAATATCTTCCCAGCTAAGCAGCAGTTCACAGTTATCACCACTCAACATGACAAAAATTATCTCTGAGAAAGGAATTGAAAGTGAAACTTATTTATGAAGAAGAAACTTGGAGACTTTCCTAGCTGCCATCCAATGTCCTCATGTCTGGGAAAACGAGCTTGTTTGCCTTAAAGAATGATGTAACACTTTCTTTCTCTGACTTTGTAGAGAAACATACATTTGCACCTCTGTACATTGGTAGAGCACTGTCTGCTGAAAGGCAGAAAAGGTCCCACAGGTATCTTGCAAAGCCTTGTGCACAGGACAGAAAAACAAAAATGCCCATCAAGCTAACAGTGGAGAGTGAAAAGAACCATGACAGCAATCAAAAATCTGAAGGACCTCTAAGACCTTAAGTTCCTGCTCCTAAGCTGTTAAGTTCCTACGGTGCTTTGTCTTCTTGGCTGGAACGCTGCCCCATGGTGGCCTGGGGGTACTGGTTGACAGCAGCTGAACGTGAGCCAGCAGTGTGCCCAGGTGGCCAAGAAGGCCAGTGGCATCCTGGCCTGTATCAGGAACAGTGTGGCCAGCAGGATTAGGGAAGTGATCATCCCCCTCTGTACTCAGCACTGGTGTGGCCACATCTTGAATCCTGTATTCAGTTTTGGGCCCCTTACTACAAGAAAGACATGGAGCACATACAGAGAAGGGCAGCAAAGCAGCACAGCTAGTGAAGAGTCTGGAGCACAAATTTTAATAGGAGCAGCTGAGGGAGCTGGGGGTGTTTAGCCTGGAGAAAAGGAGGCTCAGGGGTGACCTTATTGCTCTCCACAACTACCTGAAAAGTGGCTGTAGTGAGGTGGGGGTGCGTCTTTTCTCCCATGTAACAAGTGACAGGAAAAGAGGAAACACTCTCAAGTTGCACATAGGGAGGTTTAGATTCAACTTTAGGAAAAAATTCTTCACGGAAAAAGTTGTCAAGCATTGAACCAGACTGCCCAGAGAAGTGGTGGAGTCACAATCCCTGGAAGATTTCAAAAAATGTATGGATATGGCACTGGAAGACATGGATTAATGGTGGCGCCAGGTTGACTGCTGGTCTTTTCCAACCTTAACAATTCTATGATTCTTTGAACTCTGCCTTTCAGGCAATCACACAAGCAGGCTAACTGCAAAGCTTCCAGGTTCTGGGATTCACCAGTATCATAGTACCCTAGCAGCAATTTACAGCTGTAAGAAAAAAATGGAAAGACAAGTTTGGAGACTAGATTAAAATCTATTAGGTTAATAAGGACTAAATACATTTGCAACACTGGTAAAAAACATGCTTTCTCCTGAATTCTACCCCACAACTTCAGGAAAGACAACATAAAAGCCAAACAACCATCAAAAAGTAGTGTTCTGAGAAGGTAAAAAGTGCTTCACTCTGAATCTTCTGTCAATATGTGGTCTGCTATTTGTATAAGTATCTGCTTTGTTACCTCAAGTTTACTGCCCTTGGTATCAAAAAATTGCCAGAGGTTTTAGGCCTGGCTTTTATATGTGCCTGTTCAGTTCTGGGCCCCTCAGTTCAGGAAAGATCTTGAGGTGCTGGAGCGGGTCCAGAGAAGAGCAACAAGGCTGGTGAAGGGACTGGAGCACAAGTCCTATGGGGAGAGGCTGAGGGAGCTGAGGGTGTTCAGCCTGGAGAAGAGGAGGCTCAGAGGTGACCTCAGCACTGTCTAGAACTACCTGAAGGGAAGTTCTAGCCAGGTGGGGGTTGGTCTCTTCTCCCAGGCACTCAGCAATAGGACAAGGGGGCATGGGCTCAAGCTCTGCCAGAGGAAATTGAAGTTGGAGATCAGAAAAAAATTCTTTCCTGAGAGAGTAATCAGGCATTGGAATGGGCTGCCCAGAGAGGGGGTGGATTCACCATCTCTGGAGATTTTTAAACACAGATTGGACATGGCACTGAGTGCCATGATCTAGTAAATGGACTGGAGTTGGACCAAGGGTTGGACTTTATGATCATGGAGGTCTTTTCAATTCTATGATTCTATGATTGATTCTTTTTTTCTTTGGCATTTTCTCCTTCTCTTCATCTGTTTTCCAAGGCTTATTGCTCAGCTTAACAAGGGAGTAAATGGGGATTCTTGAACATTGGACATTACGAAAAGTTTCTTCACTGAGGGTGTGGCCACTGGGACAGGCTCCCCAGGGATGCAGTCACGGGACCAAGCCTGCCAGAGTTCATGCAGTGTCTGGATGATCCTCTTAGTCATATGGTTTATTTTTAGGTAGTCCTGTGAGGAGCAGGGAGTTGGACTCGATGATCCTTATGGATCCCTTCCAACTTGAGATGCTCTATGATTCTATATTATGCTGCTGCTATGGGTTTCACCTTGGGAAGATAGGATTCACGTAGAAAAGAAAGGGCTAAAAGATACACAATGAGACTGACCTGGAACCCTTTCTTAGGATGTGAAATAAAGATTGTGTTCCTTGTTTCAGAAGCCATAAATTATATGTATTGGCCAAAAAATTGAAAGCTGCTATTTTTACCATCACATGTACCATTCAAGCAAGATAAGTTTGCTAATACTTTATCGTAAGCATTCATAAATAATAATTTTTGCCATGCAATGCATTTATATATTTTCTACAAGGATGGAAATAAATTTAACCTAGTACATCAAGAAATGAATAGTGCAGAGCCTATCTTCAAAAAAACAAAGCTGCTTTCAAAATAGGATCACGACATCAAAGGGCTAATAAAAATTTATCATACTGTCATGGGTTTGGCTGATGGGCCTAAATTTGGGCCTTGGAGTTCAGATTTAGGCCTGAAATTGTCAGCTGCCTTGAGCTGGGCTGAGCTAGCGAACAGCTGACTTCTTCTAGCCAATAACATTGTATTCCATACCATTTTACATCATCTCAAAAGGGGTAAAATCCAGTGTGTGGGTGTGGCTTAGTCAGTTTCACCATGGCTGAGGTGCAGGGAAGACATGCTACACCTTTTCTGCTATCTTAGGCCTTGCTCCTGCTTCGGCTGCTGCTCCTTGCATTTTGTTTGGTTTCAGGGAAGTAGAAACATTTTGTTGTTACTCTTTTTGTTTCTTGCTGAGTGCCTTTTGGAGTGCTTATGGATCTAGAGTAATACACTTTGTATTAATTAGGGAGTGGGAGGTTATTTCTTGTTATATCTTGTTAAAACTTGTGTAAGAGTGTGTTATATTGTAGTTTTCTTTTAATTTTCTCTTTTCTGTATAAATACATGTAGTTAGTTTCAGAAGAAACCTGGTTTAGAGTTTTTTTTCCCTTTCCTTCTTCTTCCCTTTTCCCTTGGCTGGTTGGGGGGAGGAGGAACCTTTTCTCTGTACTTGGGCAGTTGGCATTTTGCCAGCTCAACCCAAGACAGATAAATGGTGCATTGGCCAGGAAACGAGCAAGGACATTGGCAAGTGTCCCACAAAGTTGGCAGGGTTCCCGGGAGCATTGTTATGGAAACATTCCTTGTTATCTGCTTTGCTTTGGAACATTCTGAACAAATAATACAAACAATGTTCTCTTGCTACTGGATGCTCGTTTTATTCCTGTTACTGACTGTTTTTGTGAGTTCACACAGTCCCAGTTGTACCTGCTGTGAATGCAGCCACTGCAAAGAGAAGCCTTACAGTGAAAGCAAGCTGTCTTTCTTTCCTGCCTCACCTCGACAGAGAGCAAACCCCAAGAGTGAGTCACATGGTGAACTGTCATCCTTCCTGTGTGACCAGGGGAAAGACATGAGGAGGTGGGACAGTGCATCTACTTCTGTGCTTGAAGTCCAGGTATGGAAATCAAAACGTAAGAAAGCTGGTACAAAGCTGTCCACATGTTGAAGCAGAGATCCCAGAACAGAGCCAAGAATCGTGATGAGGCTGCCCTGCCTCCAGCCAGGAGGAGGAGAAGGAGAACAACCGAGTCTACTAGACATTACTGAACCAAAGAAGTAGACATTACAAAGTATTCCACACGTGTTTTCCACGTAAGAGTAAGAGAAAGAGTAGCTCTTCCTGCTTCCAAGACCTCGAGCAAAGAACCAAGAGAGCTTAGACAGTCCCGTGTCTCTGTTAGTGTTTTCCTAGCTCTAAATATTAGTGAAATTGTATCGTTGCCTGTTCCTCTCCTTTCTTAAAGTTGTTAATTGTATTCATTTGTTTCATTTTTTCTGTTTTAGTTTCATTTTGTCTTACTTCTTGTTGCCCATTCCCTTCCCCCTTTCTCCCTTTCCCCTAGAGTGAAGTCCACATAGTGTGTAAATTGCATACGTGTTTGTAAATGTTAGAAAATATAATTCTTTTTTTTAAGTCAGTTCAGTTTCTTTTTTTGAGTTCTTTTCTTTGCAGTTTTTTTCCCTTGCTAAGAAAGCTCTGAGAAGAAAGAAGAAAGCAGTCCAGAGTTAGTAAAAAACTAAGCCAAACCTGAAACACATACCTAGATTGAAAATATTTTGAGCCCAGAAGCTCGGATCACAGTGAAACTGGATGGTATTGTTGGTCACTGGCGAAGGGTCACATCTTGCTCGGAGAAGATACCGCAGTCGATATGTAATCTACAACAGGAACAAAAACAAGACTTTTTTTTCCTCTGGGGCCAGAGCCATGAGTCTGAACACCATAAAAAACTCGAACACACAGACACACACACACACCCCCGAAACCAACCAACGAACCAAAACAAAAACCCCAAACAAGCCACTAGAGAATTGAGGTTAAAGATGGAGACACTTGTCCAAGCTACAGATAAAGAGATATTTTTAGTATATTTCCCTTATTCCAACTGTAGTTTTAAAAAGAAATCAATTACAGCCTAAAAAACTAAAAAAAAAATCTTCCCTGTAGAAATACATATCCCTTCACAAACTTGGGTTGTTAACATTCAGTGTCTTTAACTACTTGTAAGTGAAATACAGATTCACATAATCATTGTTGTGTTCCCCCCCACAAAATCTATGTTAGCCCATTCATTTTTCTTTCCAAGAAAAGTTTGCCATCCATTTGGCAACAAGTATCATGACAGGGAATTTTCCTATGTACTAAATTTAAGTTTTCTTCAGACAGCCAAAGAACAGATTTTTATGAAGTCTGTCTTTGAAAACTCTCTGATTCACAGATATTTTCAGATTATTCCATTGTCTTGGTTCCAAAGGACTGGACTATGATTACACAAGAGAATATTCTCCCAAACACTCCATATTTATCTAGTTCCCAGACAGAAAATGTTTTCTTGTAGTTGTTTCACTAGAAGTATCAGGCATTGATACACAGGGACTAATTTAGGAATCACAAACAGCAGATACAGAAAAAAAAATTGAGGAGGTTAATACTTGTTTGTCTTGAATGATAGATCACTTCCTGCAAAAGTTCAAGAGACATACTTGTCAAAATCATCTTAACTGTTTTAAATGATACTAGTCTGTTGGGGTTTTTTTACAGAGGAATTTTATAAGAGCTTCCAGTTTACAAATTTTAATTTTAGGTAGGACAGTTTAAGACTAGATTAAGAAAAAAAAAAAAGCAAGATTTAAGTTTCATTTAATGACCATGGAAAATTTTATGTGTTGAAAATAAGATTTCTTAGTATTTCTGTGTACACTCCCAGAATCAAGTATATGGCACTACAGAAATTCTAGTCTTTCATCCTTTTACCAATACTGGCCACACATAGTTCTTGTCATAGTTTGCTCCATTACTTTGCTATTACTGTGCACACACATATACTGTAGATAAACTCCTGACTAGACTAGTTACCTCCTGTTAGCAGTAGTGGTAGCTAACAACATTTAGTTTGTGCTAGAGAACTGTGCTGGGAACCTCTTCCTGCAAACTGTTTAGTGTGCTCTTTCCCTGCAGGGCAGCCTTTGAGCGGTAACACTTAAGTCTGATGGGGATTCCTCTCTCCTGGTTTGATGTGGTTGGATATGCCAGAGCAGAAGTCTCACATGCTCCATCATGCAACACTGCTCAGGAATAGGTTTTTCCAGATGCCCACAGACAGGTTAGTTACTCAACTCCCAACTAACACCAGCTTTCTAAAGCTCAGTCTGTTCCTTTGAAAAATATTTCTCATTTGGTGAGGCTTTATGGGCGAGATGGTTCTTTTCTTCAACTGCATACTGCTTATATGATTAAGATGCCTGCAGTACAACTTGTTTTCTAACTCACTTAGCAGAGTCTTTGTGGCAACACTATGCAATTGTATCATCAGTTTTATGTCCTTTTTCTCTATTCAATTAAAAAAATATGATTTGCTGAGGCAATATAAGGCAAGCCAAATGAATTTAACTACTTGGAGTTGATAAAACCAAGTAATATTCCACGATCTGCTACAGCCTGCAGTATCAATAATGGACATTAAAAAAAAAGAATAAACCACCCTCAAAACTGAACAACAAACCCCAAACCAACAAACAAAACCCACAGAATCCCCTGGTAGGTTCAAAACTATGCAACGAGAAAATAAAAAACTTTGTGAACTCATAATAGGAATTTCAAAAAAAGATTTAGAATCTTTCCTCATAGACACAGATTTTTATTATCAGGATAGTACAATTGAGTAACCTTTGGACAAATCATGATCAACTTTTGGTTTGTTTTTTATTTCAAATCTTCTAGGATATCTGTTCACCAGGAGGAGTCAGCTTAGTGAGAGCACATGCACTCAGATTCCAAGTGTCATTGTAGCAATGAAATATTTAGTTTTGCAACTGTTTGCATGGACAAACAAAAGCCTCTGCTTCATTTTTATCAATTTTGGAAGACTTTTAGTGGGAGACAAGTCTGAGAACAAAGAAATACAGTACTTTTTGCACTAAAATGCTACATCTCAGACACTGTGATATATACCATCTTTCATTAACTCAGAAGCTGTAGCAATTATTGAAAAGAAGTGCAGTGATGATGCAGGACACACAACCTTTTGTCCCAGTGTTTCAGGGCTTCATAGTTTTCAACCCAGTGAAAAGGAGCTGCTCCTATTTCTGCAGACCTACAACAATTCTGTAGCAGTTTAACAGAGACTAACACAGAGATAATTTATTAGAAATAGTCTGTGTTTATATTTAAGAGAAAACCGTGAAAAACTACATATAAATATTCCAATTAGTAGAAAGTAATTAAAGATTCTAATACACTAGTACTACTGACAAGCGTGTGTGTGTATCTGCTTAAACTATAGTCTCTAAATAAATGGAGAGACCCATCTTCCTAACCTTACCAAGCGTTTGCTGTACAAGAGGGCTGTGCTGCTCCCACTGGAAACTGCCCATTCGGAAAAATTCATGACATGTTCCAGCTGTTTAGAGAGACCTGCCACTTCCTGTTGTTGCTGCAGAAGTTTCTTCTGGTGCTCTTTTGCCAGAGTCTGCAATTAGAAAAGCAGTTCCAGTCAAATGGTTCAACTTACAGTTAATAGGCATTAGCTTCCATATTTGTAGTTCACAATGATCAAGTGGTTTCACTTAGCTCTTCTCAAAAACACTCCTGGTCCCCCATGCAGCTATCAACCAGAAAAGTCTGTAAACATTCACTCAAGATACCAGGATTTTGTACGCTAATTCCCATTTTCTCTTACTACATATTTATATAAATATATATATATGTGTCTGTGTCCGTGTGTGTGTATGTGTGTGTGTGCACGCTTGTGCGTGTGCGCCTCTTTATACACACGTATTTTAAAATTGGAGGTAATATATTTTTCCAGGTATCCATTCTAGACAATTCTACCCTGTGATTTGCTATTGAACTGCTAAATTTCTGATGGGAACACTTTTCATGTATGATGCATAGAACTATGACTTGTAGAAGCAGGGAGAAAGAAGCTGGGCTCAGAAACAGCCCTGATTCCCAAAGCAGGGAATGCAGATTATAATTACAAACAAAACAGCTACCACCCCTCAAAAATCAAACTCTCCTCCACCAAAACACCACTTGCTCAAGTTGCTTGTACAGGACATGTCTCCACTTTGGAACTGTGATAGGACATGCACAAGGGACCAGTGCTAGAAATGTTTTTTACTTTAATGTGAATACATAGGAAAAAATATTAAGACTGGTATTTTTGTTTCTTAGAAATTAAATTACCTCCAGTTGATGTAGTAAAGCTTTTCCCTTTTTATTTATTTCCACCATCAGTGTAAATATGGCAACTTTAATATCCTGTTCCACCTGCTTTTGATTCTGATTCACTTCAAGAATTCTGTAAGTAAACAGAATAGAAAATAATATTCTTTAGTTCACAAACCCACCCACTACACAGTAGTGAAAAAAATCTATTGCTGAGACTACAACATTTCTTAGTCATACACACCAATTAACACACATATCATCAGATATTTATAGCCAAGAAAATTACTGGGAGAAATGGAGCAAATAAGAATGACCTATGATAAAATTAATTAACTGGTGGCAAATTCTAATGCCGTAAATCTGTAAAGTTACTGACATCTGTCACTGATAAAAAATTAGTGCTCATTGTAGAGTTGAAATTCTCAATTTTCAGTTGTCCAGTCCATTTCTGGAATGGTCGGGTCTATGGCAATCAAAACTGTTTAAGTCTAATTTCCATCTAATGTAGAATAGCACTCCAGAAACAAACCCAGTACATTTTCTAATTTAGCTATTTTAACAACAGTGCTCAAACTCATAACAGCAAAGCTGAATCTTATATTGTGAAAATCTCCTCTGCTAAGATGAAGGAAGAGTTCAAGTTGCACTCGGCATCGTGTACTGTTTTGAATCTCCCTGGGTACTGCTGCCTCTGAACTCTGCTGAAGGAGCAGTCACAAAGGCCCACTGCAGACTGAATTTACAGATTTATTTTTCTCCTAGGTTTGTAGTACCAAATGAATAAAGCCCCGAGCATAAAAGTATTACATAAATCTTCAAATACATGTCACAAGCATTATGAAAGCATGAGTCATAACCTTTCACTTTCCAAGAGGGATCTACACTAAGAAACTAAGTGTGATGATGGTGGGGAGGCATTTGAGATTGCTTTCTACAGTCTTTATTGCATAAGTTGCTTTGTTGCACCCAAGCAGCTACTGCCCATTAAGTTCACAGGCTGAGCAAAAGAGTTACCTAACACTGCCAAGCACACTGAACAGGCAACAGTCACTACAGTGAACTGAAGACTGTAGAATTTCTCTTTCTAGAAGAATAAAAGGATAGAGGTAAAAAAGACACTAACCTAAACATTTCAAGAAATTACAGTATATGTAAAGTGGCCCTCTGTCAGTTTTAACCTTGAAATCTGATACATACCTGTTTTGGATCTGCTTCCCTGTATATTTTATGTATTTAGTCTTCTCCATCAATTTGGTGATTAGTGTCTCAATGATCACTTTCTGGTTCTGAAAAGCTTCTTCTATAAACTGGTACCTGTAGTAAAAAGCATTGAGTATTCACATATGCAAAGGGTGTGATATACTTGCTAAAAAGCAGAGTGCCTTACAAAATACTTCTTTAATTGAAGGAAGGTGCTGCTGAAGTCATCATGGAAGCATGTCAGCAAATGCTGACGCACTTTATTTATAGTGTATTTGATTGTATAGGCTATTTTGTGTGATATCGGGGGGAGAATTTATGATTTTCATAAATATGAAAGGATATTGTGTAACCATAGCCTAATTTTAGTAAAAGAAAAATTAATGGTTTGATATTGCTATCACTTTGAATATGAAAAAGCATGCAAGCTATTTCTTTGTGCAAGACAAGGATACAGAAATAGAAGAGATTGTTGAGTAAGTGAAAGTTTTAATTTCAAATCAAACATTTTCAATCAAGGAACTGAAATAATCAACGATTTGAGGAGAAAAAGAGGTGGTGCATTCTGAGAGGGATATAAATCCTAAGAAAAGGAGAATTCAAAAGGAAGACTGCAACTCTCTGCAAGAGCAACATTAAGCCTGTTCCAAGGAACAACAATGGTAACACTTCTCCACCTACTGATGTTCACCTAGTCAGGCAAGCAAGATTTTTGGGTGGTTACATCAGGTATAGTGAGCATATAAACATTTAACCAGAGCGCATCTGTCCCATATCACTCCTGCATGTGTTAACCAGCAGGATTTTTATCTTTTACTCAGAAGTTGTATATAATTCTGCTTTTCAGCTTCTGGGGCCAGTAAGAGATGACCAAAGAACAGGCACAAAAATATTTAAGTGTTATAAATAGTGCTGTCAAATTACAGTATAGCCAAACTGTAGGTTTACTCTTCCTTTGGAAGGGCTCTTCACAGAAAAAAAATCCTCATTTGCTCCATTCTGAAACTGTTTGGTAATGTTCTGTTATATAATCATCTCGTTGAAGGACAAATGGAGAAATTACACATAAGTGTATAGTTGCATAACACAGGCCCTGCGCTTTCTAAGGACTCTCTGAAGAGCTGCATAGCAACAAATTCTATACAAATAACTTGACAGCAAAAGAAAAGTCTCGTGTTTAGGTCACCAGATTAACAACTGGAAGAATTAGGTTTTCTTCTTAACTAACATGCACTCAGCACTCACATTCTTTTGGGTACAATCTCTGTTTATTTTCGAGCTTCATTTCCAAGCAAAAAATTTATTTTGCCCTTTTTTCACCTGACTCTATTCCATCCCGTTAGAACTACAAACTACTTCAAGCTATCTGGAACATGACACTTAGTGTTGGACTTGATGGTCTTGGAAGTCTTTTCCAACCTGGTTAATTCTATGACTCTATGATCTTCCTACAAGGGAGATGCATAAAACATACACTTTGTTTTGATACCTGTGCTCTTTGTGCTCCAGTAATTGACAGTCTCGGCAGGTCAACTTGTCACAGGTTTCACAATACAACTTCAGCTGCTCCTTTTTGTGGTAAGGGCAAAACACAGGTCGCTGACTGGTCACACCAACTGCCTCTGGTGAATAAAGGGAGATGTTAGTCAGACTTCTGAACTTTAAATAGAGATTTGCATCCTCCTGTTTTTTCTGTACCATAGTCCTCCCCTAGATGCTACAAGTGTGTTATCAAGCCACCTGAACAGCCATAAGCTTAAATTAAACTGCAATGTCTCACTCTTGCTCAAGCATGGAGCTATCATGCTCTCTCATGGAAAATGTCTAGAACCTATTTCACTATTATAATCTATTATGGCCTCACAAAACTATTTACCAAAGGAATTGCCAGTACTGCTGCAGCTGCAAAACACTGCACAACCAGCAAGTTCCTTTCTTAAACAGACAAGGAGATGGCTGACTTAATTTGTGCCCCGTCTTCTTCCTCAGCTGAACTGGTGAAAGGGCCACTGAGGATATCAACACACAGGCATTCAAAAGTGTAAAACACACAGAATGTAATAACCAGGAGTTACTAACTTCCCTTCAGGATCCCGTTCTAAATGGGTGAGAGGTCTCACTTCAGTTTCTAGTGAGTAAATATTAAAGAGCATAGGAAACACATGAAATCTGTTATCTAAACAACGTAACCGACAAAGCCAACTTTCCTGGGAGTTAGGCTGGACAATGAGTTCATGTGGATTTTATTGGCTTCACTCTGCAGCCCATCCTTCACTGCAGATCAATACGGTCTCTTTTCTGTACCCATTCCTCTACTTATTTTCAAGAACTCTAGAAGAAGTTATTTTCAGATCTGCATCCTTGAAGGAGGCCTAAATGAACTGAGACCATTCCTACCACCAAGTCATATTCTGCCTAACAGTCCTCAGCCACTTTTACCCACTAATTTTTATCCTTTTCTGAAAGTACACTCAGTGTACACTTTTGACTATAACCACATGTGAAAATGGGGTACAGAATACAGTGTGTATCTTCAAAGTATCATGGCTGAAGATATCCTTCGGGCAACAGATTATAGAAGGTAAATCCCACATTATATATAAAATGCACAGGACTAGACAGGGTGGGAAGACAATACATCTCTATTACAATGCATATATTTAAAATAATATATAGTAATTTGTAAATATCATATAAAAATTCTATATTTACAAGAAAAAATATGTAAGTCCAATGGATGCATTAGAACCAGTAAAATGTTTGTCAGCACCTTATTATGTTTATTATTGTTCTACAATCTCAGCAAAAGGCAAGAAACAACTGGAAAAAAACTGAAACAGAACAGGTTCTCAGTGAATAGAAGCACAACGTTTTGAACCACAGAATAGCCAGGATTTCTCAGGGAGGCTGTACTTTACACCACATTCACCACTGCTGGTTCCCAAGGCCCAAATGGATAAAGGTCAGAGCAATTGGATCTGAATGCTTTAAGCAGGAGGCTGGACTAGGAATCTCCTGAGGTCCTTTCCAGCCTGAATTATCCTAGATTCTACTGAGGAAAAACACCTCGGTTCATAACATACTTCTCTTTCATTTCTAAGGCAAAACATTTCAAACTTAAAAGATACTTAGCTAAAACATGAATTCCAGCAGATTTTTTTGCTAACTGGGTATGCTTATTATCAGAATGCTGAAAAATTACAATATATTAGTGCTCCTTTTGCTGTGGAATACAATAATAAAGCTCATATAAACCATCTGGTAGACCCCCAGACAAACTTAGAGGAGCCAAATGCCTAAAGAAGTATTTTCTGCAGCTGATCTCTGAAGTCTAGACAATAATTTGCAGTCATTCCAGATGAGAGATAAAACCTATGTGTATTTTTTGGTTTAAAACACTTTTCATAAAGAAAACCCATAAGAACTAACCAACCTGCAGGGTTTTCTTACCACTATACAGCCTATCTGACAGAAAAAAAACTGATAGAAAACCAGCTTTCATAGCCCCAGCCATGGTGAAGTCTCATTCAGTAGTTATGTTCTAATCCACCTAATGTTTAAAATAAAGTTTCTCTTTTGTTAGCTGCTTCAATTAAGAGATCCACTTAATTGGAGATCCAAAGAACCACCAAAATTTGTTCAAATGATTGCAGCCTTTAGCAATGAAAATTGAAGGAAGTGACTGGAAGGCAGGAAACCATGAAAACAAATTCACCACCAGCCAGAAAAACAACATATGTCCACTAACACATATGCACCGAAGGGTTATATCCCAATGAATCTTTCCTTTTACGTTTGCTAGGATGCAGGAATACAAGTTTTAACGTGTATCACTTAAAAAAATAAAAAGGCAGTGGTCCAACATAGTTTTCCAGTGGAGACACACATTTTTTGGGAAATTATAAATCAAGAGTGTTACCTGGAGATACCTCCTCTTTCTGCCTCACAGTGTGATCCTTTGTGAATTTAACCCTCTGGTGAGCTCTGATGCAGGTCTTGCACAACCATTCTACACATTCCACACAAAACCCATGAGCTTCTGCATTGTCTTCACAGCTTGTGCAGACCTGACAAGAGGAAGACAAGACAGCTGTTAAAGTAAGTTTGGAATATACATACAAGCCATTGTTCATACATCATCTGTGCACTGCTACAGTTTTCTGAAAACAGTGAAATGAGAATGGAAAACTGCCCGAGGTACAGGAACACTATAAATAACTGCATAAAAGTAATTGAACGTGACTTTTCAAAGAGGTCATTTTGTCAGTGTCACTCTAAAATCTTTACTTGACACGATAAAAGTCAAGCCACTACTTTCTGCCAGTCACTGCACCCTTAGAAGCCATACAATGTTTACTATATACAAGATGCTGTTGTGAAATATTTCCTAATGACAGAACATGATCAGCACTGCTCTGATTTTAGAAGCCTCTCTCAGTTCCCACAGCAGCTTTCATTTTAGTTTCTGGTCCCCTGCTTTAGAGTTTCAGGAAGCAAACACAGCAGGGTTCCTCTCAAGAATCTCTGCATTGCCATTTAAAGAGAGTATTCCAGTTAAATTTATCTGAAAAGCTACCCTAGAACAGACTTGCAGCCAAACCATAATAATTTTCAAGCTGTGGCCTGTTAATTCCTGGGGACCATCCCAAGAGAGCTAGAAAAAAATTAATCAAGGAAAACAAACGTGATAGCGGACCAAGACCTCTCTGCCCAGATACATATACAAGACAAAATTGCTATGGAACCACAATTTGAACAACACATTGACAATTCTGCATGACAGACAACAACATTTCACATGCTCATAACATTATTTAATTTTTTACTCCTCCTTTACAATACTTCTGTAGCAGTCCTACCTTCAAGGGGGTTTTAGTAGTAAAAATAGTGAACATTCTTATGCAGATACTTGTTCAGTAACTACCTTCCACTTCTGTCAACATTTAGCACTGCTGCAAACCAAAGCCTCGAGGCATCTGAAACCTGCTATATCCTACAGATCACAAGGACAGAATTCTGCTTGCAGGTGCAACCAGGAGAAATCTTCAGATTTTAGTTTTGTTTTCAGTTTGATTAAAAAAAGACAACGAAACAACTTCTGCACCCACACAAGGTAAATATAGATTAAGTTAAAGAGGAAGCCAATATTTACATCCTATGCAAATAGAAAATACATACATAGAACTATGTCCCAGTTTCCCCTTCACAAAAAAGAGGAAAATTAGCACAGAACTTGCCTTAGGCCACATAGCAAGTTACTGACAGAACTGGAATTTGAACATAGAAGTTCCAGATTCCCAGTGCTGTGTTTATTCCTCTGGATGATGCTGCCTCTCAAAGCATGTATCTTCTGAGAAATGAAGTTACAACACAAGGGTTATTAACCCCTCCTGTTGTAACTTGGAGTTTGAAGCAGTTTCTTTTCATTAAAGGTGACTTGCAAAGGAGAAATAAATTGGGCTTGTGCCCCTTTTTCTGTTTCTTTACAAAAATGAGGCCTGAAAGTTTTATTTTTCAAAATAATTTCAATTTTTGTCTTCTCCATGGTTTTAAATCCCCATCTTCTATTAGCAATAAAAATTTCTAGTCCTATCCAGACTACTATAATAATGGCCAATCTTCGTGAATGCAGATTTGGGCAGGGCTCTCCCCACGTGGGTGTGCCCTTCCAGCCTGTGCAGTGGATTTTTTAGGTGAGGCACAGCGTGCACAGAACTGGCCCCACCGTTTAAATCCTGAGGTCCATCTGCCACGGCCGAGTGAGCTTGGACAGTGACAGGGAAGTCCTCGGGACTGTCACAGCACCCGGTACTAACCGGGTCTGACCATGCTGAGCATCCGAGATCTGACGGGATGGGATGGCAGGGAGGCATTTAACTGCCAGGGGACGGTCCCCACTGAGACTCGAACTCAGGTCCTTGGGATTCAGAGACCGGAGTGCTCTCCTTTACACCACAGGACCGCCCAATCCAGACTACTAGACTAGGGAGAAATACCAAGGTCAGGACATCACAAAAAAAGGTCTAGAAAATGGAAATAAAGCAATTAAAGGAAGTGAAATGTGATCAGAAAATTAAAAAATTTTACTTGCTGTCCTGAATTCAGCTGGGATATAATGCTTTCCTTTTTTCTCAGTAGCTGGCACAGTCCTGTATTTTTGGATTTATATGACAGTAATGTTGATAGCAACAACTAGAACATCAGTGTGTTAAGAAGTGCTTATCCAAAGTCACAGGCTTTTCAGCTTCCCATGTTCTGCCAGTCAGGACATGCACAAGGAGGGAGCATGGCCAGGACAGCTGACCTGAAGTTGCCAAAGGGATATTCCATACCATGTAACATCATGATCAGTACATAAACTGTGGGGAGTTGGCTGGGAGGGACTGGGCTGGGCATCAGTCAGTGGGTGGTGAACAATTTTACTGGGCATCACTTGTTTGTCTTGGGCTTTATTCCTCTCTCTCTTCGCCCTTTTCATTACTACTACAATTATTGTAATTATATAATATTACTTTACTTCAATTATTAAACTGTTCTTACCTCAACCCGCAGTTTTACCTTTTTTCCCCCAATTCTCCTACCCATCCCACTGGATGCAGGGGGTGGGAAGTAAAGTGAGAGGCTACACAGTACTCGGTTCCCAGCTGGGGTTAAACCATAACACTTGCTATTAACCCATAAATTCAATGACATTTTGGAAAAAAAAAAAAAAAAGAGGAGTATTCTTAAGGACTCAGCACAGCTACTTGGGGGAAAAAACTTAAAACAGCAAGTACCACTGAGGCGTTACTTCAATATTACATTCTGTTTGGCAGAAATTCCCATAAAAGAAATTCTGTCCTTTTGCCTTAGGTGTGCCAGTGCAACCCTCTGCACGACTGTGTGGTGTAAAACCAGACTGACTACATCACTGGAGCCCCAGGCTTGGTTACATCAGCACTGCTGACTGGGCACTGAACTGTTTTCAGAAGTTTTCAAATCACTCTTGCTGCCAGAGAGGTGTGATTTTGCAATGCCCCCAGATAACCAGAGGTGCAAGTCAGAGTGGAGAATAACCGACTGAATATTTGGTTTTCTAGTGTAAAAAAAACCCAACAGTGAAAACAAAATAAGAATTTAAAAAAAAATCTTTTTGGCATTCTATAAGTCAAAGAAGCAAAACACAGAATGAAAAAAAAAAAGGAAAAAGGTAGGAACTCAAAAAACAACAAACAAACCCCCCATAACAGCCTTTCCAGGTCACCTTTGGCAAAATTAGGCAGATAAACTTGCTACGTGCCATGGCATTTAAGTAAGTTCTAAGAATTTCTTTAGATATTCATTCCTCCTAGATTCCAAGAGCTTTGACTTTTTTTGTTTTTCAATATGCTTTATTGTTTTGTTCCAAGTGGTTTGACCTGCTATATGCAGAATAAGATGAAGATTATGATTCAATAACCAATAATCAGCTGCTGCCAAATGAATCAAAACTCCTCCTTTGCAGGGCCAAAAATATTCCAACTTTATACCCTTCAAAGCCACCAAGTTGATGCAAAAGAGATTTCTAAAGCTTTTCAAAGACATCATCACACAAGCTGTCAAAACAGCTATACCTTCTATGTAGAAACTAGATTTGCCTCTATCCACTTCTAATTTGAAATATACATTTTCAGGCATAGGTTGGATTTTGCTGTAATTCCTAGGTATTAGAATACGTCATACAGTTAAAGTATGTGGAATTACAATTACTGCAAATATTTGTTATGTTCTTACAAAACCTAAAACTTACTTCATTCTTATTTTTGTGAGTCATACAATCAGCATTTCAGTGATTTCAAAGAAAACTCTTCCTAGTTAATCTGTAAGCCTTTATTCTGGTTAGACGGACATTTATTTTAAATTGAGTTTTCCTTGTAATTACATTTAATTCACTTACTAGTTACAGTATTTATAACCCCAAGAAGTGTTCACTCATCCTTCAGTCAAATTTAATGAAAGTAGAAATTACTCAGCATGTTGCAGGTAAGTACTATTTTAAGTAAGCACACAAGCTTTTGCAACAGAAAAAAACAGATTTACATGCAAAAGTGTAGGTAATAGACCTGTCTTCTCAGCTACTGCAGAAACTAACCACTCTTTCAATTAAATATTCTTCGAGTATTAAAGAGATTAAATAATCAAACAAAGGTTTCAAAGGAAGAGAGCAAATTAAGTCGAGATGAATATTCAGTGAACTAACTCTCCAAACTTCACCTGTGTAAATCAGATGCAATGCTTTCCCCTGCTGGATCCAAAACCCATCTCTGATAACAGTTTTATAACTATCTCTTGGCACACACAAAATCACCAAAGACAGTGACAGTCTTTTTGGGCATTCCTGCTTGTATGAACCATGTGTTGATATCTCAAAATGCATGAATACTGATCAATATATCCTTCTTATCCCACCATCCCATCAACAAACACATCTCTCCAAAGCACACACCACCACGTTGTGACTCTTCTGGAGTCCATTACCCACTGCACTAAACCACTGGCTTTCAAAGATATTTTAGAATCATAGAATCGATTGGGTTGGAAAAGACCTCCGAGATCATCAAGTCCAACCCTTGGGCCAACTCCAGTCCATTTACCAGATCATGGCACTCAGTGCCACGGCCAATCTGCGTTTAAAAATCTCCAGGGATGGGGAATCCACCACCTTTCTGGGCAGCCCATTCCAATACCTGATTACTCTCTCTGGAAAGAATTGTTTTCTGATCTCCAACTTCAATTTCCCGTGGCAGAGCTTGAGCCCGCGCCCCCTTGTCCTATTGCTGAGTGCCTGGGAGAAGAGACCAACCCCCACCTGGCTGGAACTTCCCTTCAGGTAGTTCTAGACAGTGATGAGGTCACCTTTGAGCCTCCTCTTCTCCGGGCTGAACACCCCCAGCTCCCTCAGCCTCTCCCCATAGGACTTGTGCTCCAGTCCCTTCACCAGCCTTGTTGCTCTTCTCTGGACCCGCTCCAGCACCTCAATCTCTTTCCTGAACTGAGGGGCCCAGAACTGAACACAACACTCAAGGTGTGGCCTCACCAACGCAGAGTACAGGGGAAGGGTCACTGCCCTGGTCCTGCTGGCCACACTATTTTTGATACAGGACAGGATCCCATTGGCCTTCTTGGCCACCTGGGCACACTGTTGGCTCATAGGTTGGGCAAGGGTACAGCTTTTTTAAGCTGCTTAAGCAAACTAGTTCTTGTTGAGAAAAATACATAGTGGTTCCTCTGGCACCACACAAATCTAGAAAAACATTGCTCTAAATTGTCCTCATTAATCACCTCATTATGCCAGTCAGACTTGCTGTACCAGTATCCAGATGTAGCATCAGATCTAAGCTTGTACCTTGTTTTGTTCCTACATTCCCAGTATCTCCCATAGAGCCCAGGTGTTCTTCAGTCCTACTAAAATATTTAAAACTCTCAGGTCAGTAACTGGTAAAGATAGAGAAAGTTAAAATAAAAAATATTTTTACACACATTCTCTTTTGGACATAGAAGTTATGAGAATTAGGAGCTAGACTAAAATGAACTGAAGGCCCAGTATGCTGCACCAACATCCATGTTATCACCATGATCTCCTCTGCTACATCAGTCTCACACTTCTCATTTTTGCTTTCATAGCTTAGCACACACATTAAACTATTTTTTTCTGTTAAATTTCATCAATTTCCCTCACTTGTCTACCCTTCAGTCTTACCCAAATCCAGCACTTGCTTCAGTAATATCTCTTGGGTCTGCTCCTTTCCACTCACCCTTACAAATGAAGTGTAGTCAGTTTTAATTTTCAAACTTCTCTTTAGAAGCTGGTAATTTTCCCCAAGTCTTTCAAAAAAATCACAATTTGAAAAAAGTTATGAAGTATCTGCTCTTACAAAGTATTTATGTCCTAGTTGCCCACATCCTACAATTATTACTTTCAGAAGTATTGCAACTGCACTGCCTGGTTGTTTCTTTCCTCCTGGAAAGCTTCCTATGCTAACAGCCAGCACAAAATCTTTAGTGTTAGCCAGGAAAGCCCCTGTGGAATATAGAATGGGTAGCTTTACTTTCTTTATGCTCACTTCATTTTCTCCTGAAGTTTTCAATACTAATTGCTACAAAGCACAGCTATGTAAGTAGGGTACTGAACTGCCCAAATCAGGTTCAGATAAGATAAACTTAATTTTAGATATAACGACAGCACTTTAATGGATTCCAATTATTTTTCTCATCTCACAATGCCAGGCTCCATGATACGCCGTTCACTCCTATAGTTTTAATTCAATATGCTAAAAATTATTTTAGAATTAGTACAATTTTACATCTGAAACAATCAAACATTTAATTTCAGAGGTCTTTTGCAGTCTCTCTTGAATTGAAACAAAGTAGTCCTTCCTGACAACACACACATACAGGCTAGTCACAGATACAGACCAGGGGTTCTGAGCTACATTATTTGCACAGAACCCATCACCTGCCTCCAATTTTAATTTCTTAAGCATCCTGATAAAGCTGCAAAACTATCAAAGGCAAACTGACCATCTCAGTAGAAAAATTCAATAGAATAGCCAAAGTTTTTGACAGAATCTCTGATCCAGTACTTCTTGCAAGTGTCAGTATCTTTTCCACTTTAATTCCTTTGATCTGTTGCCTATCTTGCTAATGGCAAATTTTCTTTTCCTCTTTGCTCCTTCAAAGGCAAAACAAGACAGGCTGATTAGAAGGCTGTATCATCCTTAAACCTCATGATATTCCCCCTTGAACAGGGCACTAATCTCTTTAACTACTATTGATTTAACTTTGGTGTTCCTAAGCAGAGAAGTTTATAGAACAATGTAGCTTTTCTTATGTCAACGTACAAAGGAATGAAAAGAAATGTCATTATCATACCAAAATAAATCTATTCAAACACAGAGAACTGGACATTATTAATTTCCGAGAGGTAAGGTACATGCCCACTTAGCAGGCATCTAACAAAACATCTAGCTTCACTTTTTTTGAAAGAAAGTTAGCAGAAAAGCACATGAATTCTGCTGATTCTGCAAAAAAGCACATGAATTCTGCTGATTCTGCAAAAGTCTGCTGGTTTGGCTTCAAGTGCTGCAGAAAGTGTGCTGAGTTCAGCCAGGGAACTTAGCTAAAGAACAGGCTTGCTTTCTACATGCAAGGCTGCTGGTTTGTGTTGGGGAGAGGAAGAAACAAGTATGTAACAGAAGAGTAAGAGAAAAGGAGAAGGGATCCTAAGGAAACTCAAAGGCCTTCAAGAACCTCCCTGAGATCTGCTCACATCACTCAATGGATGGAATTCCCCACTTTCACAGAAAGGGAAGAAAAACTGGGAGAGTAAAGGGAAAGAAGGGTAGGGAACAGAGAGACAACAACACATGTCTCCACCCCCAAGAAAAAAAAATTCCAGTTTCTATCACCACTCCACAAAGCAGTATCTTAGAAGACCTCCTGGGTAACTAAGGAGAGAGTATGGTACAGGTCTCCCCAAATAATTCGGGACTGCTTCTGCATAACAAAGTTATTTGTTATTTTGGTTCTCTTCCTATATTTAAAGTCCCTATAAAAGTTATGTTCAAACTTTCAACAGGGACTATGCATTTTGCCAATCTTAATAGTACGGTATTGAGAGAGTTAGTGTAAATCTCATAGACACCAGAAAAAATCAGGTATTTTCCTGCAAAACAAAAATACAAACTAACATCTCACCCCTCCCAAAACACAAAAAAAGCAAAGGTCAACCAGTCCTACATTGCAAGAACACTGTTTGTACTTCCAGAGACTCACAACTCAATTTCAGTTTCTGGTAAGGTCTATCATTTCTCAGAAATCCAGTTTCGAAACTCCTTATAAGCTGAATACAGTTTAACATTTTCAAAACATGAATTCTCTTCCTCAGAGATGATGACAGCACTTACAGATTCAGCAGCCAGTGAGCTGGTATCATGACCCTGACTGGGGAATCTCACCTGTTCCCAAGAGACATGCCTGCTCACATATACCACCACAAACTTCAGGTAAGTTCTAAAACCAGCAGAATACACAATAAAGGAACTTCTAAAACACTGCCCCCAAAACAAACAAATCAAGAGCCAATGATACAGGCCCTAAAATAGGAAAGCAAAAAAAGAGGTATTTTCAAAACAAAAGGAGACCATCATCCAAATATTAGGGCATGAGTTGAAACGCAAGCCACATTGACATAGCAACCTTTTTGTACTATTATTACAAAGAATGCAGCAACATACAGAGAGGCTGAATTATTTACAGTAAGTTCCTGGAATTTAATAAAAAGTTTATTAATAGAAAGATACATCAGGTATTCTCTTACCAGCTAAAAATGAAGACATGCAATGTTTTGATAACAGAGATTACTAATCTATGGTCCTACACAAACAAAATTATTCATTTGGTACAGCTTCCACACTGGTGTTTGCCTCCTGAAAATCATAATGAGGAAAAAACCCACACTAATATTACTATTCTTCCATATAAGCAGCTTTTATGAGTCAGCTCTTACATGGCTGCAAAAAGAAGAAGAGGCAGTCTACACCAAAAAACCAAAACAAACAAGAAACCTCTAGAACACACCAGCTTCCCCAAAACAGGATGTTGAGCCTCTTCCTTGGCAACTTGACTCCAGCTATTTAGTGCCATGTTTTGTCAGTTCAGAGATAAGAAAAATAACACTGATGTCACTAGAGGATTCCATTTTACATTGAGATCTCCTGATATAGTGTTGTTTGAGTCTCTGTTTAAAAGACTGCATCAAGTATCCCCTCTGAGGTATAGAAATTCCCATTCTAATGCCTATTCCTTACTTTCATCTTTTGTTATC
Source organism: Sakesphorus luctuosus (assembly GCA_013396695.1). Classification (NCBI taxonomy): domain Eukaryota; kingdom Metazoa; phylum Chordata; class Aves; order Passeriformes; family Thamnophilidae; genus Sakesphorus; species Sakesphorus luctuosus. The sequence goes on along the minus strand of VWZD01000816.1, from coordinate 338,070 downwards.
ATGATGCAATTTTATATCAACAATTAAAAGTTTACAATAAGATAATCACCTTCTTCACATGCATTTTCATAGATCTGAACTGATTTTGTAGAGTAGCTGCCCCATGTGATGTCTAAGTACTTGACGTTCTGTCTGCCCGCGTAAGAACAGCAAAGAGGCCACACAGCAAGAAGCCAAGGATATGCAAACACATCCAAAAGGTGTTAACTTGATTACATGTTAATGCACTTACCTGATTTGATTTCTCTACTGTGCTACTGGGAACCTCTGTGGTATCCTTCACAAAAAAGTTATCTATGATGTGTCTCTCTGCACATTCCTGACCACAAATTGGACAGCGGATAACACCGACTGGGGGGGAAAAAAAAAATCTGATTATGCTTGCACAAACAACTTCAAAGACAACTCACAAGGATAAATACTTCTGAGAGGATGTTTTAATACTTTCCTGTCAATAAGGTGTGAGCAAAAGGAAGCTAATTCTCATTCATCACTGAAGTAACCTTTACCTGTTCTTCCCCAATGACATATTTTTTCAGCAAAGGTCAAACACCTTTTTGTTTCAATCCCATAAAGAATCTGCCTTAATCTTTTAAAAAATTAACTCCTTTACTCAAAAGGGAATGTATTCCCATTGATGACTTGTTATAGAATGCATTAAAGTAAACACTTATTAGTGTGGAATTATAATTAGTCACACTGAGTGGTATGACACACACACATACGAGCCAACAGTGTGACATGACTGACCTTCAATCATGTTATATCAGAAACAGAAATATAATACATTCAAAATTAACAAGGCATGTTGTAGAGAGGAAGAACAGACCTGTATTAATATTGTGACTACCTTCACACTAAGCAAAGGAAGGCAAGCAAGAAAGACACAGGAATAAATAAGCAAGGTCCTCTGTCTCCTCTCTGCAGGACATACCGGGGTACAATCCTAAGACAATAACATAATTAGGGCGCAGGTGGAAGAAAGAGCTGAGAACCAGGAAGACAATGGATTAAACAATTTGTTTTCAAGAGAATGAATAGGACAAAGTCAAGTTCAAAACTTGTAGTTCAGCTGTGAGTAGACTAGGTTAAAATGGAAAAGATCTATATAAACAATTTAAAAGAGACACTTTTCCTAGCTTACTAGCACTGAGGCTTGTTTTTATCATCCAAGAAAAATTTCTAAAATGCTGGGAACTAATATCTTGCTTTAAGAAAATTACCACAATCATTACAACCAAAAAAAGAAAGGAATTGAAACTAAGGTTGAAATAATCACTTAGAACATGAAGTTCTCATGTAAAAAACCCACAGAAGAATAGCCATGCAAGTTCACACTGAGATAGATTCTAGAACTTCAGTTGCCATTTGAGAGGAGAAATGGATTCAGGGCCTTAAAGATAATCACAGGCATGATGTAACCCAATGAATGTAGCACCAGTATATAATTCATCACTTGCATATTTAACTAATTCAGCATGGGCTTAATTCTGTTCCTCTTTCACTTTTACAATAAAATGTAGAAGTACAGAAAAAATATTTCACTTTCTGCAAAAGGACTTAATTCCTTGCTGTAAGTGCTCCATTCAAGATTTAGACAACTTTTTCACTAACATTCTTCCAAAAGATGCTCAAGATTGAACTGGCAAAGCACTACAAAGCAGCACACTAAAAGTCCACCAGTTTTACTAAAGCAATTCTTCACTCTGGAAATTCAGCAAGCAGTTTTCTGCTTGTTATCAAGGCATTGCACTTTCACGCCAACAGCTCTGATGTAAAGCCTGGTTTGACTGTAACTGCCATTTCACCCATCTGCATTTCATCATCTATTTGTGCAGCTTCCTTTGAGATACCAAATCTGTATTTTGGCTACAACTTTCAGTAACATTTTTTTATACCATCATCAGGAAGGTTAATTAAAAAATCCAACTCTGGTATATCAGGCAGTTAACAGAACTCCAAGTACAGAATTTCTCCTTTTATTAAGCAAATCAAGTTACTACAGTCAAAACTGAACACGTCTCCTAATAATCAAGCTACACATTTGCCAAAAAAGACTATTTTTTCTACATTTTTCAACAGTCCCAGATACTAAACACCCTCTTCCTGTTCCCTTGCTGCTCACTCTTGACCCTGACAAAATGCTCTGGGTCAACACAGTTGACTGAGTTGGTCTTTGCACGTGTTGGGGAGTTGGGTATAGACAGAGAACAAGACTGGCAAACCAATTCAGACATGGATGTGTGTCTCCTGCTCTGCCAAGCTTTACCTCCATCCCCTGTTCTGCTTCACTGAACAAATGCACTACTGCCTACGCTGAAACAAGCTGAGAAGCAGTAAGAGGATGGAAAGAGGACAACACCACCACCAAAGATCAAACATGTAATCACTGAAACAGAGCAGCAGCATTAAAGGGATTTTATAAATCAGCTTGAATTGAAAACACAGAGGGTAAGGAGGGGGAGAAATTAGGAAATGTTTTAACATAAACAAATTGTTTCATTTCCATTTTCACCAACACAATATTGCCAACTACCTATTCAAGAGATCACTTAAAATTTCCAGACTGAGATGGGAGAAGGAAAAAAGGAAAACAATCCACAACTCTCAAAATCTTCATGATTTTTTCTAGAATTCTTTATGCTGTTTAGCCTTAAGTCAGGGTTTTCTTCTGCCACTGTGTGAGGGAAAACTTGCTTTTGTTATAGTCCTGGATTGGAGACTGCTATACAAATCTGTTTTCAACCTCAGGATGGTGCATTTAAGTGAAACATCTTAAGTGTCAGGGTATGTTTTTGTCAAAGTAATTCTGTAAGATTCTTATTTCTTTTAAATGTAGCAACCATTTCCAGAGGGCTCCAACAAGAAGGTGAAAACATATTAACTATAGAAGGAGTTTCATAATCACTATGACGATAATTGTGGGACTAGTAAGTGATCAGATCTAAGATTTTCTTCTGTTCCTCTGTGTCAGGTGTAAGAAGTTAAAGAGCACAGTTTCCTGTCTCAAACATTGTTAAGGCCACAGAAGGTCTTTGTGACGAGATAAGCACAGAAAGGAGTGACAGGATGGCACCAAGTCCAGGCCTGTTAGAGGCAAGATCCTGGTTAACAGATCTGGACAAAAATTCCCATTGTGGCAAAGTGTATAAAGAAACAACTCCTCATACACATGTCAGTAGTCAAACAAAGATCTCCCCCAAGTTATGGGACAGATGGCATCTGCAACCACAAATGACCACAGAAGCACCCTCAATATGCCTCCATGATTACCTGGAACTTGGACTGTAAGACAAGCCACCACAGTGGAACCTGAGATGATATATCCAGGTGTTACCTCAGACCTAGGGGCAGGTAAACAAAGCCTAGGGAGCAGAATGTATCATTGATAAGGAACACAAAGAATGCAGAATTTACAGGGAGATTGCAACCACCAACTCAGTCACTGACCCAAGAAACACACCAACTCAAAAGTGAGACTGAGCATGCAGACTAACTAGGATTAGAAGTCAGGGAATCATTTAACCAATAGAATAAGGGAACTGTGTAGCCAATGAGCATTAATTGCTTTGTTTGCTAAAATGTATAAATATTGAAAATTTTTGAATGACCTTGGGACTCCCACCACCAAGAAGCCCAGGATAAAGAAGGACCAATGGGATGCCACCTAGATTCACGGGTGGCGACTACTTTCTGTTTGATCTCTCTCTCCCCACCTCTCTTTTCTATTTCTTTCTACCTCTGTGCCTTATATTTATTGTTAAATAAAACACTTATTATTGACTTCAGCATATGGTCTTGTTCACACCTTAATTTGGACAGAGGCATCTCTTAACAATCAGATCTTAACATCAGGAGAGTTGTTTATGTAGCTGTACAGCATGTGGCTCTTGAGTAGAAGCATTGAGGGGGAAGACCTCCACCCTTCTTGGCAGCACCTCTTCACATAAAACACAAGCAGCTGTATGTAAGGGGGCCTATATTTAATTTAGATGATCAGTGGAGCATAGAGGGGTAAGGATGGGAAACCAGTCAGAATATTGCACAAAGTAACTGCATGGTCTCTTGTAACACCAGCAAGACACTGGATGTTCCCTATTATCAGGACTGAATTCCTATTTAGCTTGGCTCGACACTGCAAGAAAGATAGAAACACCCTTGTAAAACAACAGTAGAGAATGTACAGGGGGATGAGGAAGCTGATGATGGGAGGAAGATTATGTGGGCAGGGGTTGTACAACCCCTACCCTGCAGCAGGGCACGCACAGACCGTTGCCTTTTATGTAATGAATGGTGGTGTTTGGCTGCCACACAGGCATCACCTCACACTATGTACTGGCCCTCCATAGCATAAGGAAGAGCCAATAAAATGGGGAAACCAGGACTAGTGGGATGAGCGACACTCATTCTTCCACCTAGACCGTGCTGGCTCCGTAGGGACGCCCACAAAGCATGGGAGCCAACCGGTGCTGCTGATCCTGGTAGTCCTGGCCTGTCTGCTTGGGTAAGCATTGTCCGACCATAGGAAGCAACCACAGAAGCAGCAACAGTTTTGTATCCTTTTTGTATCTTTGTATTTAGTATTGCATCTTTTTTATTCTCTTTTGCTGGCTAATATTGCACTAAAGGCTGATAGTAGTGTTGTATGACTGCTTTACTTGTCTTTATTCCAGACATGTATCCAACACAATATAATACACTGTGAAATCTTATATTCAGATGTTGCTCGAACCAGGCCAGGACACCACATTGCTAACAAAAGTAACATTGCTGGCTCCCTTGCTTGCTCATTTCTATCCCATGCCAGCACAAAGAATTATGCTGCCATGCAAGTAGCTGGATTAGGGACTGCGATGTGGATTAAATGGGGCCATGCCAGGAGAGAAGAGTTTCCACCATAACAGCTCCCACTGGCTTCAGGCTCACATGACGTGTGCCTCTTTCAAGGAATGCCAGCCTGCATTTTAGGCAGGTAGGGAAAACCAGGGCCCATTCTTAGCCTTCACAAGTTACATGCTGCATCCACAGCAAGGGCATCACAAGCCATTCAGCAGAAGAGATTTATGGTATACACTGTATTATTTCCAACTCAGCTCTCAGTTTCTCGGGAGTACATTCCAGACTACTGAAGCATCCTGAGACAATAGGAGGAGGCTGCTCTGGTTTGCCCCAGTTTTGGTTCATTTGTGTCTTCATTGTAGCGAACAGTTTTCAGAGCCAATTTAATAAAGCCACTGGACGATCATCGGTAGATCCAAGAGGGTATTTTTGTTTGTAGATGCAAAGTGCTTTACTAAAACAGGAGGACTTAATTATTCCCTTTCTTCAGTACAAATCAGTGAAAAAACCCACTAGTTTTCTGAAAAAGAGAGCTCTTAATTAAACTGAGTGCTTGGAAGCAACGGGCAATTTTACCTGTAATGACACAGCCAGTACAGAATAAGTAATTAGGGTTTTGTACAATTTTTTTTTGTTTTACAGATGTTTTGTTTTAAATTCTAACTATACAGATTTCAGACCAAAAAATATTGAATCACACATGCAGTTAAAATATTTTTTAAAAATGGACAGACTAGTTAACATTAATAAAAGGAACATCAGAGACTGAAGGCAGTGACAGCTCCAAGATTTTTAACGTAACTACAGAAAAAAATAGGGCATTTCCACTGTGACCTGCAGAATCTTTTCTCCTCTCGCTGTGTCTATAGACACCATTAATACTTGCAAGGCTTTTCATTAAAATGCATGGGGTTCAGGCTAAACTGGTTATATTTACACAGGTCATGTTTTCCAGTTAAAAAGAAACACTTAGAAAACTTAATTTCAGAGACGATAACACGTACAATAACATCTGAATCAATTTTTAAAATAATTACTGCTTTCCTCTTGTTCCTCATTAAGCCACTACTGGTGCTGCAAAATTGGCAACTTCTTCAAACCAGTTTGTTCCAGAAAAAGCTGCTCCTATCTAGTTGTGACAGCCTGCTGCTGCTAGTGGAGGGGAGATAGGTTAAACCAACAAGCAGGCACACCTCAAGGGAAAACTGGCACCTACTGCCAAGATATAAACGTACAAACCAGCCACCAATCCAGCAAAAAGTTTATTGAAATTATAATTCATTAATTGTTAATTAAAATTATTTTAAATCCTTTAAAATGCAAATAAATGAAAGCCAAATGCAAAGACTATTAGTCGTAATCCCCCCTCTGGAAGAGTGTTACAGGCCAGTTTTTTATGCTGCAGTGCATTGACTTTCTTGGAAAGCACTGCAGAGCTGAATTAAAATATTTCAGCTGCTCTGTGAAATGGTTCATTGTTTTTTCTCTACGTGCCCAATCTTCAAACATTTCAGATAATGCATATTAGACTTCATAAATTCTAAATTTTGCAAGAGCTGACCCTCCAGCCACTTCTGAACACCTAAAAAAATTCTGAAAGGAGAGTTTCTGTTCACATCCAGAGCTGTCCAATGCATTTGCTTCAACAGCACAATTATAAGAAGTGTCATAATGGTAACAAAGGGAAACACTGCTATTGTGGGATGGACGGTGTTTAAGTACATGATGATGAACACAAAGCCTCACTGTCTTGCAATGAACGTACTTGAATGATGATGCAGAAGCTGCCAACAATTAAGCCAATTGTCACTGTGACTGTCATAAGCATTTCTTTCACCAAAATTAAAATACATTCTTTCAAGTCCTGAAATTGTCAAGTATTTCCAAATGGTATGTAATGAATTCAGGCATACAACATGTAAGGATTTTTAAGATTCTGTAATATTCTTCCATCGTTTTTTCTGAGCAGCCACATAATAAATTTTGAATTACATTTTGAAAGTGAATTTAATGCTGTCTAGATTTATACATGCTACTGAAATACCATTTTGCAGATGCTCTAGGATCTTGCCAACAGTGCTCAAGTCCATTGTATCCATGTGCTTCTGGAACAAGGAAATTAGTACCTTTCTTCCTGAATAGCAGCATATTAACATGTTATTATTAATTAAAAAAAGATGATGGGGATAAAAAAAATGCCAGAATTTCTGCTAAGGAGACACACCCCCACCTTAGAGTTACAAGCACAACACAGCTACTAGTAATTTCTTTGTAGCAAGAAATGTCATACTCCAGTCTTCATCTTTTTAGGTTCTCATCTATCACCAGCTGATAGTTCAGTAGTAGCAGTACAATGCATCTATTAACAGAAATGCTAATTATAAAAAAATGCAGGGAGGCAGGAATATCATTTGGGCAGTTTGAGCCAGTCACAACCCAAAGAATCAATCCTTTCTGGAAGGTACTGAAAGAGCTGGTTCTTTTTAATCCTGTGTTGAAAGGAGGAACTATACCCCAACATGTGACACTCTTGACCATTTCACCCACTTCCTCTGTTTAGTCCCAGCTACCATAATGTTCCCATCAACACTGACCAGTTGCAAAGGTAAAAAGTCTCAAAAAATAACTTCTAAGAATCTGGATCATACTAAGGTGTCCTAGTTCAGCAGGTGGAACCAGTTTATCACTGTGTGGGGGTGATCAAAGCTGTGTATTCCACACCCTCGATTAATTTCCCAAGAACCGTTAACAATGGACCATTTGCAGCAGCTGCCCAGGGCACACCCGACTCCTCAGGGTGTGAGCTGGTGTGAAAGAAGCCTGTGAGATAAGAGCTGTGATAACTCCCCTCCAGGAAGGCGTTAGCACCTTCACACCCAGCCTGAGGTGCCATGTCTGCTAATGGGCCAGCAACAATTCCAAAATACCCCATGACTCACAGAGTCAGATCACCCACTGTGTAACTCCCTGCCCTGGGGGAGGTGCTGGGAGCTCCCACCTGGACCTGAGGGTACATATCTTGGGGTCTGAAGACCTCAGGGAACCACTCATTGGACCCAAAGGAGGACCAGAACCTCGACAGGAGAAGACCACCACTCTCGATCAGGCTGAGAACACCCCTCTTCACCAGACTGCAACCATCATCTGCACCGACAGCTTTTTTACCTCCTTCTGCTTTGGACTGAGGGGAACTGCATGAGGCTCAGCACAAGGGCTAACAAACCCCTTTGTGTTTGTGCCCCAGGGTACTGGGTTACACTACTGGGTTTTGTGGGTTAAAAGCATTTTCTCTTTGTGTCATTGTATTTACTGTAATATTTTTATTAAATTGTAACTCAGACTTATAATCTCTCCTGAGCTGGATTCATTTCTCCTGCTGGTTTACCTTTAAACCAGCACATAAGGGAACCAAGTTAGAAGCAGTAGTGGAAGCAACAATAGGTATTAGTCAGAGCGTTTCAGTATAAATGTCATCCAAAGCAGGAATGATAATGCAATTCAAGGCCTTTGGCTAGCTCATGTTACTACTCCCTCTTTCTTCAAGTGCTCAGATGCTCCTTTGCAATCTATTCTTTCACAAGTCTCCTCTCATTCTCTTTCTCCTGCTGGTTCAGTAACTGGAAACTACTTACTAGACTTGGCAAACCAGCCCCTTGGTCCTCATTTTTCATGACACTAGCCTCAGGGCAGTAACACGGATGCCTAACCAGATACACCTAATTTGAGGGTGGTATCCTGCCTGGCTTCCAGCTACTATTCCAAAAGGAAATAGCGCTCCTGTGGATTGTGCAATACAGCTACCAGCCCTTTTGTAAATATCACAGGCATCCCAGAAATTCAGAACTAGCAGAAGATACTCTAATTTAGACAGCTGAATCTCAACTTACCTGCTTATTCTATGACAAGTATCTTTGTTATTGTGATTTTAAATTTCTGATGGAAAACACAGTTCAAGCACACAGAGGATCTCTGCACCCAAACAAACTGCGGTCTTCAGCTCCAAAGGAAAAACTGGTTAAAAATGATTGAAGTGTCAATATTCAGAGCCATCAACTCGTTACCTGCAGTGTTCACTGCATCTGTCTGTATTCAGCTATATGGACATCTATTTTGAAGGCCTTCTCGAAGATAGACTTGGAGCTCCAAAGTCACCAATACCTCTATTATGTTTCCTTCAAACTGTCTCAAAATATAGATTACAGTGATGCAACATATGATGGAATACTCCATCAACTTTCTCTGTATGCACAAGGAATAGATGTTCAAAAATACTTAGAAATAATATCCTGATTTAGAATAAGTTCTGCCTTTGTTTAGGTAACTTTGTTTTGTGAGAGGGTGGAGAGAGGAAAAAGAAAGGACTGTTACTAAAAATTAGATTTTTTTACTAATTAGTGTCTCTTCAATCTATTCTTCAATGACAATACAGTAATAGCACATTTCCCACACAAATAAAATGCCCAGGGCTTAGATCCCCTAACAGTGAGAAACAGGAATTTAATACACATTTATCAATAAACTCTGAATACATTTTTAATCTGTGCTGCAATTAAATGTTATATAACAAATACTTTAATCTGGCAATACTTTAAGGATTACTAGATTTAAGTTTTTTAAAGCTTGCTGTTGACAGAAACAATGAAATGTGCAAAAAATATTTGATGAAAATTCCCACTCTAACAAATTTTTATTTAAAAGCTGTTTAACAGTAAAGCTTGTCACATGCAGAATTTCTGCATCTATGAAAAAGTAACTCTTAATGGCAGCACAAAACTGATGTTGTTATGCTGAAGTGACTCCATAGAGCTAAACTTTGCACCTGAAAGATGGATGAAGTTTCTTTGTTTTCAGGTTTTAATTCCTTCAGGGGAATTAATCTAAACATTACAAGAAGTTTCCTTCCCAATCATTCAAGACCTAGGTAACACACTTAAGTCATGAGTGGTCTCATTGTTGAACAGTTGTCTATACTTGGGTAGATGAATCATACCTTATTAAAAAATCCACTTTTTTCAAGTAACTATACTAATACTCTTATCCACTATTGGACATCCAGTTCAGTTGCAAGAATCCCTCCAGTATTCTAAACTCAGCAATTAGAGGAGAATATTCTCCAAGTTATCTACAACTTACTTGCAAGTTACACGCATTGCACTTTTGGGTGTAGATACACAGATATAAAAAACCAGCTGACTTCATATTCCTCTCTTACATGTGCCCAGTATCCCTCAGCACTACCGTGTTCAAAAAGCAACATGATGGGCTTTTTCCAGTTCCCACATAGCTTAAAGACTACCAAACTGGAGCAATATATGCTTGTGAGACCCACACAGACTATACAGCCTCCAAGAACCAGCATCAAGAAGTAGTGTTATCTTCTCCTCTGACGCTGCATTAGTATGTATGGTCAAACTTCACTAACGCAGATTTGGGAAGGGCTCTCCTCACATGGGTGTGCCCTTCCAGCCTGCGCAGTGGAGCTCTGAGGTGAGGCACAGCGTGCACAGAACTGGCCCCACCATTTAAGTCCTAAGATTCATCTGCCACGGCCGAGCGAGCTTGGACAGTGACAGTGAAGTCCTTGGGACTGTCACAGCACCCGGTACTCACCGGGGCTGACCCTGCTTGGCATCTGAGATGTGACGGGATGGGATGGCAGGGAGGCATTGAACTGCCAGGGGACGGTCCCCACTGAGACTCGAACTCAGGTCCTTGGGATTCGGAGTCCAGAGTGCTCTCCTTTACACCACAGGACCGCCCTGACATTGCATTAGTATGAAAATTACTGAATGTAACTAATAAAACACATTCCTTCTAGGCTGAAGAAATGCACTGACTGATCAAGTAAGAATAATAGGGATCTCTAACAGCTGCCCTATGGCTTTCAGAAAATAGCAGGTTACAGATGCAGCAGTGATACCACCTATGTTCCCATGGCATATCTCCTTCTGTTGCAATAATCTGCAATAGGTAACTGAAGCATGAGCCAGACCCTGTTGGCTGATGTGAACATTGACATCCACATCTAGTGAACATCTAGTCTTCCTACAGTCTCCTCTGCTTTCCCCAAACCAAAGAAGAGCTCCTTAAAAAGTGCTTTCCCTGCATGACACTCTTGGTACTAAGGATGAAGTTTAAGAAAATGAATCTTCTGCCAAAATGATCTTCTTAAGTGCCATTTATTTACCTGTCCTTTAGAACCATGTGATCTATATCCACCTTCCTATACCATACTGCCTCATGAAGTTCTGCAAACATTACACTTAGCATCCGACACCAGTTTGGGAACGAACTAGGATTATACTTCTATTTCTACTTCATTTTTAAGGCATATTCACAAGGGTTTCACCATGGCATTGTGGTTCTTAGTCTGCTTGGCTGGCATAATGACAAATGAAAAAGCAAAAACAACCAACCACAACTTTCAGGCAGAACAACAGCTATTCTGGCAAAAGTTCGAAGTCAGACATCCTGGAGCTCACAGCACCTACACTATATTCGCAACAATTTAAATCAGCCAAAATGCAGCCAAAGAAACCACATTAAATCTGATCTCATCTCAGTGGAACTGGAAACAGGGGAAAAGAAAAAAACCCCACACAATAAATACAATCAGACTGGAACACAATACAATAACACTGCTGTTAAATGGACTTTCAAAGGATGCAAGATGAACATGTAGCTTCTTAAAGAACCCAGACTGCATTCAGCGCTTGCACAAAGGGTGGAATGCAGCAAAGAGGACTGTTGGTTAAATCCATTTGGGAAACCCATGGATAAAGTCATCTTCATTTTGCCAAAACAGCTACTAGAATCGTTATTTTAAGGAGAGATCTTTGTCTCTGTTGAGTTTCAACAGCTGTGATGATAATCTAGAAGACACATGAGCTACCATAAATTGTGGCTTTGCTTCTAACTCATACCTGGTCCAGTTATGAGGCAATTTCTAAAAAGAAAAAGACAACAGAGGACCATCTCCCAATCTGCAGGTGAATGTACTCAATCCATCAAGATGCACACAATTTTACTGATGGTGCCAGTGCCAACAGTCTATACAACAAATATTTATTTATTGGGGGATAAAAGCAATACTTGCAGGTTGTTCTTATGATACAGATAAAAGTTAAGACAAATGTAAAATAAAGCTAGGGTTTGTTCTTGGGGTTTTTTTAACTTCACTGCTAGATGTGGGAAGACCACAGGCCCTCCCACATGTTCCATCCCAGGAATGGAGTTCACTTCTGAACACTCTTTCACAACACTGGACTCTGCCTTTGTTATGAAGCAGAAAATAAACATTCTATTTAACAACTTGGAGTGGAATATTTGAAGAAAGGCTACTAGCATCTCTGGGCTCACAGTCAGATATGACTATGGGAGGCCAACAACATCTATGTTTATCCAAGGAAAAAATTCTATGTGTCTGAAATAATACTTACTCAGGCAACATTTAACACATGAACTCTGAAACCACATTTGAGTTTCTGGCATAGAGAAGGAACTGAGGAAAAGTTTAGACCTTCTCACAGGATATTAAGTTCTTTTAACTGTTGATTAAACTCAACAATTTGAGCACTCTAAATTTGGAGAGTTCCAAGATACGGTAGCCAGTGTGTTATACCTCAATAGTCCTCTCTCACTATTGGAAACAGAAGAGAAAACTGAACTATTGAAGGTCAAGCAGTCTGTAATTTGTAAACTTGACAAACAGTCCATAAACTGAAACAACTGAGAACAATAGCTGCTAATGTGTGATGAAAGGCCCCCAAACAAGACAAAAACAAATAAGGAATAAAATTACTGAGTGCTGGAAAGCAAATTTTAGACAAGAATAGGTAGAAGTCTGTAAACACTCAAAAGAGATAAGTCTAATCCAGAAATACGCTACCCCCTAGGTTTCAAAGTTCCCAAGTATCCAGCCATAGGTCCTATTGGACACTATCTATCATTATACAGCTCTACAGTCATTCAAAGCAGCTTGTCTGCTAAACAGAAGTGTCTTTATCTCAGTTTCTAACTCACTGTTGTCCTAATTTATCACTTTGGCACTGGGCAATGCTATGAATTTCAACTTTTACTTGAAAATTGTTGAAAGAATAGTTACAAGTCACAGAAGTTTTTCAAAAAACAAAGATGATTCAAAGCTACCACCATTTCTCTTTAATCCAACTGTCTACAAGGGCATGAAATTTACACTCCTACATTATTTCAGCAAGTAGTTTACTCATTTTAAAGCAGAGTTCATGTGGGAAAAATACATCTCTCTATATATATTTCAATTCACACTTTTGCTGTCCAGGACAATTTTGCATACTGCTTATTTCCAGTAACAGACCTGTTGCTGGGCTGTTTTATCAAGGCACTGTAACTTGCATTTAAAGTTAACACCTTGTCTCTTTCTCCAGCCTGAGCAGAGTGCCACAGCTCTCCATCTCTTTTCTTCCCACCTGTGCCACTGCCACCATCCCCTCACTTAAGAGCATCAGTGTTACAAGTACCCTGACACAGCAGGGTCAGCAGCAGCCTAAGGGAGCGGGAACTTGGGCTAGGCTGGACTATGGCATTAGTTCAACAGCTCTGCACATCCTTAACCATCCTCAGATTCCAAAGGACATGCCTAGAAATGAATGAAGCAGATTAAGTACATTTTATTAAATGCTTTCTGAACTCAGGGAGACATCCTAGAAAATACATGGGGATTTTCCAAGTCAACATTGAGGTAGAAATAGTCCTGTTTCTTTTTAGAGATTTACAGCACAGACAGATGTATCAGCTCACTGGGAAAATTATACACTTACTTTTCAAATTAGGCAATCATTTTAGTCTAAAGGGTATGTGCTACAGTCGTGTTTTATTCAAATTGCACTATATTCACTTGAGGGACTGCAGTTGAAAGGGGAACTCTCCATTTTAATAAAAGTTGCCTGTGGCAACTTAGTTATTAATCAGAAGCAGAAATCTTTCTACAATCAGAAAGCAAATGGCTCGGTTCTCCTGTCCATGTACTCCCAATTACAGAGGGTTTAGCACTAGATCTGCAGATTTCTTTTTTGAAATGAGGATGTCTCCATGACCCAAATCCACATTACAAACAAGGGCCCTCAAAACCCATGAGTACAGTTCAAAGAGCTGAGCCTTGCTTACTGTCATCCTTTTCCCCATAGCCCACTGATAAACTTCAAAAATAACTAGAAAGCTTGTTTAACATCAGTCATCTATCATAAGTTTGTAATGTATGCAAGGTAATACACAATCTTCTCCCACATTAAAGCTTCAAATAAGCATTTACTTGAAGCACTGGAGATGGTATCAAGAGATTAGGAACATTTTTTGGCTCAATCTTTAGTTTCATAGCTGACTTTACAAGACTGTTTCTTGTTAAAAATAATGTCATTTTCTTCCTTCACATAACTGTTTCATACTTTCTTTGATGGTAAACATTTATGTTTTTACACATACTCTCTGGCCAGTAGGTAAAAAAGTAGATAATTTAGTCAATCCACGTATGACACTGATGTTTTCAAAGCACATTTGAGCTGCAAGTACATAGTTTGAACAGTACATAAGTCCATAGTTACCTCATTGCTGAGGTAAACTTCAAAAACATCACCGGAATTTTTCTATGAAAACACTTCTTCTGTGGCCTTTAATATTAGCCAAAGAAAAAATAATGCATCATTAAACTGTGACAGCATATAAAAGCTAAATAACAAATAGTAAGACCAATTGAAGAATTTGATACTACTCATAGTTCAGCCAGATCATCTGCATTGGCCCACAATGCACGCCCAGGGCCAGGTTCACCTGAAGGAACCCGCCTGACCATCGTATCATGGAGGCCCACGCAGAACAGACACACTCCCGCAGCCCATGGAGGGCCCTGGGCTATAGCAGGTGGGTGCCCAGAGGAGGCTGTGACCTGTGCCCTGGGCAGGCTCCTGCCAGAACCTGTGGGTCTGTGGAGAGAGGAGCCTGTGCTGGAGCAGGTTTACAGGCAGGACTTGTGACCTCAGTGGGGACCCACATTGGAGTAGTCTGTTCCTGCAGGACTGCACCCCAGGGAAGGGACCCGTGCTGGAAGCAGCTCATGAAGAACTGCAGCCCATGGGAAGGATTCACACTGGAAAAGTTTGTGAAGGACTGTCTTGCATAGGAGAGACCAAACACTGGAGCAGAGGAAGCAGCCCTTTCCCTGAGGAGGAAGGAGTAGCAGAAACATCATGTGATGAACTGACCACAGCCCTCATTCCCCTCCTCCTGTGCTGCCACGAGGGAGGACGTAAAGAATTGGGCACCGAGTTAAGCCTGGAAATGAGGGAGGGGTGCAGGGAAAGGTTTTTTTAACGTTTCCTTTTACTTCTCATTATCATACTCTGACATGATTGGTCATAAATTCAGTTAATTAACCCTAGTTGAGTTTGTTTTGCCTATGATGGTAATTCCTGAGTGATGTCTTCCTGTCCTTATCTTGACCCATGACCCTTTTGTTTTATTTTCTCTCCCTTATCCAGCCATGGAGGGGAGTGACAGAGCAGCCTTGGTGGGCATCTGGCATCCATCTAAAGTCAAACCATCACACTAATGTATTAAAGTATTTAATTTTATTGCAAAAATCTTTTAAAAGTACGAATTTTAATTTCAAAAATAAAGTCAGTTATTCACCCTGAAATACAGTCACATTTAAAATCACTTTAGGTTCTTTCTGGTTTTCCCCTGTTTTGTTTTTAGATTAGGCATAACAGGCAAAATACCAGTTTTACAAGTTTACTGTTACTGGGAAATTCCACTAAATAATATGGAAATTCCTCCTACAGCATCTGAATTAACACAGACTACACTGGCATAAAGCTTTTCCTGTACAAAAAACCAGTTTTTTTATAACCACTATGTTTAGAATCAAGAGTTTCGACAAAATTTTTCTCAAATTTAACTAACTGGGTAGAGTTGAGAGATGGGTCACTTTGCAGTCCTCATGGAAGTTGGCAGGCCAATCTAAAAGCCTGCTGAATAACCTACTGGCTCCTCAGGACATTTCTCCTAGGAATAAACTAGTCCACAAAGAGCACACTTGTTCTTCCAGCTGCCTCTTCATGAACATCCACAGCTCTTCTCCCTTGCTCTTCTAAGGCATTTTCTTCAGAGGTATCTCTATAAGTGTTAAAACAACGTGATGCACTTTCAACTAGACACACATCTGAGAACTTTTAATAGATTGGTATATATTTTCTTCCCTGACACCTTAGGATGTAGGTTTCCTTTCCACTGTTAAAAATACTAATTGCTTACCAAAGACGTTGTAAGTGGAGGTTTTTTTCCAAACAGAGCTAGGTTGGCCTCTGAGGATATAAATCTTGGTTTGGAAAAAAGTTTCACATAACAATACAGTTATTTTGATAACTTCTTCTGCTTAACTACTGTAAGACTTCCAGTTGGAATGAATCTCACTACATCACTGCAGTTGTTTTAACACTCATCTGACATTCCTGACAGTTTCAGCCTTTCAGTTTCCCACTTTCTATGGGTGAAAGAAGCAAGAATATAAATGCATCCAACCTATCCTAGAAATACTATTCTGCATATATACATAAGAAAATAACCATCTATTACATACTTATATTGATCATGATTAAAGTTTCTCTCTGCATCGTGTGATTGTCCACCTTAATAAAGGCTGCATAGGAATGTTTTCAAGTTTTTGTGGAGTTCCTGGTAGAAAAGAACGCAGTAATTTTGGCAAATTTATGCTTACTTTAAATTATATAGTAAGTATCATATCCCATCATACATATATTGAAAGCATACCTTTTTATAAACAAAGGGTATCATCACTAGAAAAATAAGAACCTTCTCTAGATAGTTTATTGATTAATATTTTAAGCTTTTACCTGTTTCATTACTTTTTAACCAAGACATTTGTCCATTACAGGCCATCAAAACAATAATATTGTATTTCACCTGTAACAATACTAAATGCTATTCACATTTGCAGTCTCTGGGGCTCTGAGAGTTTCCAATTCAAAATCAAAAACAGTATGAAAATTAGACATGTCTTACCTCTACATATTCCCATAACATACACTAATTCCAAGCATTAGCACTCCCAAATCTCCTTAAGCTGGAGGTTAAACAATTCAGTTCGTGATGCACCACCACACAAATAAGACTTTTAAAAGGATGCATAAATGCAACAATGTTTGTGCAAGTGTGTTACCCACACCATTAAAATATGGACAATGATGGAGAGAATTCATTTTAAGCAAGTGACAATATGAAAGATGAAATGGAAATAATCATGGATTGCAGGTAGATTTAGAAAGAGAATCTTAATTCTTCTTAATCTACCAAGACATGGAAGAAAAATTGACCTTCAGCATAAGAAACCTCAAACGAAGCTATAATATCCTTCAAATTAAGAAGGATCCTAATCATTATCAAACTAAAAGAGGAAAACAAAATGTTCCATTCAGACAAATAACAAAATTTAAGTTGATGCCAGCAGCTGTATTTTCAAGGTCAAATGAAGTGTTGACATTGAAATGTCCAGATATCAAGCTCAGATAAGAATCAGAAAGAAATTAAAACTATCTGTATAAGGACCGACTGTGGGACACAACAAAACAGCAGATGCCAACTGCATACATGATGGGATATCAAGGGTAAAGGTCTTTGTTCCAGGCCCCAGAGAACTTCACTGTATTGCTAAACAAATATTTCTGGGCACTAATAACCTGAAATATGAAACATGAACATCCCAGAAATCCTTGTTTAGTAACTCTGAAATATTTATTCCTTAACAGCAAGTATCAAACATATTTAAGTTGTTAGTCTGGACATCCCACGAGAATTTTTATCCTGGCATTGTACAAACATTACATGCTTCTAACAGCTTCATATAGATTTGTTTGCCAGCAGGTTTGTCTACAGATAAATTACAGAAACAAAAGTTTCCTTCAACTATTTTTGGCATTGACACTAATTAAGATCTCATCATGATACCTGAATAAAACTTTTCTATGCGTTTCCATTCACAAGTTTTTCTTGACACCAGTTCCCAATATATTTCGTTTACAGATTGATGGTAAAGAACAAACAAGGATAATTGCAACTGAAACAGTTTTGAAAATAAATAGTATCTCACTCTCTAACTTTTCAGTTTTCATGTATCTGTTTCACATTTAAAAATTCCAGAAGAGTACTGTGAGGTTCTTCACAATACAAACACTGTCCTTTAAGTACAGGTTACTACTCAACCAGTCATTGAAGCACTATCCAGCACAAACTTTGGGCAAGTGGCAGATTTCTATTAACAGTCTTTTTGTTATAACTCACACAATCTAAGAGTAAAGAATGGCCACTGAGAAACAAAAGGAAAACTCCCATGAAATTAGCCAAGGTGTTCAGTAATAGTGTCTGTAGACACTTGCTCACAGGCAGTGTCACATTTACAGTCTCACTCTTGCAGCACTCCCTGCAGTTGATAACCTGTCAGACAACACATTTTTCAGCAATGCAACAACAAAAACAGTACCTACATCAAATAAGCTGTCACTGGGCATTCAGCAAGCAAGCAGTGAGTTCTCCAGTGCTAAGACCAATGGTGTCTGACACACAGATGACTCTGCAACAGCTGAAACGTCAGGAACAGTACAGAAATCCAAAACTCCATGTCTTTTTTTCTACAGAGATTTATTTCAAAACTGAATGCATGTGGCAGAATAGAGTATATCCATACTAACTGTCTTGCCACCAGCCTACCTCTGCAGGATTAACTTCCACCACACTAAACTCCTTTGCATGTCTTGCCACTTGTCTGCTGTTGTCCATGCTGAATCTTGAATTCAAGTGAGCAACTCCTGAATTCTTAATTCAGACTAGATCTTCAAATTTGAATCTTTTTCCACAACCCCTTAATTAGTTGCTAGAATCTTTATAGAATGAGAGCCAACATTCTCCCAAGTAAACTTGCCTATATGTTGTAAGTTGAAGGTACACTTTATTCTAGTACGGCAAAGGACTGTTTCTGCTTGGAAACAAGTTTACTGACAACAAAAACCATCTCCAGATTTTAATTGAAACTTTAGCTATCTGTTCCTCAATAACTGGGATATTAGTACAACACTCTGTCTTAAGGCTGGTTCAGTGAAGCTCTTTCCAAATCACAGCCTCTCCTTTGTTCAAGACAAACTCCATTCCTACCAATCTTTCTTCAGGCTTCTTTTTGTGCAAGACCTTAGTGCTCAGCACACAAGCATAAGCAGTCTGCTTATCTTTCAGGAGCTTTTCATAGTTTGCAATTCTATTGTATTCCTTACTTAGGACATTCCTTCCAGCACAAACAGCTTCCTCACTGTTTATTTCTTCAGTTTAGTCACAGTAATTTCATAACTTACATCATGAGAGGCATTTATTATCCAGCTTTCTAAGCTTATACTCTTCAGTTTATTTCTTCGTGTCATTCCTCATAAGCATTTTGCACAACAGATTACCATAAGAGGTGACAGCTTTGCACTGTTTTGTCCTTTCTTCCTTCCCTCTTCTGAGAATTTAAGAACTCTTCCAATTGTAACAAATTTCCTCCCTAAAATCAGTTTTGGACACTAACAGGATCTCTTTTTTCAATCCTAACTTCAAGTTCGGTTTTTTTGTACCAGTTGGAAAACAGAAAGCAGAAAATACACATCATCAGGTTTGGCCATAGCTGGCTAATATACAGCTCCTGTCATTTTAGCCAGGCCAAAATTCTGGCAAAAAAGATGTATCATAAAATGCCTCAAGGAGAGTGTGAGATCTATACAAGTTTCTTCTTCCTATTTGACAATGAAGGGCAATGTGGAAGCATGGAAGTAGACTGGGAGAAAAGTCAAGGGTAAAAATAATTGTCACCAAAAATCTAGTGTGTCTGCAGATGTGTAGAATGAGGATGAATACATACTGTAAAATTCATTCACACAGAACCAACTCACAATGAAAAGGAGGGACACAGAGCTACAAGTTTACTGTTGCTGTGATTCATTATTTCACCTGTCATTTGTCCTCTCAGGCAGATGTTTGAACAGCACTAATCTTTTAATGCTTAGGACGCATCTCATTTCTCACTCAACTACAGACTTCATTTCTGCTATATTTAAACAAAACATCTGGGAATGGAGCTATGCTGCTCATGACCTCAAAACTGAGAAGATGATGAGGATATTGTCTCTCTAACTATGCTGCAGCCTCAGTATCAGGCTTGATGTATCACTGCCCTCTTTTCTATTTCCAAGTATCTTGTCTTGAAGTACCTCATTATATGACAGAGCTTGTGCTTTTTACGTTCTGGCCATGCAGAACTTCACAGTTCTACTCGTAGATGTATAAGCAATATCTCCTGGATGAACCAAGCTTAAGTATATATGTTTTGGGTCTCACAGATTTTCCCATCTGTAAATTCCGGCTAGGCGGTCTGACTACTACATACATTACATGCTAAAATGAAAGACTGAACAAATATACTAACAGACATCGACATACATGAAGAGGCTCAGCGCATCCTGTTAATGACACACTCAGGAGTTTCCTGGATATTCTGAACCAAGTCTCTCCAATTGTCCCAAATATTCCTGTCTCTCAAGATGTTCCTTTACAAATTGCTGCAAACACTTTGCATATTCAGGCTGTAATCTTTTGCTCAGAATTGCTGGCAGGATGGTGAAGTGTTCCTAAATGCACTGAAAGAGCTTAAGAATGGTCAACCTAAAGTTAGCATTTTTCACTGGAGCCCCCACTACCCATCCCAATAAGCACAACCTCTGCCAATACCCACAGAGCAGCTCCATTTCCATCACACTTCCTCTTTTCTGTCCAAGTTTCTCCAAGTTTCTTCCTCTTTAAGTTCTTTAAGAACTTAAGAACTTAGAGAGTACAGTTGACTGTCTCAAACACTGTCAAGGCCACAGAAGAGACCTGCCACAAGAGAAGATGAATGCAGGAATTTGAAACAAGCACAGAAGGGAGAAATAATGACAGGAGGGCACTCATTTTAAGCCTAGCAGAGGAGAGATCTGGTTAGCACATCCTGGTTAACATATCCAGACAAAAATTCCCACTGTGGGAAACTGTGGGAAAGGAAGCATACATACACCACCCCAAATTATGGGAATGGCATCTGGAACCACACTGTGGAAACTCAGAACTTGGATTATATAAAGGTGGTAGCTCCAGAAAACAACCCTCACCACCAAGAAGTACAGAGTGAAGAAAGACCAATGGAATGCCACTGGATCCACAGGTAGTGACTATCTTCGGCTTGATCCCTCTCTCTCTTATTTCCCCTCTCCCCACCCTCTCTTTTCTATTTCTTTCTATCTCTCTACCTCATATTTACTGTTAAATAAAAGCCGTGTTACTGACTCAATATACGGTCTCCTTCGCATTGTAACTTGGGCAGAGGCACATCTCATTAACCAGATCATAACAAGATCTTAACCTGTTTCCACAAAAGGATGCTTGTTTGCACCTTTTTCTAAGATGAAGTTGCCTCTAACAAAACTAAGTGATCCACTAGACCTAAGAGGACTAGGAAAAAAACAAGCCAAACAAACAAAAACAAACCAAACCAAACAAAAGCAAAAACCAAACAAAAACAAACCCAAAACAAACAAAAACAAACAAAAACCCACAAAACACTGGGAAAGTACTTGCAGACTGCAGGAGTTTATTCCACATCTTCTACAGCAAGATGTACTTTGCAAACACATTGACACAGGCTACTCCATCCGTACGTGAGTTTAACAAAAACTTCCTGGCGGCATTCTCCCTTCAGCGCAACAATTACCAGCTCAGCTGTACACTAATGCATCAGCAGACGCTCCCGGGCTGCCTATCACGCGGACAAGAGTTGTTACCGCTCGCCCGCCCGCCCCGGTCCCCGCCCAGGCGCTCCCGGCTGAGCGCGGCTTTGACACCCGCAGGAGTACCCTCCGGCCACGCTCCTCACTGCAAACATCACTCAAAAAAAAAGTCTGTTCTCTCGCTACGTTTTTCTGCCTTGGTATCTGCCCGCGTTCTGTTTTCCACGGGCAAAGGGCCAAAGCCCCTCGGCTCGCCCGAGAGGGGCTGCCCCGCCCCGGCCCCGCCCCCCGGCCCGGCGCGGGGAGCGGCTCTCGCCGCTCCTCTCCATCCACACAGAGAGGTCCTGGGAGCGTACATCAGTGCTGCCTTCCCTCCGAGGTGGGAAATTTAAAAAATAACGATTAAGACAAGCCAAGCCGAAGCACAACGCCGCCGCCAGCCTTGGCGCTGGCGAGCAGCGAGCACAGCCCGTCCCAGCAGCTCCGAGCCCCGGCAGCCCCGCGGCCGGACACCTGCACCCCGCTCACGGCACGCGGTCGCGACAGCTCTCGGCCTCCCCCCGCGCCTATCGCGACTCACGGGCCTCCGGGGGGCGGGGTGGAGCGGGCAGCGGGCGGGGAAGGGGTGGGCGGCAGTAGGGCCACTTACCGGGCGTGCAAT